>JAESUZ010004709.1:0-106137 GCA_017311185.1 Proteles cristata cristata
AAACCCTTCTTCCCACCTCCGACTTTCAACCCAAAAGAGACGCCAGTACAATTTACATAGAATGTGCTTGTAACTTTGGAGTCAAACATTCCCTAACATACGCCACGTGTCCCTCAGGCCCAAGGCTGACCTTTTACTTCAAAGAAAGCCATGGAGGTGAGGCTGATGCCAACCATGTGGCTACAAGCTACCGACGTAGCCTTATCGGTGGTGTTCATAAAGCGGGATAGACAAGTGAGAGAGTGCTTACCAGTACCCGTGGGGGGCTCATCCACCTGGCTCAGGTCCCAGCTATGCCATCAACTTGCACTTGAACTTCGGAGAAGATGTGTGACATCCGTAGGAACAGGTAGGAACAGCAGCCAAGTTTGTGAGGCTGGTATGATGCTACGAGGCGGTAACGCATGCCAAGGGCCATTCTGGAAGCCGTGGCTTGGTGAACGGTGGACCCTCACTCTCACATCCGGCTTCTCCGTGGCAGTTCCCACCACCTCAGGTCTTAGGCGTGTGGAAGGGCTTTTCTTTGAACTGCACAATTCCTGTTGGCGTTTTAAAAGCCTTACTGCATGAAACATACATGGCGGTGAACTTACGTTTGCTCTTGCATTCACGCACCCATTCAGCCTCCAGCAACTTCTACGCATGGGGTTCTGTGCTGGATGCTTACAGGGCAAGTTTAATAGACTGAGATTTTACCCGCAAGGAAGTGAAGTCAGAAAATGACGTGTCCAGGAATAAGGCACCTGAATAACCCTGGTTAGAAGGAGGTTGTATTTTCCGGGGAATCAGGAAAGGTCATGAAGGGGGTCACGTGTCCGCTGGGTGCTGAAGGAAGAAGCCTAGGGACGTGGGGGCAGAGGGAGGGGCTTTCCAGCAGCAGAGACAGCCTAAACTCACCAGGGAACAGAAGAGTTGGTCTGAATCGCTTTACAATTCAACCCTTCGTGGGGCGCCTGGGAGGCTTAGTCGGTTAAGCGTCCGACTTTCGCTTGGGTCATGATCTCGCGGTTCGTGGGTTCGAGCCCCGCGTCGGGCTCTGTGCTGACTGCCAGCTCAGAGCCTGGAGCCTGTGACTCCCTCTCTCTCTGACCCTCCCTGCTCACGCTGTCTCTCTCTCTCTCTCTTAGAAATAAATAAAAATATTAAAAAATAAATAAATAAAATTCAACCCTTCCTTCCCATGGTAAATGGCATGTAATATGAGCTTCACCATTTTAACCGTTTTCCAGGGTGCAGTGCAGTCAGGGCACTGAGCACATGCACGCATGTAGCATCACACGGACCACGCCCTGCACTCTGTTCATGCTGCTCATTAGACAATGTGCACCCCCATCCCCCGCCCCCCGGTCCAGCCCTGGGCGCCCATCACCTCATTTTCTGTCTCTCGGAAGCTCACGGGCGTTACGCTCACAGTGCCTGTGCTTTCGTGGCCGGAGTACTTCTCCAAGCAGTGTGACCTCATCTGTGCCGTAGCACCTGTCCGATGCCCGTCCTCCTGAGGTTAAGTAGTGCGTCTACACCACATTCTGCTTCTGCGGTCATCTGTGGATGGAGACTTGGGTTTTTGGCTGTTGTGAATTATGCAATTTTTACCCAGATTGTTGTAGTGATTATTTTTTTAATGTTTATTTTTTTCATTTTGAGAGAGTGGTTGAGGGAGAGGCAGAGAGACAGAACGAGACAGACAATCCCCAGCGGGCTTCCTGTTCAGCACAGAGCCAGACACGGGGCTCAAACTCACGAACCAAGAGATCATGACTTGACCCGAGGTCATAAGTCAGGCGCCTTACCGACTGAGCCCCCCAGGCACCCCGTAATTCTGTTGCTGGAACACAGACTTCTGGAGGGTGGGGGCCTTTGGCCTCTTTTCTCTGGGCCCCCTGAGAGAGGGGACTTACCCGCAGGCGTCTGAGGGGCCGCGACACCGCTGACCGCCCCAGGTCTCCAGGCTGCACGAGGCTGCAGGAGCTGGGGGCGCTCCCTCAGCCGAAGCCCCGCTCCTCCAGGTTTGCGAGCCCCGTGCCGCTCGGCGGTAACGGCACGTCCCTAGACCCAGCGGCCTGCAGAGCCTAAACTGCTTTCTAAAACGTTCCTGCGGAATAGACACAGTGTAAATCCTGTATCTGGTTTGCAGTAGCCACTCACAGTTATACTGCATTTTCAGAAAATCATTTTGTTTCAGGAGGAAAGGCAATTATTTTCATTTCAACACGGTGTAATTAAAAAAAAAAAAGTCACAGCACTGTTAGCCTTCCGTTTCTTGCCGGCTGTTTCATTGGCATGTGTCACCTAAAGGAGCCACGCGCTCCAAGGCGCCTTGGATTCTCCCCCTGAAATGGGGACATGACTCCCCTGCCTGACCTGCAGGGTGACTGCGGGCGATCAGGGGGACGTGGAGATGCGCGCATCCTCCTGCAGGGCGATCATTCTCGTCCCTTAGCAGAAGCATGACTTACGGACTAGGCCGTTGGGAGCCAACATTCAGTGAAAGAAGGTGCTTTCTCTTACCCTGTTGTTTTCCCGGAGTCTGGCTGCTCCGTAGCCGGAATGAAAGGCCCAGGGCAAGAAGGAGTCATCAGGTCATTAGTGCTCAAGTCGAGGCAGCTCCTGCGCAGCCCAAACCAGCCCATTCGGGGAGGAACGCCAAGGCCTCCTGGAAGGGCAGAGTCCCTCCATCAACCTGCCTGGACTCGGACGCTATCCGGCCGTCCGAGGACAGGCCACCCTAGCTGGAACCCCAGCAACCCTGGACCGATCCCGGGGCAGCGGGTGGTGAGGGGGTCACTGTGCTCTTTGGCCAGAGTGGGGAAGGGACCTCAGGAAGTGTGGACCACATCCTCTGTGCCTCCCCTGGGTGGGCTGGAGGCTCCGAGGGCTCAGGGGGTCACCTCAGGCCCCAGGTCGCATCCGGGAAACGGGGAGGCCACGTTTCCGACTCCAAATTTCACCACCAGGAAAATTAAGTGTTTCGAATGGGCCGTTTGCAGTCGCAAAATGAGAAGATTCATCAGCAGTTCTGGCCGCATCGCAAAGCCAGGGATGTGGCTCTTGTCGGTGGACCCGACGCACGAAGGGAACAGAAGGATCTGGCTCTGGCTCCAGGCGGTGCTGGGCACGGAGGCGTCCGGGATGCACGGCTCCCCGCAGACAGGACGGGGCTCCCCTCGGGGGCTCCCCTCGGGGCTCCCCTCCGGGGCTCACTGGTCTCCTTTTGGACAGAGAGCCTTACAACCCTTTCCCTTGGCTGTCACAGCCAATGATCTGGGCCGGAAGCCCAGGGGAAGGAACTTTCTGTGGAAAGAGATTTCAGAAGAAGGGGCATTTGATGAGGGCTTTGAAGGATGAACAGAAGGTCTCCGGGCGGGGGAGGCAGAGGGCATCACAGGAATGAGGGTGCAGGTGCTGGAGTTCAGGAAAGGCAGGGAGGCCGTTTGGTGAGTGGCCGCTGGAGGGTCAGCAGGAGCCTCAGCGGGATGCTTCTGCAGATCCAGAGTTTCCTGAGATACCACCTTGTCGTAGAAGAATCAGAAAAGAGGGCACTTTCTCTTCCCCTCCCACTTTGTGCCAAAGTTTCTCAAAGGCTGAGGCCTTTGAATCAAAGCGTGTTTGTTAGGCAGCACGGAGTCTTCAGTCCAGGGCACGCGTCCGGCGGGTCCTGCAGAGGCAGAGGGGTGAGCCTTGTCCGTCACAGCCTCCCCGGCAGGTTAAGCCTCGGGGTGGACTGACCGGTGGGACCGTGTGGGAAGGTGCTGGGGGGACGGTGGGGGAGGGTCCCGCACAGGCCGTGCGAGGGGCAGGGGAGCGGCAGCCAGGCAGCCAGGTCCCCGGGGAACACGGGCGCCTCCCTGCAGCCCTGAGCCCGGGAGCCCATCACCCTGTCAGGCGCCCACCCCAGAATCTTCAGGAAACACTGGGCTGTGACCGGGAGTGCCAGCAGCTGCTGACACGGACATTTCTGTTTGCCCAGCACACGGGGCTCGGAGCAGAGGGAAGTCTCTTCGCCATGACTACACGGGCCACCAGCACGGACGCTAACACAGAGCCGGGTCCGTGCCAGGATCTACGCTCCAGGGGTGCACAGCCCCGCTTCGCCTTCCCGGTGACCCAGCAGGCGAGTGCACTTCATACCCCTTCCCCAGGCGAGGGCAAACGACTCCGGCTGCTGGAAAGCCGCAGAACCGAGACTCAGCACCAAGAAGTCTGGCTGCCCAGTCTACACATTCTGGGGCGCCCGGGGGATCAGGTCGCGGTCTTGTGGTTCGTGGGTTCAAACCCCTTGTCGGGCTCTGTGCTGACGGCTCAGGGCCTGGAGCTGCTTCTGATTCTGTGTCTTCTTCTTTCTCTGCCCCTCCCTGGCTCGCACTCTGTCTGTCTCCCAGAAGTAAAAAAGCATTAAAGCAATTTATACATTAGTCTAAGATGTATCACCTCCCCTCCCCGCACACACACACAAAACCAAAAAGTAACCAAAAACAAAACAAAAATAACCAAGAAAACCAACCTGGGACATTTCTTGCTATTCATACTTTCTGCTCGTGTCCTAAAGTGGATGCCCTTGGAGGCGGGGCAGCTGCAGGAAGTTCTAAGCAGGAAGGGGGTAAGAAGACCAAGCGGTGTTCTAGAAAGACCTTTCTGGAAGCTGCGCTGGAGGTGCACGAGGCAGAGAGAGGAACGCATTTTCAAGGACAGGGCACAGCTGTGGACGAGATGCGGCCGGACAGAGGCGCTGGCCGAGGGCCAGAGAGGAGGGGAGACCCGCAGGAAGGCTGTCAGAGGCAGGGGCTCACGGGTGGAGAGCAGGGCAGGACGCCCCGCAGCCCAGTAATCGCCATCGCTCGTTACATCAGAGATCAAATGCACTTGGACTCCGGCTGGGACGCGCTTTCACTGGGCGCACTCCGGAGCACACAGTCTGTTCCTCGCAAACATCCACGTAACAGACAGAAAGACAGCAGCATGTGTCCTGAAGAGGCGCCACGTCATCGTATCACTCACCAAGTTTTGTGGGTTTCACTCATCGCTTCTATTTCTTTGTGTGCTCAGCACAGCAGGGTGGGAAGGGCCGGGCTAAGCCGCACGCGAATGATGGAGACACAATCTTTATTCCCGCCGCCCGCTTGATTCAGGTGCGCCATGAGGGGGAAAGGGAGATACTCAGGCTGAAGTGTTATTTTATTTAAGAGATGTCTGGGTGAATTGGAAGATTCTGTGTCTGAAGACCCCATTTCATTTACATTACAGCCATATGTATCCACCCCTCCCTCTGCTCATCCACGTGTTCGTTTACTTCTTTGCTAAGCATTTATTGAGTACCTGCTGTATGCAGGCTCTGGTGTGTGGCGTTGATAAAGACATCTAAGAAATAGCTTACTGTGACACGCGGGAGGCTGCCTCCTTCTAGAAGCAGTGTTGTGCACAGAGAAAGCTCTGAGCTGGGAGCCAGGTGTCTGGGCTCTGAGGCTGCAGCTTCTCCCATAGAGAATTTTGTGTCGGCTCAGACCATTCAACCTCAGATTCAGTTTCTTTATCCGGGAAATGAGAAGGGTGTCTTCACGTGCCCTAGGAATGCATCAGAGGTCTCTGGCTCCGCACACACACCAGCAGGGAACCCCGGGGTCTGGGTTTGCGATGGCCCTGCTCAGACGCCAGCATCCCTTCCCTCCTGCAGGCTGTCCGGACGATGTGTAGTGTTTGTGTCTCTCTGTCCACATCTGTGAAGTGGGCAGTTCACTGACTCCCCTTGAATAAGCGGCAGCATGAAATGTCCCCTGTGGGCTCTGCCCTTGGCCAGCCCAGGGCTCAAGGACAAAGAAGGCAGAGACCATCCCCGGGGTCCCCAAAAGGTGGTGGTGGGAATCAAGTCAGGCCTGTCGCTCCATTTCAGAAGGATACTGCGACCTCCTGTCTTCACTCCCCTGAGTCCCTTCTCTGGGGTGCTCCCCCTGCAGAGCACCCTCTGAGACCAGCAGATGCGAGGGGTGGCTGTCAGCCGGGGCAGCGGTGGGGCGGGCGGGAGCGTCTTTCTCCACCGGGGGTGGGGTGCAGTCTCCAAGGAGCACGCTGGCGAGCTTTATGCGCCTCTCGATGAAAGAGCCCCGTAAAAGCGCAAGCCCAGGCAGCATGCGGCAGGGACACTGCAGTGTCTTTATTCAGCAAGGCTGTAAAACGCTGATACAAGAGGAAACAGTCCGGCCCGTCCTGTATATTTACAGCAGCGCGTCCCCCCTCCGTCCCCCTGACTTCACTGTGCTCTCCTCCGCCTCTCCGAAGCAACTTTTAAGCCTTGAAATTAGAAATGGAAAGACCAAGACAAAGATTGAAGAGGCAGCTAAAATCGTTTACAGCAAACTATAAAAAGACCATACAAGCCTATATAACATGCCTTAAAAAAAAAATTATTAGCGGCTTTTAGGAGACGAATCCGACTGAGATGTAACATCTTGCATCTGAGCGCGTCCCAGGATGAGGGGCCACAGGCAGGAAATGCAAGTCCTTCCCTCTCCGTCCACCACCCCGTAAATTAAAGTGCAAAATCATCTATAGTGAGTACTGTTTATTTTTTTATTTTTTTTATTTTTTTAATGTTTTATTTATGTTTAGGAGAGAGAGAGAGAGACAGCGTGAGCAGGGGAGGGTCAGAGAGAGAGGGAGTCACAGACTGAAACAGGCTCCAGGCTCCGAGCTGGCAATCAGCACAGAGCCCGACATGGGGCTCAAACCCACGAATCGTGAGACCATGACCTAAGCGAAAGTCGGACGCTTAACCGACTAAGCCGCCCAGGCGCCCCTATAGTGAGTACTCTTATCGTGGCTAGCTCAAAAGATTTAACCCTCTTCTTCCAGAGGATAGAGACAATTTGTGTGAAGTCAGCAAAGGGGAAAATAACAGAGGTTTTGCTTTGTTTTGTTTTGTTTTAATAACTTGCCACCCATGTTCGTTTGCATGGAGAGCTGGGTATACAAGGTATTTGGCAAAACCAGGTTGGGAAAGTTTTCCCAGCTCAGAGTCAGAGTCAAATTCTATGACTGAGGATTCATTGAAGAGATTTAAAAAATGAACACATAGTAGTCCATCTCAGCACCTCTGTGGTACCAGCTTCCCCACCTCCAAATTTAGATATTACCTGTTAGTAATAAATGGGATATTTAAGATGGTGATACACAGCGGCACGTGGGTGGCTCAGTTGGCAAAGCGTCCGACTTTTGATTTCAGCTTGGGTCACAATCTCATGGTTTGTGGGTTCGAATCCTGCATCGGGTTCTGTACTAACAGGGCAGAGGCTGCTTGGGATTCTCTATCCCTTTCTCTCTCTCTCTCTCTCTCTCTCTCTCTCTCTCTCTCTCTCTCCTACTCCCCTGTTCACACTCTCTTTCTCTCTCTTGAAATAAATAAATAAATAAACATTAAAAAAAAGACAGTGATACACAAATAACCGGGATGCCATCAAAACAACTTTTTATTTCAAACACCACCATCTTTTATCTCATGCTTCTTGAGTGTCTGGGCAGAGATTTCCTGGGAAATTTCATGGATCTCCAGTGGTTTTGAGCCAAGGTGTTGGGAGTCCTCTTGGAAAACAGTCTGGGGTAACGGAGCCCAGGCCAGCAGGAAGGCAGGCCATCAGAGGTCATCGCTGATTAAATTAGCGCTGGGGCGCCTGGGGGGCTCAGTCGGTTGAGCGTCCAACTCCAACTTCGGCTCAGGTCATGATCTCATGGTTTGTGGGTTTGAGCCCCGTGTTGGGCTCTGTGCTGACAGCTCAGAGCCTGGAGCTGCTTTGGATTCTGTGTCTCCCTCTCTCTCTGACCCTCCCCTGCTCACGCTGTCTCTATCTCTCTCTCTCAGAAATAAATAAAACATTTAAAAAATTAAATTAGCACTGTGACCTTTGCAAAGTGATTAAGGACTTCAGGATTCCTGGGAACCCAAGCAAATCCTGGACAAGATCCAGAAGACCTGAATTCAAGTTGTGAGTCTGCCAAGAATTTTCAGAGCTGTAGACCTCGCTGTAGGTCGATGAGCTTCTAACTGTCACGGCCCTGATGGGGTTGAGGTAACCTGACTACCTAACAGGGCTCTTATGGGGTCAAGAAGACAAGATGCCTCAAAGCCAACTGTGAGCTGTAAAGTGCTCTGTATATTTCAGGTACTGGTCAGCTGAGGGCCCAGTGCGCTCATCGCCAGTGAGATCATTCCAAAAATCAGCACGTGTCTATCAAGCATCTTCTATCTGAGGCAGGCTTAGTTGCTGAACAAAACTTGAAAAACCCTGCCTGCGTGGAGCTTACACCCTAACAGGAGAAGGCATGTGACAAACAAAACTCTAAGTGCAGAGAGAAATGGGAGCGGGTGCTGCCCGACTGGTGGAAACAGAGTCCAGAGAAAGCAGGCGAGCAGGCAGGAGTGGGGAGACAGGCTCACGGTCTTCAGCGGTGCTCAGTGATCCCGGGCCTGCGGGAGCCCCACCCGCCTAAGCCCAGAGACCCCAGGAGGCTGCGAGGACAGGGGACCGGCTGTCTGGCAGTCTGGCTGCTTGAAGACCAAGGACACAGGCAGGCAGGAAAGAGCTGGTTCTAAGTGAAGGGGAGGCAGGTGTGTCACCCGACCCGAGTCACAGGCCAGCTGCTTGCTCTCGCGAGCCTGGCTGAGGCTGGGCGCGAGGCGGCTCTCGGAGCGGGTGGGATGGCTCCTCTGCCAAATACCGGCGACACTCGGCTGTGGCTCTCTGGGCCTCGACAGAGACTGAGCCCACGGCGGCCGGCACCCCTGGGAGCAGTTTCTGAGGACCGTGGCCGAAGCCCAGGGAGACGGAGGCTGGCAGAACTCATCTCCAGGAGCCAGAAGCGGGGAGGAGGGCCCCGCTGTAGGCAGCAGTGGTGCTGGGGGGCTGCACGAGACTCAGGGTGGGGACCACATCGAAGTTGGAGTCTAGAGTCCCCAGAGGGCTGGCACGCAGCGGGGGCCCTCCGTGTCCCTCCTGATCCTGTGACCCACAGCATCTGCGTCACGAAAACTGGGGCGTGGGTCTCACGGGGTCTTTGAAGGGGCTTCCGTGAGGCCTCGCTACGGTGTGTATTACACAGCTGACAGCTATATCCAGCTTGCACTAGCACACATGCTATTTCAACACGGGGGCCTAGAAGGAACCTGGGACTCTGGATTCAACCTGTTCTCATCCAGTCACCACCTTTCCTTGCGTCACTTCCTGTGACAGGCAGGACAGCGCCGCTCTCCAGTGCAACGGGGCCCTCAGACAGTCAGTCATGAAGGCTGCCCCATAGCTTCATGTAATCACCAAACTCATTATCTTATCTCCAAGTCCACTTTTTTTTGTCATCTCAGTTGAGGACGCCGACGTGCATCTGATCATCGGTGCGAGAGGCACTTTTTTTGTCATCTCAGTTGAGGACGCCGACATGCACCTGATCATTGGCGCGAGGGGCACAGCAGAGCGTCCTACGTCCTCCGTGTCCTACCCAAGCCGCCACCTTCCTCTTCCCTAAAATCTCCTCTTCCCTGTCCGTCTCTAGGCCACTGCTCTGGCTCGTGGTCTGGCCACATACTGTTTTAACTTTTTCAAAGTCAATTTGTGCCAGCCTCCTCTTGCTGCCAGAGTGGGTGCTTAGGGGTGGAAAGTATCTGTGTCTCCAGAACCTTCTATGAGTCCTCTGTTTACCATCTGCAGGAGGCTCCCTCGTTGCTCAGGGCCCCTTGCCTCTTATTTTGTGTCCTGGAGTTTCTGAATGTCTTTAGCTCCCTTTGATTTTCATTCTTCCTCTGGAAGAAACACACATGCTCCAGTCCTCTCCTTCTTGTTCCCGACTCTTAGGGGGATGCGCTTGACACACAAGACTTTTCCGGAACTCTCCCTCAGGCGGCCCTCCACACTGCCTCTTCTGGAGAGATGTCTGATGGAAACATCATCTTCCAATCTCCACCTTTCCAGTCCTACGCAGACTCCCTCCTTGAGGGCAGAGGCTAAGTTTTATTCACCTCCCCTTGTGGGTGCTCAGTGAAGGTCTGGGTCATGGGCGTGATCTGCTGGAACGTCAGCACACAGAGCTCCACACCAGAGCCACTCTCCTGGCACCGCGGGAGTCTGGGGGCTCTGCCACCGACGTCGTACATTTCGGTTTCGTGTTCTGCTTCTTCGGCTACAACACGGGCATGGAACTGTCTGACTCACCCTCGTCTGCTGTCATCAAACTGGAAGACTGTGCCTGTGGATTAAATAAATACATGAATGATTTGACATCCATCATGACTTCTTCAGTTTGGTTCTTCAATTTTAGGTTTTTATTTACTGTTGAACTAGCGTAATATTGTTAATATTATTACCTTATATTGCAGTGGGTTTTTTTAAGTATAATGCTCATAATTTACATGTTTCTTTTCTTTAAACAAGTGTAACTACTTGTTGACTATATATAATATAAGTCATATATAATATATATTATGTAACATAATATATTATATATAATATATAATGTATCATGTATCATATACCATATGCCAGATACAATATATCATATATCATATAACATAAACCAGAAACCAGATACTATATACCAAATATCATGTACCATGTATCATATATCACATCTCATATCTCATATATCATATTCACAACTGTAAAATAAAATACAAACAGATTTTATTCTTCTTCCATAAAATAGAATAATATCTGGATGCTAGATGTAGGGCATCTGGGTTATTTTCTCTTCCCTGGCTCGGTCTAGCTTTGTGGCCAGTCACTTCACCTCTCCGTGCCTCAGTTTGCTCAACTGTAAAACGAGGGTATTCAACTAAATGGTTAATGTTGTTTCCTACTTTCAAATGCCATTTTTCTCTTTGTGGTTTTTTTTTCTCAATTTTAGCTTGATTTTTCAACTTTACTTGACAGTTTGTGGACGTTCTTTATACCACATGGGGATGCTTTCAAACCCATCGCACTATGAAAAATCATGTGGAAATTTTACCCAATGCCAGAAACATCTTAATTACCTGCTGTCTTTTAGAATATTCTTCCCAGTGGACACATATTGGCAGGGGGTTGCCGGAGGTAAGAAGCCAAAGAGAAGGATGAGCAGATAATTTTCCTAAAACCCCACATCTGAGATGCAATTATTTTCTGTTGGTTCATGCAATTTTATTCCCCAAACCTGTTTCCCTAATTAAGCAAAGAAGCCTTTTGGCAAATACAGAGCACGTAGAAATGAAAAATAATCAGCATAAAACTGCGCAGGAAACACCATTCCAAAAGTGGAGTCTGCATTGGCAAGATGGCTGCCCCAGAAGGACTCGGGAAACATGAACAGCTCTGTCTTTCTGGTCAATCTGGAAGGAGGGGCGCTCCAGCTAGACAGAGGGGCTTTCCAAATGTTAGTCAGAGTAAAAACACACAGTACAACTGATGGGTTTTTATTTTTCAGCAAACAAGAGCTAATTGACTTTATGCTTTCCTTGGAAGGCCCCCCGTAAATCACAGAAAGTTAGCCATGAGTAAAAACCCAACATCAAAAGGAAGACATATAATAATGTTTCATGGTTAGCCAAAGTTATTCCTGACTATTGAAGTCATAACTTTAAAAAAGAAAAAAAAGAAAAAAGGAAAATAATACTTAAAAAAAAAAAAAGCAGGGGGCACTTGAGTGGCTCCGTTGATTAACGTTCAATTCTTGGTTTCAGCTCAGGTCATGATATCTTGGTTTCATGAGTTTGAGCCCCACTTTGGGCTCTGCGCTGAGGGCGTGGAGCCTGCATGGGATTCTCTCTCTCCCTCTCTCTCCCTCCCACACTCACACTGTCTCTGTCTCTCTCAAAATAAATAAATAAACTTAAAAACTTAAAGAAGAAGAATACCTCCACTTTTTTCTTGTGGAAAATCTTGTAGACAGTGACTTGGTTTCCCCACTGTGACTTTCCCTCCATTTCATACTCTATCCCACTTCTGATCTAATCCTTATTTTTATTTTTTTAAATCGTGCAAAATTTACCATTATAACTGTTTTCAAGTGTATGCTTCAGTGAATTTAAGCACAACCATGTTGTGCAATGACCATCACCATCCATCAGTCCAATCATCTCATGCCTTTTTTTTTTTTATTCAGAAGCCGACAGTGGTCTCATGCAGACCTCTTTGCTGCTTCGTCACCTGCTGGATGAGAAAGTCCAATGAGACAGCCACTCTGCCTCTACACAGCCTGGTTGTGTCCTCTGCGTTCCACTCTGTGTCCTCATATGTGCCTGGAAGGGTCCTGTGGGGCAAAGCCCAGAGGCTCTGGATTTAGGCAGCTGCAGGCTTCTAACTTGTCACCCCTGCATCTCCCTGTACCTTGGGCACGTCCCATTTACCTCCACCAGGGCGGGAGCCAAAGTCTATCAAGAGACCTGGCGTGTCCCGGAAGGTGGAGAACAGATGGCTGTTGTAAACTGCACACAAACACGTTTTCCTCTTTGTGTTTTGTGGATGCCAGGAAAATAAGACCAAAAATAATGGTGGTGGTGGTGCTGCTGCTGAATAATAACAACCACCACAATAGCAGTACTACAGCTGACGTGGGGGTAAGGAAGCACGAGAACCTTCAGCCGAGGTTGGAGCCTTGAAGAGCTGCTCCTGGCTTTGTCCCCGCCCACGTGGACTGAGCTCCATGCTTCCATTTGAGTCAGCCCCTAGTGGTTAGGAAATGAGCAGGCTCACTCCACACGCATTGCTGACCCCACACTGGAGTGCTGTATATTCCTGTTATAACGGGAGGGTTAGATTTAACTTTAATTTATCACAGTGATTAGAAAGAAGAAGGGGAATTTGAATTCCTTCCATTTTGTCCTTCAATGCAAGTATTTGGGGTTCTTATTAGTATATAACATTTAAAAAGCCAGAGAGTGTGCAAAACATGAGGTAGAATATTTTAGCTGATAAACAAAGATTCGCAATCTGTACACAAAATCATTTACTTAATTTTTGAAAACTTTAAAATTAAAATAATTCGTCCATCTAGATCATCACTCCACTTATTTTTAAAAATTTTTTAATGTTTTTATTTATTATTGACAGATGGAGAGAGACAGAGCATGAGCAGGAGAGGGGCAGAGAGAGAGGGAGACACAGAATCCAAAGCAGGGTCCAGGCTCTGAGCTGTCAGCACAGAGCCTGATGCGGGGCTCGAACTCACAAACCATGAGATAGTGACCTGAACAGAATTCGGACGCTCAACCGACTGAGACACCCGGGCGTCCCTCATCACTCCATTTAAAAGCAAAGAATGCAGAGGTGCCTGGGTGGCTCAGTTGGTTAAGTGACCGACTTCGGCTCAGGTCATGATCTTGCAGTCCATGAGTTGAAGCCCTGTGTTGGGCTCTGTGCTGACAGCTCAGAGCCTGGAACCTGCTTCAGATTTTGTGTCTCCCTCTCCCCGCCTCCTCCCCACTCACACTCTGTCTCTCAAAGAATAAATAAACATTAAAACAAAAAAGTAAATAAAATAAAAGCAAAGAATGCATTAAGAAAATAATGACCCACTGAATGTTATATGTTTAACACTGAAAATAATTTTATCACACCCAAGAGAGGAGTGTTAAAGATGACGTCCTCTCTGGGTGTCACCCAGAGGTGACATATGAATATGATCCAGAATATGCCAGGTCACCCACCGCTGGGCAGAACAAGAAGGCCAAAGTGACTTTCCTTCCAACTCTGGCTTGAGATGGCCATTTTTCCAGGAAATTCCTGTAGGTGTAGACGTCTCAGAGCATACCTTGAGGATTCAGTACATTCCCTTTACTCCCTGGTCCCTTTTAGACTAAATGCCTCTGCTTATTTTTTACCTGATGCAAGGGGCTCCCTTCCCTCTACTTAAATCTGTCCCATTCTTCAACAGGGCAAACATCGAGGAAGAAAAGCTATGCAGACAGCGAATATTTGAATTTACGTGGAGGTGGGCTTGATTCTACTTGTGTAATACTAGGGTAATTTCTCTCTTTAAACTTGTTTTCCCTCTTGTAAAACGACACGGATGAGAGCAGCCTCTTAGGATTCTGTGCGGATGAGGGAGTTATTGCATGGAAAGGACAGAGCATGGTGTGAGGCATGGGATGAACGGGTTAGGGAGTCGCCATCTTCCTTTGTCCCTTTTAGCTCCAGACATGCCTCAGACCAGTTCTCATGCCAGCCCACCCCGCACTAGCCACGTCTCTCTGCCCGTCACTCTCGGCACACACGCCCCGCGTTCACACACTCGTATATCCACGTCTGCATCTGCAGACACACACGCGTAGGTGCACAGTGAGTGTTTGCACATACCTCCGTGAGTACACACCCGCATTCAACATACAAAGATCTGATTATATGCAAGTGTATGACCTAATCCTATAATTTTCCAAAATCAGGCCACATTATTTTTCAAGTAAACACTGCAGTATAGGGGCTTAATTTATAATATAGATCAAGATAAATGATTAGTCTACCAACCCAGGGTAGAAGCATGTACTCTCACTGTATTTTTGTTTTCTTTCGACACATGCTTTTTATCAGGAGGCTCCTTCTTGCCAAACATTTTTCTTTTAAACTTGGCTATTCATGACGCCAAACAATTTAAACATTAGACCAATGGGATCAGTGCATATTTTCCACCATGTAATAAAATAATAGTTCAGTTGAAAACTTTATTAATTCCAAATTGAGTAGAGGCTGGCTAATGACCATTTGACCCGCAGTGGTCTTCTCTCTGTGTCTGGCTGGAGGGAAAAGAAGCTGGTAGGAACAGTTGCTTTTGGCTTCACGTGTAAAAAAAGGTAATGATGTCAGAAAAGGATGAGATGGAAGACAGAACCTCCATGAGCTGAAAAGGAAAAAGGCCTTTGGTTTGGTTCTTTGGTTCACTCGTCTCCCACGTGTCTGGTTAGAAATGCAGGTGGGCATCCTAAATTTCCCATATGGGAGCACTGACAGCATTCGCCGCTGGATGTGGGTGTTACGGTGGTTTCTGTTGTTTATAAGGGTTTTTTAAAATTTAATTTTCTTAATGTTTATTTATTTTTGAGAGAGATAGACAGAGTGCAAGCAGGGGAGGGGCAGAGAGTAGGAAGCAGGCTCCAGGCTCCAAGCTGTCAGCACAGAACCCGACGTGGGGCTCGAACTCATGAACCGTGAGATCATGACCTGAGCTGAAGTCAGACGCTTAACTGACTGAGCCACCCAGGTGTCCTGTTTTTATATGCTTTAATTTGAATCTTTTTCAAATGTTCAGCTATATACAAGTTTTATTTGGGTAAACAGAAAAAAAAATCAACAACCCCCTTTTTAGAAGGATGGCTTGTGATGGGCAGAGCTTGAATTGAAAATTCAGACTTCTGTGTCCTGCTTGCCAGTGATGTTAACTAGTGTGTTCTCTTGAGCAATTCTGTAAAGTCTTTGAGGAAGTCCAAGCACAATGTGGAGTGAGCAGCAATGGGACGGGTAAATTCACATGTTCCTTCCATTGTTATGATATCTGATTTTAAATGAAAAGAGCAATGAACATCATTTCATTAAAGATGAGGAAAGAAAACCCCCAACATTATGGTACACATAGTTTATGTCTGGTTCTGAGCTCTGTGTTGTCAGTTTCATGCATTAAAAAAAAAATTTATGTTTCCTTATAAATTTTTTATGCTTACATAAACATTTGTTATGTTTACTTATTTTTGAGAGAGACACAGAGAGAGAGACAGAGCATGAGCGGGGGAGGGGCAGAGAGAGAGGGAGACACAGAATCTGAAACAGGCTCCAGGCTCTGAGCTGTCAGCACAGAGCCCGACGCGGGGCTCGAACCCACAAACGCAAGATCGTGACCTGAGCCGAAGTTGGACGCTTAACTGACTGAGCCACCCAGGCGCTCCTTGAGCATATTTAAAAAGCTCACTTATTTTTGAGAGAGAGAGAGTGCAAGTGGGGGAGGGGCAGAGAGAGAGAGAGGGATAACAGATCCAAAGAGGGCTCTGCACTGACAGCAGTGAGCAGCCCTACGCCAGACTTGAACCCACAAACTGTGAGATCATGACCTGAGCTGAAGTTGGACGCTCAACTGCCTGAGCCGCCCAGGCGCCCTGGTTTCATGCATTTCTTGAAAATAACACCTGGTTTCTCAGTTCATCCTTCCAACAACTTCACCTCCCCTCCACCCCCCCCCCGAAGTGCCCATTCCTGCCGTTCTCACCAGGACCAGGAAACTGATCTCACATAGAATAGATGGTGACATAGAAGTTCCAACTCAAGCCTGTCTTGCCTCATAGCCCATACTTTCTCATTACAGCTTTCAAGAATTCTGCCCACTTGATGTGAAACATTTTGCAGAAAAGGACAAAGCTCTTCTTCCACAAGACAGCAACAGGGTTAGGGAGCTGTGAAGATGTTTCCAATGTCATCGCGAAGTCATCAGCACATCTGGCTTCCTCCTAACTTGTTAGGAATGTTCCCGGTTGCCGAGGGAGTGTTCCCTTCACCAGGGGCTCCGGAGGGAATGTTTACTTTGTTGAGTAATCCATTTCTTCCTTCTCTATCCAAACCACTAAATAAACTTGCTCCATTTTTGTCCTTTTAGGAAAAGTAATTGAGAAGAATCCAAGACAAATGAACTTATAACTGGCTCTCTGATGGCTTTGCTTTCTGGTTGTCTTCCTGTCCGTGAGTAGCTCTCAGGCCCATACCCCAAAGGGAAGGCGCATTGCACCAGAGGGTTCCACTCTGACCTGAGCCCACAGCCACCCAGGGGAGAAAACTCATTTAATTTGACTTCAGCCACACAAATTTGTGTGTCTGTGGAAACTCAGGTTTGATGTTCTCCCTATGGCTTAGAACTGTGGTTTATTGTTAACCACTTTCCTCTCTCTCCCTCTCTTCAAGGTAGATTTATTAGTACAACTATGCCATGCAGATGATGATGTATGGGGGCACCGTAGTCCCTGAGAAAACATATTGATTCAAGGGAACTTGCATTCCCTGCTAAGAAGGCCTGTTAAGTGATTCTGGATGACGGGACTCTAAGAGCAGTTGAATACCTTCCAAAAACTGGATTTCCTGAGGTTTCGTGCGTCCCCGTTACTGGGGACAAGCCCTCCCTCTAAAATCTCCGCTTTTCTCCATCATAGCTGCGACTCCCACTCAGATCTCCTGTACTCTTTAATCAGCTCTGAGAATTATGACATTTATCTCGGTAGCCTTTCACACGGGTGAATCGATAGGGAGACAGATGCTCGGCTCCTAAGTGAGGAAGAAAGGTGGAGAAGCAAGCCATCGGGCATCTCCTGATTCTGCTCTGCTGCCCGGGAGAAATGACTTCCACCCGATCAATCCTAAAGGGACGAATCCATATTCCTGGCTACGCAGCCATATGAGGTGAGAAGGAGGCAGGAGTCCCATCTCAGGTGCCCTTGGCCTTGTGACAGGGACGGTTCCGTCTCCAGCTCCACGAAATCCACCCAGAGCATGTCGTAAGGGACCGCAGGGAAGGAAGGGGTGTGCCCAGGCTCTGTCAAGGGGAACCAGAAATAAAAGCATCGTGGCAGGAAGCAAACAGAATCGTGCGATTATATTTCATTGCACAAGGCATCCAGGCTGTGCACTTTAGAACATCTATAAAAGGGGCTTTGTTTTTTCTAGGCTCCGTCGTGGTGATTAGGGGCGCGAGTATGATGAGTGGCATTGATCACTTCATTCACATAATGTCTGCCCCGGTGTCTCTGATCATTTCACTTTCAAAGTGGGAAAAATGGAGTTATGTGACCCTCTGGGCCTGAGCCCACCTATGCATTGACAACCTCCATTAATCTTTGAGAGTCTTACCCCATTTACTAAATAGCAGGGCTCACCTGGAGTCACACACCAATCAGGGGCAAAGTTAATTGCAATCAATAGCCGCTAACATTTTTCCTGCCCCTCCCCCCACACCCCGCCCCCTGACAGTAACTCTTCTCTCCTGGGCAAGGCAGGCAGCCGTGGGGGCATCATCGCTCCCTCGTGGGCGGTAGAGCTGGGACTTGGGGGCCGGAGGACGTTTCCATACATTATCTTTAAAAGCTATTTTCTAGTGAAAGGATTTTGGCTTTGAAGTTTCAGATTTGAATATCAGCACTCTCTTTTGGGTGTTTTCCATGGCTTTCTGTTTATTCATAAAAATTTTAAAACATATTTTCCCAGGTTGTAAAAAGTACTACAAAGATCATTAAGGAAAACTGTTAAAACATACATGGGCAATAAAGGGAAAAACGATCTCAGTACCAATAGAGAGGCCGGGTTAACCTTTTAGTGTCCTGTGGGCTTTTTTGTTTTTTGTTTTTTTCCTTCTTCTTCCTCTTCTTTTATTTTTCTCCAACCAAACACACATGTAAAGTCCATTTTTGCTGGTTGGTCCCGCATCTACTAGGATGCAAGCCTCCACGTGTCCTTGCTGCTGACTTCTGTGTTAGTCTCTGAGTGAACATGGAAAAGGGAAAAAGAAAGAGAATGTGTACCACTGACAGTGCATGTGTGCGATATTGTTCAATGTGTGAGCTATTTAAACATAGCCTGGATGTTCGGTTGAGAAATGGCTCTCTGAGTTTCTCCCTGGGTTCAAGTGTCTGACTCCAAAAGCAAAATTTCGAGGTTAGATGAAGTGTCTTTCTGATGTGTTTTGGAAAGGGTTGATCTGTTTCACAAGACAGGAGAGAAGCCTCTCTGTCTCTGTCTCTCTCTCTCCCCCAGTTCCACTGGTATTCAAGTTGGAAGAAAGGTCACACCGATGCTAGATAGCTTTGCAGAATTATCGTCATTTAGTTTATTTGTTGTTGGGGGGTTTCGCCCCCTTTGGTGCCCTCTGTTTTTACATGGAGATTTTAGCAGGGGTTTGGCCAGAGCTTTAACAGAAGCCACTAGCCAGACATTCTGAGGCTTCCCCTATCTCCTGTCTTAAATGGTTTTCCAGACCCAGATTGCCAAGCAGTGTGCTGCTTCCTATGGTCAGCGACATGTGTCTCCTGCCCTGGAAAGCTCATCTTTCAGACCTGACACGTAGGTCCCCGGCAGCAAGCGGGACAGAGGTGTGTGTGAGATGCCACGGGGTACCTTTGGGGGTGTGCTTCCTTTCAGAGGAGACACTGAATTGAGCCACAGGAAGGAAGACAGAACTTGTTATGTGGCCAAGGGGAAGTGGGAAGAAGGTCCTTCCGACCAGAGAGGGGAGTTTAAGGGAAGCCAGTTGGGCTGAGAATGAGGAGTCTTAGAGGCATATTGTTGAGGGTGGTGAGCGCACACATGGGGCTCAGCCGAGTGAGGGAAGTCGGGATGGCAAAATACAAATATTCAGACTTGTGAGGATGGGCCCTGGGTGTTATATGGAAACCAACCTGACAATAAACTATTTTTCAAAAGATAAATATTCAAGTGTTGTTGATGTAAATAAAGAATGTGTAATAATGGAGACAGACGGGAACCTTCAAATACTCCTGTGAACATTCTAGAAGAAGGGAAGAACCAATAAAGTGTTACAGCAAAAGCCGCAGGAAGGAGTTCTGGAAGAAACTAACGATCAACAGTGCCAAGGGCAGAAAGGCCCAGGAAGGGAAGGCCTGAGGAGTCAGGGTCTTTGGTGACACGGGCCAAGCATGGGTGCTGCGGGGCTGGTGAGGGCCAAGGAGGGGGGGAGGGGACGGCCCCGCAGGCTCAGCGGGGGTGTGGACTTGGAGGATTTTGGGCAGCCAACATCTGGGGGGCATGAGGGAAGGTGGGGGTCTGGGGCACAGGGATCCAGGTAGGGAGGTGAGCGCTGAGGACGGAACCAGCTGGATCCGGCTGGGTTTTGCTCAGGGCTTCTGAGTAGCCCCGTATTTATCTTGGGAATCGAAACGCATGTCTTCCTTAGAAAAAGCCTCTGCTAAAGTCAGTTTGCTTCAACATCAATTAAAAAATCATGAGGCGCCTGGAGGGTTCAGTCAGTTAAGCATCCCAACTCTTGATTTCGACTCAGGTCATGATCTCACAGTTAATGAGCTGGAGACTCATGTTGGGCTCTGCCCTGAGCGTGGAGCCTACTTGGGATTTTCTCTCTCTCTTTCTCTCTGCCCCTTCCCTTCTCTCTCTCTCTCTCTCTCTCTCAAATAAATCAACATTTTAAAAAATCATGTAGGTGGGAAATGGGGGAAAAGTGTAAAAGTTTTTCAGGAAACTTTTCTTCTTAGAAAATATGTGAGTGAATAATAACTGAGCAAATAGCTGTACTCACGAAACCAAGAAAGCTCTGTTTCCCTTTCCCTATTTCATTTCAGCTTCATCTGGACCAACAAAATGTCTTTTGCATTTTCTCAGAGAAAGAAATCCGGGTGTCTGCTCTCCAGCAGAGACGGGACGGGAGGGCCAAGACTTTGCACAATTGCACCCCGAGCTGTTCTCAGCTCTACTCTTCAACCAGGGAACTGGAACCGGCATTTCCAGGATTGTTGTTCAAAAATTCCAGCAAGAAGAATGACAAGAATAGTAAAAACTACCTCAATGCAAATTCTTTCTTCTTCACCTTTGGAGATAATAAGAGCCATATGCAATTTTTGAAAATATTTGCAGAAACTGAGTCTTCTATCCCTGGTTTTAGGAATCCCTTCTCTAGTATCATTGAAGGAAAGTCAGGCGTTGCGTCTGCACGGTCTCTGCATGTAGGGATCGCATTGCTTCCTGCAGCAGTGGGTCCTACTACGCGACACATTTGTCTGATGGTCTTTATATCAAACTAAAACATGGCTCGCCGCGTCCAAGTTTTGACCATGGGTCTACTCGTTATTGTCTGGAGCAACACAAAACGCATCTAAAATCCTTTTTGTCATGAGGGCAGAACCTTACCTACTAGTTGATGATAATTATGATATAATAATAATTCCATCTTGCTGTTACGGGTAGATGTGTTTCACTGAAGTCCAACAGTAACATTTTTTTCTCAAACCATGTTTGAGAACAGGCAGGGCTGGAGTCCCACTTTTCAGAATGCTTCTTTTTTTATTAAATTTTTTTTCTTATTTATTTTTGAGAGAGGGAGAGAGAGAAAGAGAGAGCATGAGAAGAGGTGAAAGAAAGGGAGACACAGGATCTGAAGCAGGCTCCAGGCTCTGAGCTGTTAGCACAGAGCCCAACGTGGGGTTTGAGTCCACAAATTATGACATCTTGACATGAACCGAAGTCAGACACTTAACGGACTGAGACACCCGGGCGTCCCACCAGTGGCTAGCACTTGTGTGGGGTTCACAGGCACTCAGCACTTTGTAAATCCAGGTAAAAGCTAGTACAATCCTGGAAATAAGCCTGTGAGGGCTCTTCCCATCCTCATTTCATGTTTTCAGAAAGCCAAGAGTCAGAGATGGGAGGTCCCTAGAGAACTGGGATCCAACCTGAGATTTTTTTGAGTCCGAGGCCAATGACTTCCCCACCCTATGTCCTTGCTCATGGAAAAGCCAGTGCGCTGGACATGGAGGCATGTGGGTAGGGAAGTGGGAGACGGGGACAATGGAACCGGAATTGAGAGGCTGAGCTCCAGGGGCCTCTGGGTGGCTCAGTCGGTTAAGTGTCTGACTCTTGATGTTGGCTCAGGTCTTGATCTTGCAATTGTGAGGTTGAACCCTACGTAGGGCTGAGCATAAAGCCTATTTGGGATTCTCTCTCCCTATCTTTCTCTGCTTCCCCCTTAGTTGTGCTCTCTTTCTCTGTCTCAAAATAAAATACATAAATAATAATAATAATAATGGTAAAGTCAGAGCTCCATTCTTCTGGGGGCTACACCCAGTTTCCAGGAAGATGAGTACACGGCCAGAAGACAAGAATCAACCACGTGTGTTTAGTAATGTTTATCTGTAATAATAGAGAAGCGGCAAATTTGGAGGTTGATATTTAAGCCCTCATGTAAGCATAGAACAAGTTATTTAGTCTCTCCTTGGATCAAAGAAAAACTTCCCTTTAAAATGAAGTGGTACTTGAAAAGCAAATCGGAATGGTGAAATGGTTTGCAAACGGAAGAGATTTACTTTTAAGATTCTCAGCCTCAGTTCTTTCCCAGGGATTCCAATGGTTCTTACAATGTAGAAATTCGTCATTTTCATTTTCCCAGCACACAGTAGGTGCTTCATACCTATTTCCTCAAAGAATGAATGTTGAAATTTTCCCTCTCCGTACACGTGAATCTTGCTCTAGAAATCTAGCTCCAGGAAAACGTCATTTAGCTCGGGAGGGAGCCTGGCCATCTGCTGAGCATCTGGGCTTGAACACGTCCAAAAGAACACTGGGGAAGTGACTAAACACGGTTTCTTATGGAAAACCCTGCACAGAAGAAACGTCCATGCTCGTCTTGATAAAATAAATGAAAAGAGCGTGGAGAGGTGACCTGAGATATGAAAGCTCTTTATTTCAGAAGCAGAAAGGTGTTAGGTATGTTCAGTGAGGAGCGTCAGACCTGATGAGTCCGCCAGGCCCATGACATAAACAAGTTTGCCATATGCTCCACAGGAAATAAAAAGCCATTTTCGCATCTCTTAGAACCTGCTGCCATCAGTATAAAACCTGCTTCTCTGTGGGAGGTAAACCCTTAGGGGAAGGTGAATGATTAGCTCCTGGGCAGAGAAAGTGTTTTTACTTCTGCCACTGTGGACAGACAGGAGATTCAGGGGAGATCTTCGGTTCGGGCCCCCCCACAGGCTGTTCTAACGCTTGTGAGGTTTGTCTTTGAAAATGTGAGGGGCACCTGGGGGCTCAGTCGGTGGGGCGTCCGACTTCAGTTCAGGTCATGATCTCACAGTTCCTGAGTTTGAGCCCTGCACTGGGCTCTGTGCTGACAGCTCAGAGCCTGGAGCCTGTTTCCGATTCTGTGTCTCTCTCTCTCGGCCCCTCCCCCACTCACACTGACTCTCTCGCTCTCTAATTTTTTTTTTCCTGAGGAAGAGAGAGTGACAGCGTGAGCAGGGGTGGGTCAGAGAGAGAGGGAGACACAGAATCTGAAGCAGGCTGCAGGCTCTGAGCTAATTGTCAGCACAGAGCCCGACGCGGGGCTTGAACCCATGAACCGTGAGATCATGACCTGAGCTGAAGCCTGACGCTTAACTGACTGAGCCACCCAGGCACCCCCCTCTCTCTCTAAAAATAAGTAAACATTTAAAAATTAAGAAAAAAAGAAGATGTGAATGAGCTGTAGTCATTGCCCTAAATGAACCTCTCCCAGGCAGAGTTGCTGGCTGAAGAGAATCATATTTTTAGCTGCTTATGGGAAGAAGAAACTCCTACTAAAAGCACACATCAAGGGAAGAAGTGTCGCCTGCATGGCTGTGTCAGTTAAGTATCCAACTCTTAATTTGGTGCAGGTTATGATCTCACAGTTGTGAGATCGAGCCCCAAGTTGGGCTCTGTGCTGACACAATGGAGCCTGCTTGAGATTCTCTCTCTCTCTCTCTCTCTCTCCCCCCCCTTCCCCTGATTGTTCTCTCTCTCTCTCTCTCTCTCAAAATAAATAAGTAAACTTACTTTTTTTTAATAAGGGAGGAGATGAGTGTGATCAGAGACGTGGGCGGATAAAGTAGACACGTGCTTCTACTTCATGGTCCCTAGTGGCGCCCAGCACAAGAAGCAGGAGGAATAGAGAAGCTAAATACTTCCAGCCTCCTAGGAACTCTTGGGTCCACATACACATTTTCTCTTTTTCCCTTTTCAGCTATGCTGTGGCTGACTGTTCTGAGGTAGCACCGTGTACGGTTTATACACTGTGACTTATACATGCATAGGACATAACTTGCTGTCGCACCTTTACGAATTATTCTTCAGAGAGAATAATTAAAGGTATCAAGGAGTAACAAATTTCTTCCCTTATTGTTTATTGTGTTTCATGGGAGAAATTATATTCTAAAGTGCTGTGAGCATATTTAGAAATTTGTGAGACTCTTTTTGCTTGGAGATTCTACTATAACAGGTCATCATTAGGATATTGAAATGATTTATATTTTACTTTTCCTGTTTAACCACAGTAAGTATCCAACTGACTTTCCGAATTGTCACAGTTTTGAAGGTAATGAGGACTCTTGAAATGTCATACATATTCAGACAATAAGGTCTGAGAGTCAACATCTTTCATAACCAGCAAGGGAGACTCATAGCGTGAGAGGGATCACCTCGGCCCCTTGGAATTGATGGACGAGATGAAGAATTTTGGCTGATCGCTGGGTGTGCTTTGATGGTCTGTGCATCATCTGAAATTGTGGGCAATGAAGCCATATCCCTGTTTATTTCTTTCTGGGGAGGGGACCATAGTGTTCCCGTGATTCTCAAAGAAGCAAAGAATCACTTCACAGCATCTTGTCCAAGTCCCCAAACTGCTTTCTCATGCACCAGGGGACCTCATGAGAGCACACGAAAAGGGGCAAGAGAGAGACATTGTCCTGGAATTCTCTCAGGTCCCTCAGAACGTCAAGTGGGCGCTACCCAGAGTGGTCCGCCAAGGCGTGACCCATAGACGGGGGAGCGGGGCCGGCTGCCTCCACCTTGTCCAGCCCCTTCCTTCGTTGGAGATGAGAAATGCATCCCACTAGCTGCCTCGCTAACCCTTAGGTTAATTAGACCCAAACTAGCCTTGGCCTCCATTAGCACTTCATTCTCGAACTAATAACCATGTTTTATTTAGCATTTGATGGCTTTAATGAAAAGCCCCTCTGTCTTCTCATTGTGATTCCATTTTAATTGTTTACTTGTCTCTCAGGCCAGGTACTCTTTCCTTTCCTGTTCGCTTCCCTATGTATTTTATAAAACTGTTAACAAAATGGCTACAGCTGGAGTCTGAAAGCAAATTCCATTTGGTAAGCTCTTCTTGTCTGTTTTTAGGTAATGTCACTTAATCTCATACACTTGCTTTTGTTTAATCATCTCAGAAAGAAGCAAAGCATGAAGTATGCTCTTGTGAGAAAAGGGAAACTGAGGCTCAGAAAACAGGTGTGATTGGCAGCAATGGCGGGCTCATGGTGCCAGGGCCCCAGTCTGGTTTGCTAATCGGTGCTCACTCTTTTCAAGAGAAAATTCTACCTGTGTACAAAACACATTACATGCCATGCTCTAGAATGTTCACCTACATCAATTTCTGTGATCTGGGTGCTTCCAAAGTCATCCCCCACCCTCTCCACTGGTTCATATTGAAGAGATGTGGCTCAGGGGGTTAAGAGCCTGGGGCCCCACCTGTTGGTAGAAGAGCTTGAACCCAGAGTCAAGTCTTGCCACATCTGCTCCTTTTCCCAGCCCTCCATGACAGGTGGTTTTAGCTCTTTTTGAGTTTATTTTGGGGATGATCAGTCTAGTAGGAAGTATCCAGCAACGGGAACTGGGGAGTCGGGTCCTCTTCTTGACGAAATTCTTGAGTAGAGTAGTGACTTAGGACAGGTCTCTAATGATTTCAGGCACCCTGCCTTCTCATCTGTGTGCTTGGGACTTCTGGGAGTGCGCTCCCTTTGTTCCAGAGAAAGTGGAGCTGTTCTTCCGGAAGCAGGCATGAATAGGGCTGCTCCCACAGCCCACGGCCGCCCCCTCACACCTCCAGGCCCAGCAGCCTATCCTAACCCCTCTCGGAAACCCTGAGCTTTCATGGATCAGTGTTTCTCAAACTTGAGTGAAGGAGTCCAAGGGCCCACGGCTTGCTGGCCCCTCTGCCAACGTTCAGAGTCATCGGGTCCGTGGGAGGCCGGGCCACCCTGCAGTGTGCGGGGCTCTTGCCCACTGCCCGCCGCTGGTGCAGAGCCGTGGATCAAGGCTGAGGGCCACCTGACGTGACAACAGTGCCTTAGTCCCTTCTAACTCCTCATTCCATCACTGC
Source organism: Proteles cristata cristata (assembly GCA_017311185.1). Taxonomy (NCBI): domain Eukaryota; kingdom Metazoa; phylum Chordata; class Mammalia; order Carnivora; family Hyaenidae; genus Proteles; species Proteles cristata. Next base: position 25,831 of record JAESUZ010004709.1, read on the forward strand.
GTTCTGAGTCACAGTCTTCAAACTTGTGTGCTTGACCCTTGGGCGTTGTGGATGTCCCTGCTGCCCCTGGAGATGCAAACAGCCTCCTGCTGGGTGTGAATGATGCTCAGCACAGACAGGCTTAGCGCAGCCCCTGTCACACCAATATAGAGTATCAGTCCCCATTTTATTACAAAGACCCTCACATTTAAGAGTCTAATATGCTTCTAGGGGCTCTGTCGGTTAAATAGCTGACTTCGAATCAGGTTGTGATTTCATCGTTTGTGAGTTCGAGCCCCGCACTGGGCTCTGTGCTGACAGCTCAGAGCCTGGACGCTGCTATGAATTCTGTTTCCCTCTCTCTCTGCCCCTCCTTCACTCATGCTCTCTTTCTCTCTGTCTCAATAATAAAATAAAATAAAATATAAAAAACAATAAAAAGGAGTCTAATATGCTTCTTATAATGCTGATTTTCAATATCCATATGCACCTCACCATTTATATTAAACAAAAGCTTATAGAGAACAATTTTGATTCAAACAGCGCCCTGAAATAGACAGGACAGGTGTCATTTCCCGCATATTATAATTCGGCAAACCAAAGCCCATAGTTTCTCCTTTGTGTCCTGGGTTAGCCGCTTAGGCTGCCGTAAGAGTACCCCAGACTCTAAACATTTAGTGGCTTCTAAACATTAGATGTTTATTTCTCATAGATCTGGAGAATGGAGGTTCAAGATCACAGTGCCAGCAAAGTTGGGTTCTGGTGAGAGCTCGTACCTGCTTCCTCCGGTGGAAGGGACAAGGGAGCTTTCAGTTTTGTGAGGGCCCTAATTCCATCTGTGAGGACCCCACCCTCATGATCTCATCACCTCCCAGGGGGTCCACCTCCACATAATACCACACCAGGGGGCCAGGTGTCAGTGTAAGAAGTTTTGGAGACACAAATACTCAGTACACACCCCCATTTGAAATTTCAATAGGAATCCACAGTTCACCTGCCTTTTCACACTTAATCCAGGCACCAAATATCAACCATTCAATTTTATTTATTTTATTTTACTTTACCTTATCCTATTTAATTATGGTAAGAACACTTAACGTGGACACCTACTCCCTTAAAAGATTTTAAGTGGACAGTACAGAACCCCCAAAGAGAGGTACACAGCAGCTTTCCAGAGCTAAGTCACCTTGTTGCCTGAAACTTTGTGCCCGTTGACTGACTAACTCCCCACTTCCTCCTTCACCTTGCCCCCGGCAATGGCCATTCCACTCTTGGTTTTTATGCATTTGATTCTTAGATATTTCAAATAAGTGGAATCAAGAAAAAGTGTATTTCTTTCTGTGACTGGCTTAGGTCACTCAGCCTAATGTCCTCAGTGTGTTGTTGGATATGGCAGAATTTCCTCCTTTTCTACAGCGGATAATATTCTGTTGCGTGTGTACAACTCAGTTCCTTTATCTGTCCGTCTGTCGGTGGACACGCAGGCTGCTGTGAATAGCGCTGCAGTGAACGTAGGAATGCTAACAGCTCTTGGAGATCTTGATTTCAGTTCTTTCGGATAAATACAGAAAGTGAGTTTGCTGGATCTTAAAATAGTTCCCGTTTTAATGCTTGAAGGAACTTGAAGCATCCTGTTTCCCGTAGTGGCTGCAGCATTTTACGTAAATCTCTACCAATCTTGCACGAGAGCTCCAATTTCTCCCTGTCCTCTGATACCTGTTGTCTCTCCCTCTTTGGCCACAGCCATCCTGACAGGTGGGAGGGGACAGCTCATTGTGGTTATGATTTGCATCTCTCCGATTAGAGACTCTGAGCATTTTCTCATACACCTGTTGCCTATTTGTATGTCTTCTTTAGAGAAATATCTTTGAAGTCCTTAGCCCATTTTTAAATTGGGTTATTGTTTTTCACTTGTTTGTTTTTTTCTTTCCTATTGAGTTGTAGGAATTCCCAACATTATTTTTTAATGCTTATTTATTTATGTTGAGAGAGAAAGAGAGAATGAGCTAGGGAGGGGCAAAGAGGAAGGTGGGACAGAGGGTCTGAAGCAGGCTCTGTGCTGAGAGCAGAAGCCCCATGTGAGGCTCTAACTCAGGAACCATGAGATCATGACCTGAGTGGAAGATGGACACTTAACTGACTGAGCCACCCAGGTGCCCCCCCCCAACATTAATTTTTAATATAAGGACCGGGTCACATGTATCTTCATAATAAACATAACATTTGCTTTACCACTAATGTCGTTACTTTCATCCTCATTTCTTTTTACTTTCAGTACATCCGGGGTTAAAATGAAGGGGAAAGAAGAGGTTGCTGGAGCACATAATTTGCTGATTAATTAAGGATTTGCCAGAAAGTGAATTATGTGCTTTTACCCTGGAAGAAAAGTTCTCTACACAGTTTATGTTCCTCCCTGGACATGTTGGATCTAAAAATTACAGCTGAACCTTAGTACAGAGACAGAGGATCTTAAAACATCTCAGAACATCTTTGTAAAGAGCAGATCAGGACAGAATCCTATGGGTACAGAGGAGGCAGGAAATGGCCTTCTCCTTTACCAAGCCACCCATCATGTATACATTGCCTTTTTCTTATGACTCACTTCCTTCTTCTAAAATAGAGAACTGCCTCCTAATAGCTTATTTGGGGTTTCCAGTTAGCTACATTCTTGGTTAAGCAAGATTTTCCCATTTTATAATGTACCTTCCAGGCAAAGTGACATTCACACCCAAGAGGTTCCAACCTGAGCATCATAAAACTGCTACAATGGACCCCTTCCAATGTTTGGGTAATTTTTCTTTGCGGCAGCGACCTGAGATTTCTATGCTCTTTATCCTCACACGTGACTTGATTTTCCCTATTTACTCTTTCCAGTCATTAAAAAAAAAATCTGAAATCCAAGTACTTAAGCATCTTTCCTGTAGTACATTTGCAACTAAGAGGGTTATTATGTTCTGTAAGGTAACAATTAAGTGTGTTAGGCAGAGCAAGAGAGAGAGTCCTGTAAATACTTCAACAGAAAATTAATAATCTTCTGAAATAGCACCTGGAAGCCAACATATTGGTTGAATGACCTCAGAAGGACCCTTCACTGTGTGTGTCTGAAAATGATCAGGAAGGTAACCATTTTAGAGCTTGTCCATTCAGTGTGAGAACCACCAGACTGTAAATACAGTCACATCTACTTCCGAATGGGTCCTTGAGGCTCGAGTGACTCCGGTAGCTTGGGCTACCTGCGCAACGAGACACTCTGACAAATATATTCTATTGACGTGCTCAGGTCCAACAGTGGCTTCCATTTCATCAGTACTTTTATTAATGTTCATGAAGGGAGCAGAGTCAATACTCATGAAGTTTGTTCTCGCTGTCTGTCTGGAAGCCATTTGTCCCCGTCAGATATTAGAAAATACCCTTGGGGAGAAGAAAGATTTCTAGTTTTATCCATAAAGGGGAGAGATTGATTTTTGATAATACTTGTGCTAGCTAGAAGCAACTTTAGCGACCATCTAATCCAAGTTCCTAAATTTATTTTCTACTTATGTTCCAGAAGTTTGCCGGGTTGGTGGAAGACCCAGTCAAGGACCCAGGTCTACGGCTCAGGCCCTCTTTATGCTTCTGTTTCCCCCAATTCTTCCCCACAGTGTGTTGAAGTGTCGTTCCAAAATTTGGGGCTGTCTAGAGGGGAGAAAAAAAGGCACTCACAATCCTATTATTTCAATTCCAGACTTCTGGTTAATATGTGTATTTGCATCTCATTAACTGTGGTGCCCATTCATTCCCTAGTGAGACCTGCTGAGCTTCTATGATACATCAGGCACTGTGCCGGGCGCTGGAGACACAAAGCTTACGTCAGCCTCCACACAAGGCGATAGAACAACAGCCAAGACAAACAAACAGGCTAGAACCTGTCCTTGCTCTTGTTTGTTTTTAGGAAAAGGTATGGACGAAGAAAATGGGTATTTCGGAAACTTTAGGAGAGATAGTGAGGGTGATCAGGCAAGTCAAGTGAAGACCCACATTCACACTCTGAGTGATTTCTTCCTTCTCATCTGTAAAGAAATTAAGCATGTTAACCTTCCATGCAAAGGTCAAATGGCCTCCTACAGGGAGAAAAGAGAAAAAGACTGTGCAGTCAGTTATCTTAATCCCAAATTCTGTTACCTTCTTTGTGACCTTGGCCAAATGAATGACCACCTTTGTGCTTCAGTATCCTCATCTATAAAATTGAGATGATACTACATTTAGTTGATTAGAAAAAGCCTCTAATGCTAAGAGACATTGCAAATTTAGTGATAGCTTGTCAGAATGAAGGAATATGTCATAACACACACACTTTCAACCAACAGAGATTATGTCGATAACATTCCATGCCACTTTCTCCAACAGCACTGTAATCTGGAAGAAATGAAACAAAAATAGACACTTATAAGGAAACAAATACTATTAGAGAACTATTAGAGAGGAATAGTCATTCTAGATTTTAAAAAATTATTGCAGCTATGCTAATAGGAGAGGTGATATTGGACATAATTGTCACTAAACTGGCTTTTAAAATATCAAGTACAATGTTCATGGCAAATATTGATGAATAATAACTGGAAACAGAAAAAAATCCATAGAAGAAGAGAAAATGGGGGAAAAAAAACCTTAAGCAGACCAAGAATGTAGAAAAAAAAATTAAATGATCATGGTAAATAAAAACACACAGGCATCAGAAGTGACTCCTAAAAAATCAGAACCATGATAAATATGAAAGGACTAAGGTCATCTCAAAGTCAAGAAGAAATGTTTACAACAAAATTTCACACGGGCTAAAACTGAGACAATATAGAAAAATATATACTATTCATATGTTAATAAAAATACAACCTATGCAGTCAGGGTCATCCAGAGAGAATTCAAGGCAAAAATCATTTAATGGAACAAAGAAGAATATATTTTTGGAACGTTAAAAGAGATTGGACTTTATATTACCAAAAATGTAGCTTCAAAATAAAGAAAACAAATTACTGGTGATATATTACAGCTCAGAAGCCAACAAAGTAGACAATAATCCATTACAGCTGCAGCAGATGTGATTAACACAATTACTGAGCTTTATTTTTTAATCCATGTGCATATTTGACATACATCTGAATATATATTGAAGGTGAGTGTATAGGGTTGTAAATCTGATATGAATGGAATCAAAACATAGATAAGACCTGGAGAAATGAATATTCTATAAACAGAGTGTATTTATTCTTTCTGAACACTAATGGGACATGTACAAAAGTTTACCAATTATTAGTCCACTGGAAATTCTAAAAAAATTCGACTTCAATGAGAAACAGTAGAAATTTTCAAGACAAATATGGCCACACTTCCAGTGCAGAAAGTGAATACGTATGGGGACTTTCTAAAACAGGTTATCTGGTAGTTGAGTGCCAAGTTCTAGCTTTGAAAATTCTATGACTTAATCTGAACCATTGGGCCACTTCTACCACCTTTAATTGCCTATGACATGAAATATTTCACGTGTAGAGTGCCTTTCTATAACCAACACTAGAACGAGGTATGATATTTTAATGACATTTCAAGTGACATTTCAAGTTTCAATTTTCAGTGAAAATTGGTCTATTTCTATCAGTGGAAATATCAGAACTGAAATAATAATTGGTTGAATAATTTACTTTTAAAGTTGGCAAAACTCATAGGTGAAGGCAATGAGGGCTAAGTGTGTCTTCGATTCAGGGACTCCATTAATTTCTACTTTCCTGGGTGGTGTGAAGGGTATAATGTACATAGAGCAATTGGTATTCCTGACACCAAATATCTGCTCAGCACATGAATAGAATGAGACGCCATTGTTCAACACCCAGGAGAGACATAAATGCCTCTTCGCCCATGAGAAGAACCATCTTCACATGGGAGGAGCAACACTTTGAAGATGCTTCCTGAGGACGGGAAGCACAGGGGACGAGGAGCCTCCCAGCGGATGGAATTGCTGACTCTTCTCTAGGACCACCGCATCCCACCAATGCAGTAAGTGGACACAGCCCTGATACCTAGAATTATTTACCCTCTCCAAGCCCAGCCTTCCCACACATCCTACCCTTTCCTCACTGCTGCCAACTGAGGAATCACAAAATTACAGAGGTTGAATGTTGATGCCAAACGAGTCTAACCAATAATTACTTATTTTTAACCCAAATTGGAGTCCATTGGAAGCTCACCGGGAGGAGAAACCAGAGTCAAAAGTTGGGGAGGATGCTGAAAACACAGCTCTATTCTAGGATTAGTGCTACAAGTTGGTCTGTTTAGTAAGACTTCTCTTAGGTTGACTCACTGACTGTGTCTATCAAGGTTAAAGAGGCTGGCAGGGCATGGTAGAGCAGCCATGTCCAGTGCCATGGGACGGAGGTTCTCGAACGCAGGTGAGAGCTGTAGAAAGGACTGCCCACAAGGTAGGACAGAGAAAGAAACCTCACTTCTTGCTCCTGGGCCCTTAGATTCTCTGTCACTGCCTCATGTTGGCTGAATCCACCTTAAACCCAAGGGCAGGGAGGCCCTGGTGGGTCACCCCACAGACTCTAGGGTCCAGAGCAGGCAGGGGACAGGCACTGATCACTGCCAGTAGGTCTTCTTTCGTTTCTACTGCTTTTGTTTGATGACATCATCTGCCAGGGTTCTAATAAAATTCATCTAATGTAATCATCCTCCCCTGTGTTAACAATGAAGTGTGGTCATTTACTCACTTGGATATAAATACAAGAGGGCATGAGTGGGGAACAAGATGGACTTTTTAGGAGCTGTCCATATGTCCGTCCTGGCCAACATGCTCACATATGTAACTCACATGCCACGCCTTTGAGGCCAGAATTGGAGCTCCCATTTCACAGCTGGAGAAGCCCCAGCACACACACGCGTTGCTGAGGTGGGAGGGGGCCCAGGACCAGAACCCACTGCTGTCAGGCTGCCAGGCTCATGGGCTGCTCTGTCTCTTGCCCTTCGAAAGTTTAAACATGAGGTGGCCAGTGCCGGCGAGTTGGGTTTTGTTTGGTTTTTGTTTTCTTGGATTCTTTATATTGAGATGGTTATGCACCGAGAGAAGTATTGCAAACCCGGTGCAGGGTCTCCTTATGCCTGCCACCCAGCTCCTCCTCCCCATAGACAACGTCTCCACACTGTAGCACAGCAATCCCATAGAGACACAATGTTGGTGCAATAGTGTCTGCTAAGCCACAGGCCCTTTCTGTGTATCGCTAGTTTCCCACTCAAGTCACTTTCATGTTCCAACAACAATCCCAGGATTCCATACGACAATGAGTTGCAGTGTGTCTTTAGCCTCTGCCACTCTGACAGTCCCCTCTCTGCCCTTGTCTTTCCGACTTCCACTAACGCTTTTGAAGACTTCTGGGCAGGTGTATTATGGGATGTCTCTCAGTGGAGGTCAGCGGCTTTTTGTCTTAATTAGACGGAGGCTATGTTTCATGGGGGAGCACACCACACAGGGGGTGGGCCCTTCTCGGTGCCCCATGTCAGCCGTACCTCACGTCAGTGTGACCCCCTGCTCTTGCCACTGACCTTGATTGCTTGATTAAGGTGGTGTCCGCCAGGTTTCTCCACTGTAAAGTTAAAATGTTCCCTTTTAACTCAAAAATATTTAACTTGAGGCCATCTATGCAAGTATGGATAGATAATAAGTATGCTTTTATTTGAACCTCCACCGGCTAAAATGTGAAAATAAGACAATAGCTACTCGTTGGGCTGCATCCGTTTGCAAGGGCCACCATGATAAGGTACTTCAGGCTGGGGGCTTAAATAGCAGAAATGTATTTTCTTCCAGTTCCAGGAGATAGAAGTCTGAGATCGAGGTGTGGACAGGGTTGGGTTTTCCCAAGGCCTCTCTCCTTGGCTCGCAAATGGCCATTTTTTCCTACACCCGCATGTGATCTTCCCTCTGTGCACAGGCTCCTGGGGCTTCTCCCTCTTCTTATAAGTCATAGTGGATGAGAGCTCATCCTAATGGCTTCATTCCAACTTAATCACCTCTCTAAAGGCCCCAACTCCAGTCACGTTCCGTATTCTCATGTAACGGGGAGTGAGGCTTCAGCACTGAATTTTGGAGAGGGCACAGTTCAACCCATAAAATGTATGTGTGTGTCTGTGGAGAAAAAATAAGTAGGTAGGTAGGTAGGCAGGTTGGTAAGGGTGTGTGTGCATACGTGTGTCTTTACAGGAATCTATGTAGTTCAGATATACTGGAATTCATGGCAAAGGTCAGCTTCAAATCCAGCACACCAGCAACCTGCGACAGGAAATTGGGGAGAGAAATGGAATCAGGAATAGTCAGGCGGACGCCACCGACACCATTTGTAACATCACATTTCTTAGTCTAAGAGACATAGGTTTTCATGATGTTAAGTTCTTCAAAAATCTATCTGAAATAGAGGTGACTACATGGCTATCTATCTTTTTCACAAAAGGTGGGAAAAGAGAGGAGAAAAATAGCCCATAGTTGTTCTCCAACACGTAATGTTTGATAGAAGCACTCACATTTTATAAGGGAAATTAAAGTCAAAACACTTCTCAACCCTTGCCTATGAAGAACAAGGAGGGTCTGTACATAGGTACTTAGCAAGCCGGGCTGCTGGAGTTCAAGGCCACAGATCAGACCTTCCTCAGGGACTGCGGTTGGGCTCCTTCAACATCTGCAGTGGCCCTTCTGGTCTGACAGCAAGCTCGAGCTGCCGGCACAGCGGCTCATCCGGGACCACCAGGCTCTCACCGTTCCTCAGGCTCCCGCGTTTGAGCACAGCTGTTCTCCCGCCGTGTTCTCAGCGCAGTCTGGGCACCGGATGCAGATGGGTTCATCAGCAGTTCCTGAGTGGCAGAGCCTAGTTAAATAACACACTTGGTTTCTCAACTACCAGCTCTTCTCCTAATTATTTCTGAAACATCCCTCAGCTAGACTCTGCCATCTATCATCTCGTCTCCTGTTGCCCCGTAAACATTGCATAAATGACCTTGTGGATGATAAGCTATGGGGTGGGTTTGTGGGGTGGGAGCGGGCACTTCTTTGTGTGTGTTTGCCTCCATCAAGCACGGTGCACCTGCTCCCTGTTCAGATGCCACCAGCTGATTTCTAAAATGACAGAAATGATAGGTAAGAGTGTACGTGCAAATTTGTTTGATACTTGGGGATGGGAATGGGGAAGGAGTCTCATGTGGGAGCCATGCAAAACAGGTGTTGAGGTGTAATGCTCCACTCAGGCCAGACCTTCATCCCTCTAGCCCAAATCTACATGTCTGGCTTCCTTTCTCACACCATGCTATTTTTTTTTTTTAATGACAGAGAGAGAGAGAGAAAGAGTGTGCATGCACACCCGCACAAGCACGAGCAGGGGAGGGGCAGAGAGGGGGGAGAGAGAGAATCCCAAGTGTTCTCAGAAAGGAGCCTGACATGGGTCTCAAACTCATGAACTATGAGATCATGACCTGAGACGAAATCAAGAGTCAGACGCTTAACCGACAGAGCCACGCAGGCGCCCCAGGTACTAACATTTTTAAATGCACATCCCTGCATCCTTGCCACCTGTCTCCTCACCAGGACAGGAGCCCACACACCACCAGAGTCTCTACACGTTCGCGGTCCTCTCCCCCAGGCTCCATCCACCCTTTATATTCTTTTTCTTCCAAGTCCAAAGCAGAGTCTGCTTTCTCTGACAGGCTTCCTGGACCACCCACCTTCCAGTTTCCTGTGAACCCCCAAGAATTACTCTTTTATGACATTTCTAGTGCCTGTGTCCTTCTGTCTTGAATTACAAACAATGTCTTGCACTTTCATTTAATTCAGCATCTCTTTATCAAGAGCCCACCCTCCACTTGCCGGGCCTGGGAACGCAAGGTCAGACACAATGCCTGCCGCCAAGGAGGGTCACAGCCTAGTGAGGAAGGTAGTGCCAACAAATGAGCATAAGCAGAAATACCAAGTGCCCTGAAGGAACCTGGTAGGCCCCTGAGCATGACAACAGAAAGGGGACCGATTTAGAAATGGTTGGGAAAGCTTTAGTAAGAAAATGGCAAGGAGAGATTTCAACTGGGGGATGAAAGAACTTGACATGTTATTTTGCTGAGTGGAGGCCATTTTGGTAAGGAACCAGATACATGGTGGCTTTATAGCAAAAAGGACCCTGGCATGTTGCAGTAGTTGAAACTTCAGAAGATGAGAATGTGCAGGAATGGTAAGTAATGAGGCTCAACAGTTGGGCGGCATCACCCCATAAACAGGACTTATAAGCATTGTGTGGACTGTTTTCTATGTCTGATGCATGACTGAATGTTCAAAGTTAAGAAGTGAGCAAGTGTGAACTACACACCAACTGGCCTCCTCTACAAAAACACTACAACCACTTGGAAACACAAGACAATGACATGCTGTATAGCAGTTTAATAAATACTTAGACAAAAATGGGGAAAAGAGGGAGAATTTGCAGCCACAGCGCTGATAGGTGGTCGAATCCTGGCACCTCAGGGATCTATTACTGTATGAGAAACTACCCTAAAACTAGGTTGTTGAAAACATAGTAATTTATTATTCATCACAAATCTGTGGGTTGACTTGGGCTCCGCTGGGTGGTTCTGTGTCCCCATCCCCTCTGGTATGGCTGAAGTCAGCATTCCTCTGGACATCAGGAGAGACTGGACCCCCATATGGCCTCTAATCTTCAAGAACTAAGCTCTGCATGCCCTTGTGCTGTGAGGTCAAGCAGTCCAGTGAAAGCATATTTAAAGCAAGGCAGCTAGCTTCCAGAAAGCAAAGGTAAAACTGCCAAGACTCTTAAGGGTGGGTCTGAAGCTGGCCCAGTATCATTTACGACCCATTTCGTTACTCAAATCAAGTCGCAAGACAGTTTGGATTCAAGGGAAGCATGATTAGACCCAATCTCTTAATGGCAGGATTCAAAATAAATTGGCAACCACCTTTAATTCACTGCAATAGGGTTCCTGAAAGAGGGTAAATAAATATAATAAACTATTAATCAATAGCATGATCTAGACATCTTTTAGGTATGTTTTAAAAAGTTAACTAGTAAAGAAAGCAAACAAATTCATAAAAAGGAGATGAGGTGTTAAAAAAGAACACCTGAGGGGTGCCTGGGTGGCTCAGTTGGTTAAGCATCCAACTTTTGATTTTGACTCAGGTCATGATCTCGTGGTTCATGGGATCCAGTCCTGCATCAGGCTCCACCTTGACAGCTCGGAGCCTGCTTGGGATTCTCTCTCTCTCCCTCTGTCTCTCTGCCCACTCTCCAAATAAATAAATATACTTTTAAAAAATGCGCAGTGGAAAAACAAGTCAGCAGAAATTTCATAAATGAAAAACAGAATTATTGAAATTAATTTAAAATGAAAATATTAAAAGAATGAGGTAAATAGTAGGCTAAACACAGTTGAAGATCGATTTAGTGGATTGAACAAATGAAAGCATGAAATCTTGCCGTTTGCAACAACATGGATGAACTGAGAGGGTGTTATGCTAAGCGAAGAAAGTCAGACAGAGAACGATAAATAAATACCCATGATTTCACTTACATGTAGAATCTATACAAATCAATCCAACCAACCAGCAAACCAACAAACCAATAATGGATTCTTCAATACAGAGAACAAACTAGTGGTTGCCAGAAGGGAGATGGATGGTAGGGACAGGTAAAATAGGTGTAAAGGGTTAAAAAGGACAAATCTCCAGTTATAAAATAAATAAGTCATGGAGGTGAAAAGTACAGCACAGGGGATACAGTCAATAATACTGTAGCAACATCGTATGGTGACAGATGATAGCCACATTTATCGAGGTAAGCATTGAGTAGTGTATAGAATTGTTGAATCGCTGTGTTGTACACATGAAAATAAAATAACACTCTGTGTCAACTTAACTAAAAAAAAAAAAAACAATTAAAAATAAAACTCCCCAAAGGACGCCTGGGTGGCTTAGTCAGTTAAGCGTCCGACTTTCGCTTAGGTCATGATCTCGCGGTTCGTGGGTTCGAGCCCCGCGTCGGGCTCTGTGCTGACTGCCAGCTCAGAGCCTGGAGTCTGTTTCAGAGTCTGTATCTCCCTCTCTCTCTGACCCTTCCCTGCTAACGCTGTCTCTCTTTCTCTCTCTCCTAGAAATAAAAAGAAATATTTAAAAAAAATACACCTCCCCAAAACTTAGTGAATTTAAAGAGAAATCTAATGAACGTAACCCAAAGCAGATGGCAAACACGAAGGCCAATTCGGAGAAGTGTTGAACAGAATGAGGAGTTCTGACAATTAACAGAAGGAAGAACAGAGTCTTTGGGAGAAAGATAACATTAGTAAACATAATGGCTAAGAATCTTCCTGAATTGGAAGAAGGTCCATCAGACTGCAAAGAGTACCATCGGTCCCAAGTGGGATAAATTAAAAAGTAAGTCCCATGCCTAGTCCTCCATGGTAAACACAAAATCATCACGATCAAGAGAGAGAGATCTTGGAGTGCTTGGGTGGCTCTGTCTGTTAAGCATCTGACTCTTGGTTTTGGCTCAGGTCATGATCTCAGAGTTTCATGAGTTTGAGCCCCGTGTTGGGCTCTGTGTTGACGGCACAAGCCCTGCTTGGGATTCTCTCTCTCTGCCTCTCTCTCGTTGCCCCACCCTGCTCATGTTGTCTCTGTCTCTATCAAAAATAAATGAGTAAGCTTTTAAAGAGAGAGATCTTTAAAAAATATGAACAAGATAGATTATCCTCAAAGCAACAACAGGATTTTCATCAGGAACGATAGAGGAGAGAAGAAAGTTGCGTTATAGTTTCAAGGTATTAACAGGAAAAGAAGAAGGAGAAAAAGGCAAGTCAAAATTTTATAGTTAGCCCAACTATCAGCTTAGAGTGGGTGAGAGCATCTGCAAACGGCCGAGTCGGGGATGGTTTAGAGTCTGTTCACAGAAGTGCAGCGAAGTCGCGATGGAACGGTGTGCTTCAACAAGATGGACCATGAATGCAGCGGTGTGAATGGTAGGCAAGAACGGGGATCAGAGCAGCACAGGTGTGAACGCTGATGGGGTACATGAGTTTTAGCATAACAAACATACTTAGAGGTGCAAATAGTAAGACTAAATAAAAACGTTAGATTAGAGCCACTTGGAAGACAGATGGTGGATCAAGCTTTCTAGATCTTCCTCTGGTTTTGCAGAAAGATGGGGGCTTTGATCAAGTGAATACCTTCGGAGAAAAATAAAGATGCAATTTGCATTTTATGGTAAAGCTGACCACAAGGAGAGTGGAAATGTGAGACAAGTACACCCAAGTCTCACTTAACATTTTGTGGATGCCTGAAATATAACTGTATCACAGTATGTAACCTTGTAAAAGTGTTATTTGACTTCGTATTCATCCCTCAGTCTTTCCACTTACATGGAACTATTTCTGTGAATTTCATCAAATATTGCTCCAGATGTACTTTCTATTGGATAACATACTCTGCATTTATTACGTTTCCATTATTTACAAAGCAAATTAGATGCCTTACTACACCATCCCTACCACAACAATCCTGAAAATATATAGTTCGTTCATGACAAAACCCAAGGCTTCGAGGGGTTGTGGCGGGTCATGAAGTTTATAAGCACAAGTTCAGTCTCCAGATTCCTTGTGTTATTCCAGAGCCCACCTGTTTCCAGCCCACAAACCTGACTCTAACTTAAGGCAGCACCTTATTGAAGACTGACAAGATCCCTTCCTTTGAGGAAGGGTCTTAAATGCAGTGGAGGCAAGGCAGGAAGTTGACTTCATGGACACACTATTGCTTCTCAGACAACTCAGAACCTATTTGCATCATGACAAACTTATTTCCTCCAAATCTGAGATCCATAAACTAGACCCAATAGTCACCAACACATGCTTTTATTTATTGATCCATCCAACCATCTAGACACCTCAGCTGTCACTTTTAGGAGGGGGTCAAAGAAGGGGAGACCTCACTAAGTTAGGATTTTGTAGTTTCATAGACTCTGAGCTAGAAGCCTTCCCGAGATAGTTAAGTACGATTTTCTCACTTAACAGAAAAGGAAACCTGGACCCAGAGAGGGCAGGTCTTTTTTGCAGGGATACACGTGCAAGTTAGTGGTCAGAGTGAAAGAAATTCTACGGTGTGTGATTTGATCTACTGCTGCACATCGTAGGTTGTTGGGCACCTCCTCCAGTGCCAAAAACCCCGCTGTTAGAGATTCATTCCTTCGTGTGGAAAGCCCAGTGAATCTAGAAAGTCTCCTACAGTGTAAGTACCAATGCAGTGCAAGTAGCCCAATAAACCAACCAATTGTTGTCACTGTAATGTGAATTAGTCTGTCAGGAATAACACACTCTTAACCTAGTAAATCTCTGGCATAATTACAAGTCCTTGGATTTCAGACCAATAACATACCGGCTTTGGGGTCAGACAACCTTGGGGGTCTTCATTCTCCCTCTTCCCTGCTGTGTCCTTGGCTTCATCACTGGCCCTCTCTACGCTTCCCCACTTCTCCCCCATAAAATGAAGAAAAAAAAGCATTTCCCATAAGTGGTAACTATGAATATGTAGATTAGGTCGTAAGTTTAAAGTCTGAGCTTAGTACGTACTCAGGAATGGGGTGTATTTTTCTTTTTTGCCATAAATGGAAAAGGGGGGCTTTGACAGATGGTGAGTTTCTCGTGGCTGGAGGTGTTCAAGCACACGATAGATCATTCCTTCTCAGGACATAGCCAGCACGGTGCCGAACACATGTTAGGTAGGCTCTCTGGGAACACTTGGGTGATGGAAACTGCATGAGCTTTTGCCTCCAACCTGTTCGTCAGCTCAGCACCCTCACCACACAGTTTACTCCATGCCTCTCATTCCTACGATGTTTGGGGACATGTTCCCCTGCTTAGGACCCGGGCTTCTCCCGTGAATTGGCACTACCTGTGGACAGTTGCTGGCTCAGAACACACCGACAGTGCAGTTGTTCCTAGGTGTGTGTGTGGACCTCACACCAGGAGAGACAAACATGCAGATCAGATAATGAAGATGCAGTCCACGCACAAGGCGACAGGGAGGAGCAGAGATTGAGAACAACCAGAGATCACAGGTTCCTTCTAGAGGGGCAGCCCATTGCTACAAAGGGGGGTGACGCCAGTGCTGCCAGATCTTTTCACGTCTCAAGAGGTGCCCCATTTCCAGTGTTGGCAATGGATTCAAACACAAAGCAATAATGTCAATAGCTGCATGAGCTCAGCATGAAGTCCTTGCAGGTGAGTTTGTAACCTCACCCCCAGCCTTTCCAGGCTTCTCCCCCGACACATTTTTGAAATGGTCAACGTGATGCAGTCACCGTTTGAATACGTGAAGGAAAGCTTTTGTCCACAGAGAGTAGTAATTTGCCAAACGCTATTTCACTGCCCTAAACTGGAATGCCTAATCCCACAGAGTATCTCACATGCCATCACGCCAAAAGCGAATTATAGATTTTCAAGCCTTGTGCAATTTTTTTAAAAATTCAAGTTAATGATGCTGGTAATTTCTGCAGTGAACTAGGGGAAGTAGAATGTTTTCTCTTCTGGCAGAGTCGGGATAAGCATTCAGTAGGTGTCCCTTTTTCCTGCATAAGAGCAAATTAGAAAGAAAGTAAAGACGACGTGCAAAGACAGACATACTTGTCAAACATTCTCACTCCACAGAGAGGTCACCTAACCCTCAGAGGCATCTGCTCCAATGTGTAAAACCTGATTTTCCTATGAAAATTCTCTTTTCTTATCCCGTGGTCTGTTTCATTGACTTCAAGTACTTGACTTTCATTGACTTCAGGTAACATTTCTAGATTTGCATTTATGAATTATTAGAGTCTAGCAGAACAACTGAGAAGTACTTTTAATCATTGTTTTCATTATCATTATTTCACTATCATTAATCATTATTTTCATCATTGAACATTTCACCTTTTGAAAGTTTCCTTCTTTTTCTTTCAACACCCATGATGCCTCTGTCTTATTCTCTGTGCTATCTCGGTTTGGACACAGAGGGTGCTCAGCAACTATTTTGGTATGACTGCAGGCTTCTCGGTGCCTCTTTCTCTGAGCAGCCTCCCTGATCCCGACTCCTGTCGACCGTGAGCCCCCCTGTCCCCAACCTAGTTCATCCTTCTACTTAGCCACAATCGCTGGCTGCTGTGGTTTTCCATTGTCCCACAGCTTCTGCTAGGCTGGTGCTCCCGGGGAGTCAGGGCTGCTCTTACCAGAGTCTGTGTCCCCTCCTTCCAGAAGTTTCCTTCTTCATAGTTGCCATGTCAAGTATCTGTTGAATTTCGGTAAACCAAAAGTCTGGAGACCTAGGTTAAATAGATGATTTTCAGAGTCAGAGGTAGGCTCCCCATTGTCCTTGAAAACATTTTTATCTTCAGGCTCTTTTCCTTCGTGGTTTTGCATGTTCTAGAAAGGAGTCAACTTCAACCATGTTTCTAACTGCAGCCTCTCCCCCCAAATGCCCCCCCACCCCAATGCTGGAGCCAGACCAAGGCCCTGAGGGGGTAGCAGTCCACACTGGGAAGGATGAGAATTCCCCTGGGCCAGGAACTGTGAGGCACTGAGTGGGGGAAGGGGGAGCTCATCCTCACCTTCACCAGTACCACCTTCCTGGCATCAGCCTGGGGTGGTGTTGAAGAGGCCCAGAGGACGTGTCTCTAGAGGGAATTACCCACCACACAGCATCCTAGATCTCACTCTGTGATGCCCAAGTGTTCTGATCAGCTTCCCGAGGCATTGTCTCACCGTTGTGTGATCTGTGGAAACCCGGGTGTAACTGAGGTCACTTTGATGCGGTTTTCTGGTTGATTTCTGAAGACCAAGTGGGTGGACAAGGGAACATTGGGGCTGTTAGAGAAGTGCTCCTCTTGGACCTGGGCGAGCAATGCGTGCCTTTGAAACAGTCATGAGGATTAAGTAAACAATGAAACCAACTTATATAGGTAAAGAAGGTAACCTTGCGGATGCCAGTTTATCTTTTTCACCAAATGTTTTCATTCACCCAAAGGCCGGGAGAATGTCAGCAGTGCAGGCATGTGATGGCAATGTCACACAGTGGACAATGTATACGGCGATCTCTTCCATTCGGAGAAGGAATTAGGCTTTTAATTGATTGAAAATAAAGTTTTGAGGCTTGTAAAATTTGTTGCCTCACGAATCACCCATTGGGATTGTCTTCTGATGAAGTAATTCAATGCCATTGAAATCTTTAATTCATAATCCTAATAATTGGGTTCAAAATCCAGAGGCTTGAAAAAGTACATTTTCACAAGAAAAAATAAACACACACAATCACTGTCAAGTATTCATCCACTAGTTCAACAAATATTTATCTGACATCAAACTTTCGTGCCCAGCACCAAGTAAGCCTTTGAGTTATGTACAGGGTATAACAAAAGCAGGCCTGATTCTTGCTTTTGTGTAGCTTTCTATTTAGTATAAAATAAAGATATTAAATAAATAACCACTGGATATATAAATGAAGTGTATGGTAAGTGCTGCGAAGGGAAAGTACATATATTTAGAAGGGCAGACAGTGAAAATGAATGTAGAAGTCTCCAGTTGCAGATTTCAAACAAACAGAAATCACTGCATGAAATGAGCATTTTGCTCCCTCATCTCTATGAAGCCTTTCCCTCGTCTCCGGCACAGTGCCCGTCACTGTGCCCAAGTCACCTGTCGGTCCCTCATTCCAGATCATGATCTCCTAGGGCCATGATGAGGACTGAGTTGTATGCATTTTTGAGTTCAGCAAGTTTTATAGGCCTGGCATGGAGAGTTACCCTTAATGGGTCAATGGATCTACACTTAAGAGTTGAAGGGGTACTGAAATGAGTATGCCCAGCCCTCCATACAACAGGCACGGCTCTAGTCACAACATCAGCTTACCAGTTTGGGTCACAGATTTGTCCATTCAGCCCTGCCTTCCTGGAGGAAAGACGGGGTCCCTGCCAGTGAAAACCAGTACTGCCATTATAACCCTGACTTTGGGAAAGATTGTTGGGGAGCTGGCCAGAGCAGACTAGGCATTTAAGAGCCTATATCACCACTATTGGTTAATCTTGGGAAGTCATTGAAGGTACCAATGAGCAGAGCTAATAGCAATCAAGGGGACTGGGTGGCAGTCAGCAAATAGACTCCCATGCCAACTGTGGGGCCAGTGATAGCCGTCTGTCTTCTGTTGAACGAGGTGGGTGGGTGAGTTATTTCCAAAGACAGTGTGTGTCATTTAAAGATTCCAGGACTTGGCCTTAGAAAAGATGAATTTAAAGCTTGAGATTTATCCTAGGCAAGCTCTGTGAACTTAGCAGTTACTTTATCTTCCTGAGACTTAGCTCTCTCATCTGTCACAGGAAAGTAGCAAATATATACAATCCAGACTCTTTTTGGTGAGAGTCAGATGAAATAATACACGTAAAAGCATTTTGTTAATTGAATGTATGATACACATTTCTAGATATTTCTCCCACTCTCGTAGAGAACCATTCTCCACTCCTAAAAAAAAAAAAAAAGACAAAAAAACCCTTTTCTCTGAAGCCAAGTTATTTCTCCTTTTGAAATTCCCAATCTGTAGTAAAGTGCCTGAAAAGTAGCAGGTGCTCAATAACTGTTTGTGGCATGAGAGAATTAATAAAGAACTCATGATACATTTGCACAGCAGCTGTTTGGGATTAGTGGGAATTTCTGAGGCCCCACGAAGCTGCAGGGCTCAATCCATAGGTGAAAACCATGACCTTGTGTCCTCACTAACCATTCCAAAGCCCACACTGAATGTCCCTGCTCTCAGGCCTGGCCCTGTGCTAGCCATTCATTTCAATCAAGTCTGTGCCGGTAGACCCCACCTGTGCCGTGGAGAATGAGTAGATTCTAGTCCAAGTCCACTGTTTGCTTAGCTGTGAGATGATCAGCAAATTAAAACAAAATAAAACAAACTCGACTACTAACTCAATATCCACTACCTAAGTACAATTTCTAGACTGAATATGGATTCATTACACTGTGTCGTATGTGCCTTTGAACTACAGAGCTGGGATCTGTGAGACTTTTTCAAAACTTTTATGATTAAATAAAGTTTTACTGAATATTAATAAAGGTTTTATGATAAAATACATCTGTTCCTTATTCCACTGTTCCTCATTTCACCTCATCGCTTCCTCATAGGCAACTCTTTTCATTTTTTTTAGCTGTTTCTGATTCTTCAAAAATATTTATATGCTTGCTATCTTCAGTTAATCAATTTTAGATATTATCTATCTAGTTTGAATTATGATAGATGAACATTAGGTTCTCTTATGCCATCATTCCCTTCTTTTCTCTCCCCAGTCCTCCCAAATTATAATTTTGACAATTTTGGTTAAATCAGTATTTAGCATTCTTATTATTAGGCTATGCAAATATTACATATAGGTGAACATTGTAGTACAGTATGGTTACATTTCCTTTATGTTTTTCCTGATGTTAATAATTGTTTTGTATTTGGGGGCAGGGGATTTTTGTACTCTTCTACATCTTTCAACATCTTCCTCTTTTTTTTTTTAATTTTTTAATGTTTTATTTATTTCGAGGAGAGAGAGAGACAGCGTGAGCAGGGGAGGGTCAGAGAGAGAGGGAGTCACAGACTGAAACAGGCTCCAGGCTCTGAGCTGGCAGTCAGCACAGAGCCCGACGCGGGGCTCGAACCCACGAACTGCGAGATCATGACCTAAGTGAAAGTCGGACGCTTAACCGACTAAGCCACCCAGGCGCCCCTCAACATCTTCCTCTTATTCCATTTTTTGCAAGGTCAATCACACCAAGTAATTTACCAGTTCATATTTTCTTTCTTGGAGACACCCTGGGGGACCCCATTCTCTTCTTTCAGGACCAGACGCTCTCTGGTCACCTGCTCTGATCTTGGGTTTCCCATCACCAGCAGCCTGGGAATTTCCCTTTTCTTGAGTAGGAGTCCTGCGTTCTGCAACTTACATCTTCTTTTCTTGGCATCTCTTATCTTTTCTTGGGACATATTTTCTAGCAGCTTCTCAGTGTATGATTTGATGCAAAAGGCATTGTGACAACACGATCAGTTGGTCTCTCTTGAGTCTTGAAGTTTCAACCCAGCAAAGTTCCCTCCATGCCTATGAACAGTTGCTATCTGGGGTTTCCCTTTACCATCATCCTAGAGAAACATTTTTCTTCTTTTATGTTGGATTTCCTCTTTTCTGTATCCCATATCTTCCTTTTTCTTGTTTTATTTCACTGTCTTGTTTTCCTTACCAATTTTCTGAGGAAGTGAATAGGAGAGATACATTTTTTTTGAGACCTAGCATGTCCAAAGATGTCCTTCATTGTAGGAAATCCAGGTTGACAGTGATTCTCCTTCAGAATTTGAAGCCGTTATTCATGTTTGTTTAGATCCCCAGGTCCTTTTTGAGAAATCTGAACTCATTCTGATTTTTTAAATTCTTTTTAAATAAACTTTTTTTCTCTGTGAAGCCTTTTAGGGTTTTCTCTTTGTTCCTACTGTTCATGATCATCCCTTTTGGTGGGTATTTTAGACCATTATTGTTGTAAGAATGCACATAACAAATGGCTTCTGGTATCAGTCGCCTTTCTCACTCACAGGTCTGCAGGTTGGCTACCTATGGCTCTGCATATATTTATGGGTCAAATTCAGCTACTTGTTTCTCATGTGGGACCCAGGCTGATGGGATATCACTTTGCGAAAGCATGATCTTCTCAGGGCCCAAGGCGGGAGTGAACTGAGTCAAGTCAAATGACACATGCACACTTAGTGTTGCTGGTCACATGTGCAATATGTTAAATCCAGTTATATTTCCAGTGCAAGCCACATAGTCAAACCCAAAGTCAGAAAAGCAAAGATGTTTGCCCACAGCAAAGCAAGGCCAGGTGAGGAAGGGAAGAAGACTACCGTCTTCCACCGCGGGGACAGAGCGCTATCCACTGAGTGGGCCATGATGGGCCCTCTCAGTTTAGAAACACATGTCTTTCACTTCTGAGAAGTTCTTTTGAATAATTTTATTCATGATTTTCTTCCATCTGTATTCTTCACTCTTGCTTTCTAGAACTCCTATTTTCCTCATGCCGTACCTCTAAATATGTTCTGATTTTCTCTTCTTTCCTATTACTACAACTCTTCTTTTTCTGATTTTCTAATCCCTTTCTCTTCCAGCATTTCTTTCAAGTTTTTCATTTCTTCATATATACACATAAATATAACTACCTGTATGTACGTATGTATACACATATACATTGTATGTGTATTATTTTTCAGGGACTCTAGTTTTCTTCTTTGAATGCATACTTTTTTGGAAGATATAATATAGTTTTGTTTATTTTTTTGATTTTTAAAAAGTTTTCTTAATGTTTATTTATTTTTGAGAGACAGAGTGTGAGCAGAGGAGGGGCAGAGAGAGAGGGAGACACAAAATCCAAAGCAGGCTCCAGGCTCTGAGCTGTCAGCACAGAATCCAACTCGAGGTTCAAATCTACAAACCATGAGATCATGACCTGATCTCAAAGTCAGGCACTTAACTGACTGAGCCACCCAGGCACCCCCTGTTTTGATTTTTCTCTCTGCATAATCTGTTTCTTCAAAGCTGTGCTTTCTATGTGTTTTGGTGTCTTTCATACTAGAACATTCCTTCAAGAGTCCTTGGTCATCAGCACATATTTTAAAACAGAGTACTAAGAAATGGGGAGCAGACATTGGGTTCTTGGGCAGGATTTGCCAACTGTCCTGGGTGGGCCATTTTTTGGAGACTTCCAGATGTCAGTATTTCTAGATTTTTCATCTTAGGATGACAGAGGTTTTGTAAAGAAGACTTAGAGTTTCCTCCCTGGAGATGGAAGTTCAAATGCCCTAAGGGCACAGAGGCGAGAGACCTGGGAACCTCAGACTGCAGCACTCAGGAGGCTTACATCCACTCATGACACTTGTTTGGTAAGGGTGCCCCATCACCTAATCTACTAGTACCATCTTCAGAGAGTAAAACCCCCCCAGTCTCCCATGGGAGAAGAAGGGCAGCTGCTTAGGGCACGAGGAGAGGAGTGCCTGATGCTGTGAGTTATGGAGGCTTCGAGGATTCTTGCTATAGATGAAGTTAGACCCACCGGAGGTCAGGCTCCACTCTCTTGGATCTGCTATAACAGTTACACCTCACCCTTCACCTTCCAGCTGCCAAAACCTGCACTCGTCTCCTCTCCCACTCTACCTGTTTTTTGGAGTCCCTGTCTTTTTTAAAAAAATGCTTCCAATATAGTTTTAGAGGAATAATAGGAAGAAGAAAACTAGCTATGCATGTGTCAAGCCACCATTTTTACCTACAAGGAATAATCATTTTTTGCATTTGTCTTTTATCCAGATTCCCATTATAAGAGCAATATTAACACCTGCTTGAGACAGCTTCCGCTGTGGATGTCCAGCAGGGAGAAGGATGCACTGCAACGCAGGAACCTCCAAGGAGCCCGATCCTCGAAAGGTGTAATAAAAACAGTGATCAGTTGTGGTACCATAATAGGTCAAATGCTGCCTTGGCTGACCTACCTATGGTTTTGTGTGTTTTTTTTTTAATTTTTATTTATCTCTAGGTGAGAGAGAGAGAGAGAAAGAGAGCCAGCGTGAGCAGGGGAGGGTCAGAGAGAGGGAGTCACAGACTCTGAAACAGGCTCCAGGCTCTGAGCTGGCAGTCAGCACAGAGCCCGACATGGGGCTCAAACCCACGAACCGCGAGACCATGACCTGAGCGAAAGTCGGACGCTTACCCGACTAAGCCGACTTAGTCAGGCGCCCCCTGACCTACCTATGTTTTATCCAGTCCGCAGCAAATTCATTTTGCTTGTCTGTTTGTTTTATTGTATACAGAAGATCAGAGGTAACGAGAGCATCAAGGAATTCTGTCAGTAAAAGTGAATTGGGTTGAAATCCAGAACCTGACTCAGAGACGTTTCCTTGTATTCCATCCATCGTTTCCATTCGTTAATTAATGTGCTTTGTAGACAACTAAATAAAAGAATGCATTCGTAGAAGCGATGGGAGAGACAGAGATGGAATCAGCAGTTTCCTGACGATCTGTGTGGAGCAGAGGCATGATCAGAATGAGGAAAACGGGTGATGACTTCTTGCGTCAGTGCCTTCTGTTTTCCTCTATTTCTGTTATACTGAACCAGTTCTCCAGCCGTACTGGATTACTGTTCTTCACTGACAGGTAAGCTTAGAGGAGAACCCCGTAGAAGCCGCTGTTTTTAGGCATCCACAGAATCGGTTGATTTTCCCTGAAGTTCTTGAGGAGGAAACCAGCACTTGCTGATTCCGTCAATGAGAACAAGTGAACTTGATGTTTAACAGGCTGCAGCCAGCCGACCACCATGTGGCCTGACTCGACTATGAACAGGATTAAACCCTGGCCTCCCTTGCTGAGTGTTAACAAAGGTCAACACTTGACCATCTCAAGGACATCTCAAACTCAACACGACCGATGCTGCCCTTGTGATCTCTTCTAAATCCGCTCCCCCACTTTCCCCATCTTCATGCCCAGCCAGTGTGTACCAGCTGCATAAACTAGGACAACTCAGGGTGATCCTTGAAATGCTCCCATTTGCTACTCTCCCACATTGGATCCACAAACAAATGTTCTGAATTTGGCTACTTAAATATTCTTCTGTACTGCCTGCACCTAACATAAGCTCTCTTGCTTTCTCATCTACATTCTATTTTACCTAGTTTACCAGCATCTTAGGGTGTTCCCACTAGTTCATTTTTCCCCCCAATAGCAAGAAAACTCTCTGATGTCTTTCTACCACTCTTAAGATGAAAATCAGATTCCTTAGGAACCATGATGGCCCTGCTAACTTTGTCACCTGCTTTCCTTTCAGGATATAATGTTTTTTTCCACTTTCTTTGCTTTTTGCCCGGCCACCCTGGGCTTCTTTCAGGCATGCAAATGTGCTTCCTTCTTACCACAGTGCCTTTGAAAATGCTGTTGCCATCTTTTGGAAAGCTCTTGTCCAACAACTTTGTCTGATTAACTCTACTTTTCCTTCAGACAGCAGCTCAAATGTTCTCTTTCCTCAACTAGAACTTCCTTGACCTCTTAGTTTTCTTGTAATAAGATCTCAGAAAATTTATTTTTCTTCAGAGAATTTATTTATATGAGAGATAGTCACATGTCTCTTGTTATGATTATTTGATTAACCTCTGTCACCAGTCATTGAAACCAGAATACTCATTCATTGTAATAGTCTACAGATGGGGACAGTGTCTAACATATAATGAGTGCTTAATAAATGTGAACTGAAATCCCTGAGAGGCAGGCCCGAGCTCACTGCCTTTATTGTATTGGCACTCTAGCAATTAGGTGCTCAGTGAATATGTGCTTAAATGGATGAGCAAGTGAGAGACTGAGTGAAAGAACAAAATGTTTTGCTAAAGATAAGGTGGAGGCACACAGGAGCGTTCGGTTTGGGTGAGAGGAGGGGGCACAGTCAGGATGCCTTCCCAGAGGCAAAGAGAGCAGAGCTAAGGAGAGTCACTAGTTACTAGCCTGGTGCAGGAAGCACTCCGAGCAAAGAGGGGGCCTGGTCCGGGGGGAGATTCTAAATATGTCAGCCTGGTTAGGAAGTTTGGACATGAGAAAGGAAGGTATTTATTAGCCTGCCCCAAATAGGACGCAGAAGAAGCACAAAACAATCTCCCATGTGAAGATCTGACACAGCAAGGATGAGTCAGAAAGAAAACAGGCAACAGGGACTTCCTCTTTGTACCGTCCATGGGCCACACACCTTTGCGCTCCACCGGCTCCTGGGAGTTTGGTCGACACAGGGCTTCAGGTGGGCTGAGAGCGGACCCCGGCCAGCCCCGAGATGACAGGGACCTGCGACGGAGCTAACGTGGTTCGTCTCAATGGATAAGACTGAACGGGCTGTCGGAAGAACAGGCCTCACGCTTATAATATCAAGACAGAAAAGCCTGGAGCTGGAATAGCGTGGGGACTTCCTGCCCATCTCGGCCTGGGCAGTCAGAACAAGAGCTGGAGAGTATACTTCTCTTGCGCCCCTGAGAATGTCGGAACTCCAGTTGCCACTGCCCTCCCCGGATCCTGAGAGGCCACCGTGGACCCCGTTGCACACAGACCCAGGCTGTTGGGCTTTACGCCCATGCCTTTCCTTCTCCCCACTCCCTCCTCCTGGGGTGTGGCGCCTCCACCCACATGGCCAAAGGTAGCGCCAGTCACTGCTGCAGATGCGGGTGCTGCCCTGTGTTTACATCCACTGCCACCCCCTGCGTTCCTTCTCACTCTCTGACTTCCAGACTTTTCTGGCCTGACATGCAAGCAGCATGGCCTTTCTGTGCTATCCCTGGCCCCCCTGGGACCCCATACAGGATGTCACCTTGCCTCGCCCTGTCCCTCCCCCTACCTAGCCCGTCTGCCTTGTGTTCCTAATGCCTTGACCTTGAATCAGAGAGATTTTAGCCAAACAATTCTTTTGGTTTTTAACAGTGACTCCATGTGAGCTCGTGGCATGTGGACATGAGAACAACGAGTGGTTAGATACGGAAGCTTCTCAGAATCACCGCCTCGTCTGCTCTGGGGCCTCTTTCTTACAACCAGCTAGCCCGCTCCTGGGTGAGATGCGCTGTTTCCCGGACAGGCATCCCTCATCCCCATGGAGCCTTTACCAGTCAGCCGGCTGTGACCGAATTCAAAGACACACACAATTTCAGCAGTTCACAGCGTGGTTTGTTTGTGGTTTGTCTGAGAAAAGTTCAAGTGTGAAACTTCTCCGCTATGTCCTGTTTCATGGCATGAACAGCCTACTTCTGTGTATGATTTTGTCCTCAGAGCAGAGCAGAGTACCGCAGACAGGAGCTCTCCTTGAGGTTGGCCGGGTCCGCTCAGTGCAATTCCTTCCAGTTCCATGCGTTTCTGTCTTATTCACTCTTTATGCGGAACGGCGCTTCCCCAGTGTCTCCCAGAACCTTCTTTGCTCACCAGCAACTCCTGTGCTTCCCATTTCGCGTTGCTTCTCACCTGTTAGTCTCTCTGATCAGTGCCTCTGTATTTAATGCCGTTTTCCTGCCACAAAACTGCCCCCACCCTCACCCCCCTCATTCTCAGATATGTCACGTATCCTGGCCCCAAGGGCAACTCTTTTCCAGTTGGTCCCAAAGAACCTTGCTCTGTCTTTCCCACTCCCCTTGCCCTCAGTCAGTGAGTACTGAGTGCTTGGTCTCTCCCTGCCAGTGTCTGCAGTCACAGGCAGGGTCACCATTAGCTGTCAAAGACCTGGGGCATCTGATGTCTTAGATGGAGCCTTCCCAAATGCAGATGTCCCACAGATGCCCGAGGAGCCCATGCCAGTGACAGAGACAATGGGGGGGTCCGGTCAGTTCAAGATGAGATGAGAAGGTGTGTCTCCATCGAGATGTGTTCCCTGCACATGCTTACACACCTTGTCTCTTAAAGCTAATTGTGGATTCAGAGAAAATTGCATACATTTATTGTCACATTGTAGGGTGTGTGTGCGTGCGCACGCCTTTGTTAGCCCGGGCTGCTATAACAAACACCACGGACTTTAGATGTAAGTAACAAACCTATTTCTCTCACAAGTCTGGAATTCTGACTTGGGGTGCCAGGCTGGTGGGGTCTGATGGAGACAGGTACCATCTTCCTCTTTATCTCCCCCTGGGGGTGGAGAGACAGAAGATCTCTCTCACAGGGTTCCACCACATGACCCCATCCCTTCTCAGAGGCTCCATCTCACACTGGAGACAAGGCAGAGGGTGGACATGTGGACTTGGGCAGAGGTACAAACATTGAATTCATAGAAGGGTGTAAATATGTGAGTGAGGTTTATTTTTCTGAAGACAGGGGTGAATCATCAAGGCATGGGGTAAATACAAACAGCCCTGGACACAGATCCAGTTCGCCACCTCTTACCACATCCTCAAACTTGGGAAAGTCAATGAAGATCTTTTATTTACTTCTTTGTTTCTTCCTTCTTTGTTTCCTTTCTTCTTTGTCTCCTTTCTTTCTTCCTTCCCTCCCTCTCTTCTTTCTTTCTTTCTTTCTTTCTTTCTTTCTTTCTTTCTTTCTTTCTTTCTTTTTTTCTTTCCTTCTTTCATTTTTTTTGAGACAGAGAGAGAACATGAGATGGGGAGAGGCAGAGAGAGGGAGACAGAGGATTCAAAGTGAGCTCTGCCCCCACAGCAGAGAGCCAGAGGTAGGGTTCGAACTCACAAGCCATGAGATCATGACCTGAACTGAAGTTGGATGCTTAAATGCCTGAGCCACCGAGGACCCCCAGCAAACAATATTCCTAAGTTCATATTTAATTTTTATTTGCAAGGAGTTTGAAAAACAAAACAAAACAAAAAAAACACCTGTATTCAAATTCCATCATTTCACAAAAAAGAGCCAGCCCACAGCACGTTAAGTAAGTGAGGTTATACAGAAAATGAATGACACAGTCAGGATGGAGTCAGGATGGAAAACCTTTGTCCTCTCAACCAGGCCAAGGTCCCTTTCTGTACCACTCTGTTTTCTCTCCACTTTTGGGCAGATATGCCTAAAAATAAAGAAGATTTGATGAAGACAGATAAGCATTAGTAATTTAAATCTCCCCACTTAAAGATATAAGAAGAATAAACCAGTGTTTCAGTAGCAACGTCATACAATCCACATTCATAGGAACTTTCCTGATCTCTCTGAACTTTTAGCATAGTTTCTCCGCATGTTTCCAGCACATTTCTGGTACCATCCACAATCACTGGAACAACTACAATAGCCTTTCAGAAGGTCTCCTGGACATGAGCAGACACACAGACCCCGTATGAGACTTCTCGACTTCAAAATCTCCTGTGCTTTGTGCTTTCCCACCTCCTTGAGCAAAGCCCAGACCTTTGTATCGCCCGGGTGTGACGTGACGTGGCTCTGACCCCCTCTCAGCCTCGTCGAACATAATGCTCCCTTTTGCTGCCTATGTCTACTCGCACTTGACGGTTTTCTCTTCCTTTCCCGTGCCCGCCGCCTACCAGCTGCCTCTGGGAATGCCCTGCAGGCTGCTTCCTGCCCCTCCTTACCCGCGGCCGCACTGGACGGAGCGCCTCTCTTCAACACTCTCACCGTTTCCTCTCTTGTCTTTTCACCGCGTTATGTGGTTGGACATCTACGCTTTACGCTCTGTCCATGTTTGCTTGGCACTTGATCTTCACTCTACCCCCCGAGTCCCAGAGGGTGGGGATCAGGAATGTTTTCACACTCTCAGGGCTTGCAAGGCACATGACACGCAGCTGGAATCCAAAGACTGTTTCCTGGCTGACGTGCTGTCCTGCCCCTTGTCGGCCTCTGCTCACTGTGAGCGGCGGTTGTGTCGGCCTCAGGTCCTCAGCGAGCCCCACGGCGGATTTGCGGTCTCCGTGGTGTCGACTCCGCATCGGACCCCTGCCTACCTCTGCCTTTGCCTTGGTTTGACGTGCTGGGTGTTACCGTTTCTCCACACCCCGCGATGCTTGGCCTTGACCAGTCCTGTCTTCATCTTTGCCTTGCTTACATCAGGGCCTCCCGGGAGGGGTCCTCACCTGTGTTCCCACTGGTCAAGGCCCTGGGCACCACTTCACCTCCCGGGTCGCCAGCCCTTCCCTTTCCATGCGCCTCTGGTCTGTGTCCTGACAGCCCGGGGAGACATTGCCAGCTACTTAAGATTCCATCAGACAAGAAACGTCAACTTAGGAAAAGTTCCGAGCTTTTTGAGGCAGAGCTGCCAAAGCCCTAAATGGAGACATTTTGGTAGATGTTAAACCATTTTTTAAAATGTTTTTTAATAACGTTTAGTTAATTTTGAGAGACAGATAGATCTTGAGTGGGTGAGGGGCAGAAAGGAAGACACAGAATATGAAGTAGGCTTTAGGCTCTGAGCTGTTAGCACAGAGCCAGATACGGGGCTTGAACTCACGAACCTTGAGATCATGACCTGAGCTGAAGTCAGATGCTCAACTGACTGAGCCACTCAGGCGCCCCAATGTTAAACCATTTTAACGTGGGTCCTGGACATCCAACCACTGTCAGTGAGAGCACACTGAGTGAGGACAATGAGGTAAAGGTGAGGGACATGCAAACTACTATGAAACCCAGAAATAGTAACTACCCTGTGCCCAACATACAGCATTTCATTTCCTCCTCACAATCATTGCACAGGGTAGGGGTTATTATCCTCATTGATTAACGAGAGTATGGGATGTGCCAAGATTGTATTTCTGACAAATTCATGCCTGCCTCCATCAAACACATATCTTCTTGCCTATAAAAGTCAGTGGGGGAAGGACACAGAGGCCTCGGGCCCATGGCCGCCAACATTACTGGGTCACATTCCCCTTCTGTGGGTGATGGAGGGAGTGCAGGTTAAAACCACGGTGGAAAAGAACAGTTGTAAAAAAACCAAGTATCCGGGAGGCTGTGGGGCAGAGGGTCTCTCTATCAGCTGATGGGCTGTACACTGGCACAATCACATCAGAAGGCTTTCTGAACTTTCTAGAAAACTAAACAAGGCAACTCCTAATCTAGGGATGCACCCTAGAAACACTTAGTCATGATCCAAGGAAGCATGAGGAAAGATGTGTACATAGCACTGATACAATAGCATATAAATGCACCATGAGATAGTCACAAAATAGGAGGGATACGTGTACATCGGTCCATCTGAATGAAACTCAGCTACGCACATCAGCACAAATGTAGCTCAAAAACACACTGTCTGGGGGCATCTGGGTGGCTCAGTCAGTCAAGTGTCCGACCTCGGCTCAGGTCATGATCTCACAGTTCATGGCTTTGAGCCCCGCATCAGGTTCCGTACTGACAGTGTGGAGACTGGAGCCTGTTTCAGATTCTGTGTCTCCCTCTCTCTCTGCCCTTCCCCCTCTCACCACCCTCTCTCTCTCTCTCAAAAATAAATAAACATTAAAAATAATTTAAAAACTATGCAATGTCTAATGAAAAAAGCTAAGTTGCAGAATGATATAAACAGTAGAATCGACTTAGGAATGTAAATCTAAACAATATATACCAACGGGGGGCAGAAGGCAGATAATAAGCTTATGAAGGAAAGAAGGGAATTTCAAATACAATTGATCAGGAAGATGGAGTTTGTTACCAGAAATGCCAACTGGATGCTTCCAAATTATTGGTCAGATTTCTGAAATATTTTTTAACTTTCTTTTCATAAGAGGGAGAGAGAGGGAGCACGAGTAGGGAAGGGGCCGAAGGAGGGAGATTGAGAGAGAGAGAGAGAGAGAGAATCCCTAGCAGGCTCCACACTGTCAGCACAGAGCCCAACTCAGGGCTTGAACTCAGGAGCCGCAAGATCGTGGATCAATCAGATTTCTTTTCTCAAATTTGATGCTGGCTATTTCTCAAGCACAGCTATTTATTTTCCCTGCCCTACTTAAATAATACATAGTACGTGGACCTTTGGTACATGTGATATTCTATATTAAAAAGTACAAAACTACAAAAATGTTTTGAAATTTCAGCAGTGTACATTACAGACATAATATTACATAATTTATGCCACTGGAGAATAAATCGCCTTTCCTTGCATTTCCATAATTTATAACATTCTGACCGACTCAGTCGGCTAATGAAGTCTAGAGAGTCTTCCATTCTATTAGGAATGTTGAGAAGCCCAACTCCATCACATTAAATAAGTGGGAAGGCTCCACTCCAGCTCTGCTGGAAATCAGGGAGCCACCCAGCTCAGAACAAATCTTAAGAGTTTATCTAGGTCAAGATGACATGCAATAGTGGAAAAACAGCTCTACTGCTCTGTGCTTTTGACGCACCTCTAATGATCGGATCTTATTTAAGTTATGTAGTAAATACACTCACAGGCGGACAAGCATAGGCTCCCTTAATTCATTTCTTCAGCAATCATTCCCGCGCCGCCTACTACGTGCTTGGCATGGGAATCAGGCAGTGGGGGGTCCAAGGAAACTGGATACAACCCAATTCTCATGGAGGCCACCATGTAGGCGGGAAGGCAGACCACACAACGGAAATATACGCCACCATTGGGTAATTGATATGGTGGAGGGAAGGCATTCTGCCAGCAGGAAGGAGGAGCCCCTGCTCCAACGGGGAGGGGGAGGCAGACTTCCAGGAGAGAAGGTAGTGAGCCTCGGCCTGAGGTGGGGACAGGAAGAACAACCCTCCAGGAGAAGCTGAGAGAAAGGGGTCTTTCAAGAAGGGACTGGTCATGAACAGGAAATGGGGCAAGAGCACACAGCATAGCCTGTCACGAAATACCCACTTCCCTGAGATTGCGGGGGGACCTATTACTTAGCCGATGACAGCAACAGAAGAGACAACCCGGGAAGGACTTCCCACCTTTATATTCGTCCAGGTCTCTAAGAGTCACATCTGGGAGCCCCTGGCGAGAGATCAGGAAGCGATTCATGACCTGTGCTGTCACCTTCACGCTGTGGGTCCTTGCCTTGTGCCCCCCCTCCACCAGCCACCCCAGGACCCCGGCCCCAGGAAGGGGGACCGTGGGGTGACTCACCCAAACCCTTTGGTCAGTGCAGCTTGGGGATTCGCGTAGCCAGCCGGGAGGCCAGGGCCGGTCCACTGCCAGTGACAGTGGCCAGCGGGAATGTGAATACTTCCTGCTGCTGAAGCCGCAGCAATGAGAAAGGCACTTAACCCCTCCCGGAGCCCGCGGTGAGATGGCAGAGAGGCTCCTTCCCCTCCTCCCAACTTCACAGCCTTTCGGACACGGTGGTGAAAGTGAACTTGGCCAATGTGCGGAGGCGTCCCAGGCTGGTTCCCCTGCTGGACTTGACTTGTTCCAATCAGTGAGCTCCAGCCGAGCGCCCTCTCTGCTGTGCCGCCTTCATGCTGACTAGTATCGACACTCTTTGTCCCGAACAGTTGGTGTTCCTGGCTCCCTTTTATCTCAAATCTGAGGGGTTTTTTTCTTTTTTTGCAAGACTCTATTACATTTTTGGTAAGAAAACGCACCCTAAATAACTCCACAGAGACTTAAATTAGTATGCCTACTGTTTGCCAGACGCTGTACCCAGCGATTTGTAGATGTTACGTTCTAAAATCTTCATAAAGATCTTAGTGCTCATTACCATCAGCCGCATTACAAGATAAAACAATTGTGGGCCAGAGAGCTTGAGCGCTTTGCTCAAAGCCCTACGATGTCCAAACGGAGGAGCAGAGGTTCCAACAGGTTAAGTAACTGGCACTCAGGGTTTTCTCCGTGGTCCGCAGGGCCACCAAATGACACGGCACTGCAAGTTAGTAAGGCAAAGGAGGCCATCCTCCTCTGTGTCAGAACAGACCACCTTTTGCTTTGTAAACTGTGGCTGGTAGAAAACCCTAAGGCTATTCAGACACAAGCTTTGTCCCAACTTGAGGAGCTCCTGGGTGTGCTGTGCTTCCAGCCACACCGCTGATGGGCGGAATGGGCGGGGCTCAAGAAGCTGGGGAGGGGGGCTGCTGTTTTCCCACCAGTTCTGAACCTTTGGTAGCAGGTCTCATGGAGGACTGAGCAGATCTCTGACTCTGACCACCTCCTTGTGAATTTTTAAGTTCATAGTCAGCAATATAAACTCATTTTGACGGGGACCCAGAGTAAGAGAAGTGTGACATTTTGGGGGCACCTGGATGGCTCAGTTGGTTGCACATCCGACTCTTGATTCCATCTCAGGTCCTGATTCCAGGGCGTGGGGTTCGAGCCCCATGTTGGGCTCTGTGCTGAGTGCAGAGCCTACTTGGGATTCTCTCTCTCTCTCGCTCTGCCCCTCCCCTTCTCACGCTCACTCTCCAAATAAATTAACACTTTAGAAAAAGAAAAAGAAAAATGTGACATTTTTACCCATTGCCCACAGATACAAATCAACATTTCTGACATACGCACACACTCTTCCAACCCACACTAATCTCTTCTCTTTCTCCTATGTCTTTCTCTTACAATCTATTGTATTTCATTTTTCTTTTTTTAATGTTTTATTTATTTCTAGGAGAGAGAGACAGCGTGAGCAGGGGAGGGTCAGAGAGAGAGGGAGTCACAGACTGAAACAGGCTCCAGGCTCTGAGCTGGCAGTCAGCACAGAGCCCGACGCGGGGCTCGAACCCACGAACCGCGAGATCATGACCCAAGCAAAAGTCGGACGCTTAACCGACTAAGCCACCCAGGCGCCCCTTGTATTTCATTTTTCAAGACTTATGATGATAACCCAATAAACTGGTTGCATGGCCCACTGGATCAAGGCCTGAAGTTTGCAAAAGACCGTTCTAGAATAACTAAGAAACTCTTGAATCCCTAAGGTAGTGTAGAACAATTTCCAACCACCCTGAAAGTAGGCAGAACTTGCCTATTTTGTCAGAGGCCCCTCCTCTTCACCTCCCTCTCCCCTGTAGATGCCCACAAGGAGCACAGAAGACCACCTTATCTGTCTGCATGCTTCTCTCCTCACGAGACTGACTTCCTTAAGAACAGAGTCTGGACCTTATTCCTTTTACTATATGCCATACCTGGCCCATTGGTGGAACACAGCAGGGACTCAAGTCTTTGCTGGATGAGTGAACATGCAGCCTCCCCTGGGGGCTGCCATATTGCTTGTGTGAGGGTGGGGGTCTTTCGCCTAGAATAGACCTTGAAAGGTGTACCTGTCTCCTACTCCATTTAAGCCACTCCCTTAACAGTCATGCACACCCTTCCTGACCCCCTTCCCTGCTTTACTTCACTCTGTAGACATGTTCAACATCGAATATTATGTAGATTTTATTTATTGTTTTCTTTTTTGGCTGTCTTCTTCCATAGAATATAAGCTTGGAGAAGTCAGGGATTTTAATGTCTTTTTTCTTTTCTTTTCTTTTCTTTTCTTTTTTTTTAACTACTCAGTGGTGCCTGGAATATACGAGGTGCTCAGTGAATATTTGTTGGGTGAATGAAGGAAGGAGATAATCAATGTTTTTTGTTTGTTTTCTGGAAAACTGGCTATTGACTCTTATGCATTCACTGTTCACTGGGCATTTGAAATCCAACCCGAGAATCACCAGAGGCAGCCTGGACCCAGGACTGGGTTTGCTGGAGGAATCCATATCCGAGTTGATGTGAAGGGGCCTCTGTGTGTCCCAACCAGCTCTGCCCTCAAAGTGGACATGCTCTTCTATAGGCATTAGTCATGGCCATTTCAGGTTCCAGCAAATTCTTGACCCACATTCTTTGGAGAAACCGGAGCCGGGACTAAAATAAGACCTGGGCTAATAATAGGAACCCCCTTCAACCAACATTCTCTTAATATTTGTCCAGTAGTTTTTATGGGAGTGCCGTGTGAGAGAGGGTCACAGCAGCGTTAATGAAAACAGTAGACTACAATAGTCAGAGCTCACATTTCAGTAGCATTTAGAGCCCTCACATGCTCTTAGATGTGACTTATCCGTATAGATGCCGTATATTTCTGGTGACCAATGCCTTTCTCTCCCCACACTACCTCCCTCCATTATGTTCCCTCTCCTATCGGTACACCACTCAGTCCATACCATACACTGAATATCTTAAAGAGCTCACGGTATAATAGGACAAAAATGCAAGTGCAAAGCGCAGTGTGGTAAGAGCCATTACGGGCAGATGAAAGGTTAAAGATGGAGTCTGCTACTTAGAAAACGAAAGGCCCTGTGTAAATAGCAAACTAATTTCCTTTGGTTTTCAGGCTGGTGGGACCTCAGAGCCCTGGAGCCAGCCAAGAAAAGAGACAGGAATGCTTTCATAAGGTTTATCGATGTGCATATCCAATGCGGCATTTAAGGTTGTAATCATTTAGAGAATAAAAACAAACATCTGCATTCTTCTCCTTCAAACAGAAGTGCCCGAGTGTGGAATATGCCAGATGATGCTGTTACTTTATTCAATTGATCAAATGGTTTGATCGATAGGTGGCAGATTGAAAACAAGAAATCAATCTACACAGGGAGAATTTAAAACTCTGTTTATATAATCAGTTGATTCGAGGGATTGATTTGAAAGGTACAAGCACAAGGAAGGGACCTAGAAGAAAAACAGGAGAAAAGAACTCCATGTCTTTCAGAGAAGACAGATAAATGTAGACGGGATGCTTGGCATAAAATAAATATGGAAACTGCCAAATTCAGAGTAGGGTTCTGGTTTTTAACAAAGATGTGCTTTTGACAGACAGGCAGGATATGATATATTGTAAATGCATAAATATTTTCCTTGTCATTTCTAGTTGTTTCTCTTACCAGGCAGCACTAAGCAGTGGAAATGGCTGGGAGATTTATTTGGAAGATTACATCAGTCACAGTCCCTAGTTAAAAGCAGCAGAGAACAACTCTACCTGATAGAAGCAGAAGAGGAATTCTCTGTGAGGATGCCGGATCGATAGCAATTCAAACATTCAGCCGACACAGCACCCACAGACCGGGCCCAGGCCATACAGCATTACAAGGAGCCCTAAATGGCCTGGCTGAAAACTCATCCCAGATATTATTGCTTTTCCTTGTGGAAACATGCCTCCCTTGGGTACTAAAACCTTGAACTCAGCAGAACCTAGGGTCACAGAGTGAAGAATCAAATGCTTTTGAGTTCATCACCGAGTATGCCAGTGAGGGGCCACTCCCATCCTTCCTAGGGTTCTAGAACAACGTCTTCTGGGAATGGGGGCCGTGGTATTGCTGGGGGATCCCGGTGATATCAGCCCATTGCATTCTCTCTCTCTACAGATTATAAGTTTTTGGTTGGAGATAGGTTATGCCACCCACCAGGATGGTGTGAAACCCTCTGTATGCCAGGAAAAACAGCCATTATCATTTGTGTTTCTGACCCCAATGGGGAACTTTTTAGTATCTTTACATCAGAAAAAAAGATGTACTTCATTTACAGAAGTAAGAAGAAAGGGATGGGGAAACCAATTTTACTAGACACTTTGATAAGAATTTAAACATAGCCTGCCTTTCCCCCCAAGTGCATTATGGCACACAAATATCAAAAAATAAGAAAGAATACGATCACATGTCCTTCTGACAAAGTGAGGTGGTCTAGGCTTTTGGCATACAGCCTAGAGGGAAGATGTCCTTCCTGTTTGTGATTAATTTGGTAACAATTCCATATTCGCATCTGAAACCTCCTAATATGAGATTTTGCTTGTATAATCCACTTCATAACCCGCTTCTGAGTCCAGAGCTGAGCTCCTAGTTATATATGGCTAGTCAAGTTCAAAGTACGTGAAACTACTTTGGCACCTGGGGAGCTCAGTCGGTTAAGCGTCCGACTTTGACTCAAGTCATGATCTCACGGTTCGTGGGTTCAAGCCCCGTATCAGACTCTGTGCTGACAGCTCAGAGCCTGGAGCCTGCTTCAGATTCTGTGTCTTTCTCCCTCTCTCTCTCGATGCCCCTTCCCAGCCCACATTCTGTCTGTCTGTCTCTCTCTCTCTCTCAAAAATAAATAAACATTAAAAAAAATTAAAGTCTACAAAACTAAATACAGTACAAATTCAGTTCCTTGGTCACACTAGCCAACTTGGAAGTGCCCACAGCTCTGTTGGCTGATGGCCCACAGCCCACCTCGGGGTTGTCACTGGCACAGACCATTTCTTGCACGGCAGAGGTCCCCAGACAGCCGTGCTCAGGGGTGCACATCCGGTGGGCTCTCCCACACTGAGCCGTGTGCAGCTGTGTCAGGTCTTCCAAGAGGCCCCGATGGGCACATATTTGCTCTTTATTTAAAGACTGTGAAATGTCTTCTGCTAATTGCTTTCTTTTGCCGTCGATGGAAGATACTTTCCATGGTTCTGTTGGGCTTCTTCAAGGCTCATGAGTGAAGCCACTGCCTGTCTTTCTTTCCCTCTATCTTTTCAAGAGTGTTTTTTATAATGAATGACCTTGAAAGGCATAAATGCCTGTTTCTCTCAAAGAAAAGAAGACGCTTCTTTACTGTCCACAATGATAACGGTGATGCTTCACTCTGGGGTCAAAGGTGGGTTTGCTTGTAGCCTATTATAAAAGACTCAGTTTCCCAAAGCTTGGGGTTCCTAAACCGTGATTCAAATGCCCTGCTTGAATGGTGTGCAGCCAGTGGGGTCTGTGGTGCTGTGGGATGTGAGGTGCTGGAGGGACCAATGTAAGCATGGTGCTGGTGCTGGGTCTTGGTGTCTCACACCTTCTGTGGGCAGCCATGAAGCTACGGTCAGCTGGTCAGCCAGTTTGGTAGCTCCTAAATGTGGTAAAATCTTGGACCCTTTAAATCTTTGACGTGCATTAGTGGCAAACATGAACAATTTTGAATTACTGATTATATTCAATGAAAGCTATAAGCAAACTATTACTTTTGAAAGATGGTGCAATTCTTTGAAACATTTAAAAAAACTGAAGGATGACAACTTATTTCTCTACTGTACATCCTTCTAGATGAGTTTATCTTTTTACTGATTTCTTACTATCTTTGTTTTTTGATCATGGTTTTTTGTTTTCATTTTGGGGGGGGGTTTTCATGGCCTTGTTTTGGAATAATCAATGAGAAATGATAAAATAATTCCTAGGAGGATTAAAACAATAAAATGTTTCATCATGTAAGAAAAATAAATTAACTAACTTCTCAAATTGCATTTTAGATTTATAAAAGCATCCAGTGGACCCATATGGTAATTGGGATGAATTTTAGTCTGTATGTATACATATATATACATATATATATTCTTTATATATATATATATTCTTTTTTAAAGTTTATATATTTATTTTGAGAGAGAGAGAGAGAGAGAGAGCTTGAGCAGGGGAGGGACAGAGAGAGAGGCAGAGAGAGAGAATTTCAAGCAGGCTCCTCACATTCAGCTTGGAGCCCAACGAGGTGCTTGGACTCAAGAACTGTGAGACCATGACTTGAGTCAAGATGAAGAATCGGATGCGTACCCAACTGAGCCATCCAGGCACTCCAAGTCTGTATTTTTGAAAGAAGTAAAACTTCTCTTTGTTCTTGGAAGATCGTAAGAAAGAAAGAAAAAAAAAATCAAGCCATGACATAATTATTCTTACAATGGTTGGAGCTCTTCAAGAAAGAAACTTCAGTGGGCCCGTATAATGTACCGAAGGTCCAGTCATTTCCAGATAGTGATCAAAAGGCAAGCACATGTTTATCCAGGAGAAGTATTTAGTCAACTGAAACAAGTCTCTATCTTTTCCATAAGAAAAAATTCAATGTGGTCAGCTTATCACTGACCAATCCACTAGAATTTGCTAGGTCACAAGCCCATGGCTTATTTTGCTGCTGGCTGATTTCACACTCAAAAGTAGTAATGTTCACATCAGCTTTGGTGAAAGATACTCACCTCGCTGGGTCCGTGTGGCCTTTCTCGGTGCCTAGTAATCACATTTTCCTTCTGCTTTTTGGGGCAGTGCTCATTGGCTGGAAAAGAGAGCTGCCTGATATTTACAGAGGAGATCATACTATTCCCAAGATCATGAAAAGTCTCACCTACAATGAAAGATTTTGGTGACCTTTTAGATAAGACACAATTCAGTCTCTTCTTCAGAGGGTCCCGTACACTCTGGAGAATAACCACTGAGATGATTTTCACAGATCCTGGTGCTTTCCTAACTGATGACTTCCTCAAAGCCTTGGTGGAGAAAATAGTTTTAGGCCTTCCAAAAAGGTGTGGTTTGGTGGTGGGGAGGGGAAGGTTGCATGTGAAATATCCTTGCCAACAACCCTGTATCCAAATCTTTGACTTCTATATTTTCCTAAGAGAATCCTGGCTCCTCAGCTTTATTTTAGGTGGGCTGAAATTAGGTCCCAGACCTCTAAAACAACTGGTTAACTAATAGAGATACTCTACATGCTTCAGATAACGCCTTGAAACTAGAACTCTTATTATTGCACCCATGGGATAAACACAGACTGATATACAATTATGCTCTTCTCTCCTTGGTCTAAACCAAACAAAGTTCTTTCTGTGAAGGGCAGGAGAGGAAGTATTTTAGGTTCTGCAGGCCATGTGAGCTCTGTCACAACCACTCAACTCTGCCATTTCAGTATGAAAGTGGTCAGACTCTATGTAAACACATAACCATGGCTGGGTTCCAATAAAACTTTATTTACATAACCAGAGAGCAGGTCAGTCTTGGCCAATGGACAGTATTTACTGGCTGATAGTCTAAGCCTTTCAGAGGATAAACTGGCAATTTATTGCCATTGTGTTAATTCTGAGGATTCTCTTTTAGAATTTGTGTTTATAGTAATCTTGCCCAGGAGCTTATTAGAATCTGACTCTTGCTATAGATCTGTCAACAAATAGATCTGGCGGTGCTGGGTCCTGAGACACAGTGTCTTCCCCTTGCAGAGAACCTCTCTCTGGAGAGATGTCCCTAGCATTTTCCATTTTGGCAGGAACAGTCCCCTATATGAGTAAGAGGGCATGTTTTGGCTGGCAGGGGGGCCCGGGGAAGGGGAGAGTCTGGAGATACACTGAGTGGCCCATATCCTCATGTATGCCCTCATCTCTCTTCTCAGAGTCTCATATTTTCCTAGTTAACCCTAACTTCTGCCGAAGAGATCTGACGCCAGCATACATTCAGTGGATGGGGAACCAGGCACCTGAAAGATTTCAGTATGTTGGATTTTAGTGGACACATCTCTGCAGCTGCACTGGGTGAATGATTCTTCCAGAATAGTCATTTAAAGTCCTGGGTGCTCAGCCCATGTCTTGACCAAAATATTTATGCATTTGGACTATTCTTTCCCTTTTCGTAAGTGAGACTAACTAGCACCATTATAATCAGTCAGGAAGTCTGTGAGGGCATGAGCCCCTCACCCTCTCAAATATACCTGCTTCTGTGATCACTGTTTCTCCCAAAGCCTTAGCCATAATGCACATTTCATTCTAGAAGACTACAGCTCATCATTTAGGTGCTCCATAGCGTGCTGCGGGTCTGCTTATAAAACCAGCAATTATGCCCTACCTAACCATGACAGGCCAAATACCAATTCCTGTTTTCTTTCTAAATTTTGGAGTTTATTTGTTTATTTTGAGAGAGAGAGAGAGAGTGAGCACTTTAGCAGGGGAGAGGCAGAGAGAGAGAGGAAGAGATAAAGAGAAGCCCAAGCAGGCTCCATGCTATCAGTGCAGAACTTGATTCAGGACTTGAACCCATGAACCCCTGTGAAATCTTGACCTGAGAAGAAATCAAGAAATTGGATGCTCAACAGACTGAGCCACCCAGGTGCCCTTCTTAATTCTTAATTTATATTATTTCTCTGGTCTATTGTCTAGAAACTCTCTTGGTACCAATTTCTGTATCTGGCAAAATATTCGACAGTGTCCAAAAGAAACTGGTAATTTGAGATGGAGACAGAAGGGAGTGGTAGTGGATTCACACTCGTGGCTCATAGAAAGGTCTAGGGAGCCAGGAGAGCCAGATCGGGAAGGAGGGCGCAGACGAAGGACCCCAGGCAGGAGCTGAAACCCGTCCAGAGTAGGGTTCTGGTCTAGCTCAGTATGGACACGGACACTAGAGCTACCAAAAGAGACAAACTGTCAGACCTTATTTCCAGATACATTTCTGAGGCCCCAGAATCCTTTTCTCAACAAACCCGTCTGGAATGGACAGGTAGGTTGGACAGGTGAGCAGCTGCCTTGGTCACATGGAGAAGAAAAATAATCTGACAAACTTTCCTGCTAGAAGCTTTGTTCCTACATAAGCTTGAATGCCACGTATCAATGATATGAAAACCTTTTCATTCTAAGTTGAAAGAAATCACACTGTGTCCACTACAAGAAGAGTATAGCCTAACTTACAGAAAATATTCCCTAAAAAATGTCAACGTGTTTTCATACATCATTCATTCAACATAGAACATTTCCAACGGGTGTATTTGATGTTCTTCATCTGACATAGAGACTGTAAGCGGGGTGGGGGGGGGGTCCCATGGTCCCAGAGACAAGTGTGGCCATGAAGTTTCCAGAATATGGTCATCAGAGAGAGTAGGTCTTTGTTTAGTTAGAACGCTTGCCATTTGTCCCCTGGTTCCTCCGCCTCTCATCTGACCATTTTCCTCATTTTGCATTGCCTTACAGACAGCTAAATCTTTAGAACCTCTATATTTAGAAGATTCTGCTCAAGAGAGGTCTAGAACTCTTTATAGCAGATAGGCAGGGACTCAGAAAGTTGGGGCTCCTCCTCCACTGGCCCAGGCTGCTCAGGTGAGAGACCCTAGCTTGCAGGGCTCGTTTCTTTACTCTTAGGAAGGAGGGAGCCCCTTTGGAATCACAACTCCATAAATAGCTTTTTACGGGGCTCTCGCCATGCCTGGCAGGCTATTTCCATCTCTTGATTACCTAGCATTTTGCTTCTTTCAACAGAGTTCCAACAAATGTTCCTTTGAGTGATTCCTTTCTCTAGCCTTCAGCAAACCCTGCTCAACTTTGTGAAGACTCAGCTTCCGGTATTTCCACGGGGTCTCGAGGGGCTCTGTCAGAGGGTAGATTGGGGACCAGGTAGACCAGATGGCGGGTAGGATGCTTGACACTCCAGAGCTCATTCCCGGGCAGCCACCAACAGGAAGCGTGAATGAATAGTCCCTTCTCTGTCTGCTCACGCCCTCCTCTCCTCCCCTCCCTCCTCCTTTACAGGTGTGGGGTCCGGACTAAAACCCGCAGATATGCCACTGGATTCTTCTCCCTCCTCTAGCCCTCTCGCTTTGGTTCTTTGTAACTAACAAATTAATTAATTTTGGGGGGTAGGAGCAAGTGGTTGAATTTTACGTTCTCAAAATTATGTACATATACCTGAAAGGGGCTTCATGACATGAATAGGCAGTAAGTCCCCAAGTGCTCATGTCTGGCACGCCTACACGGAATGCAAAACCAGTTTATCGGATTTCAAGTGACAGGGACCTATTACCTCAGGCAACGTGGGCGGAGCTTGTGAGACATGTCAGTGTCAAAGAGGAAGCCTCGTTTGAAAATGTTATGGATTTAATTCATCAACTGCGGCCCATGCTGGCCGGGGGCTCCCAGGTTTTGCTCACGCGCTTCCTGTCCTTTCCAAGGTTTGCAAGACTGTTTTCTAGGGATTATAACTCATCCTTTAAAATATAGAGTATTTTACTCATTATGAAATTGGGCTCATTGCCAAAGAGCGACGTTAAAAACAGTTCAAATGCGTGTAACCGAGGCATTTACGGGAAGTCGTTCACACGTACTGGTGTTGCTCAGCCAGAAGCAACGGTAAGTCACCGGCCCACAGCTTAGAGGACTGGGGGCTCCGTCGGGACAGGAGGGCCCTTGGAGACAGAGGAGCGAGGCTCCGGGCTCGGGCTCCGGCCGCCACGCAGGCCCCGGGGAGCCCGCACCAGAGCCGGCCCGCGCGGGCCCGGGGTCGCGGCGGACGTGTGCAAACCCGTCCCAGGAGCTCGGGAGCCACGGGGAGCTGCCGCCGCGGGCGCCCGTCACGAAGAGCCCCTTAGCGCCGCTCCGCGGGCGGGGCGGCGGGGCGGCGTCCACGCAGGCCGGGGTGGAGGTGCCCCGGCAGCGAGGAGC
Source organism: Proteles cristata cristata (assembly GCA_017311185.1). Taxonomy (NCBI): domain Eukaryota; kingdom Metazoa; phylum Chordata; class Mammalia; order Carnivora; family Hyaenidae; genus Proteles; species Proteles cristata. The sequence goes on from JAESUZ010004709.1 coordinate 68,405, forward strand.
TTTCGGGTTTGCCCACAGGGCGGCCTGACCCAGACGCAGACACCGGGGGCCTGTGTCCTCCAAGCAGCGGCCGCTCCCGGGACACGCCTGCCGGCCTCCGTCCGGGCCCAGGCAGGGCCGCTGCCTCGCCCGCGCTGCGGTGGCCGGAGCCTTCCCGCGGCTCCCACCCCGCCTGGAGGGAGGCCTGGGGCCCCAGCGCCCTTGGGTCCTGGAGAGCAGGAGCGGGCGCACAGCCCCCATCCAGGCCCTGTCGCGGCCTGGCCCCACGTTCCAGCAGCCCCGGATGCGGGCCCCTGTGTCGGCAACCGGTAACTCAAACTGTGAGTGGTCGGCCTGGAGCTCAGGACGGGGCTGAGGGCGCCCCCCCTGCCCCCAGGGCGTCAGGACGCGGATGCCGTCCGTCTCGGCGGGGTCTCTGAGCGCTCCGGGAAGGAAGGCGCGTCTTCTCGGCCGCCTGGGGTCCGCCCCCCGGGGTCCCCTTCCTCCCTGCGGGGAGTGGCCCTGGGGCGCCTGCCGCCCTGAGTTCTCCAGTTTCCAAACCCGGCCTGTGACAGGTGAAAGGTGAGAGAGCCAAGGAGCTTTTCCTGAAGTGCTTCCTGGGGCTCGCGGTTTCTTTGGCAAGAAGTGGTTCCAAAACTACAGCTGACTTTTCTGATTTGCTGCTAGTAAGTTCACTTGTCAATTACCCAGCCTGTATTTTTCCACCGGATACACCCCAGAGGTACCTCCATTCTCTGCCGTGATCCCTTTGTTCTTTTCCTCTTTGGATCCCATATCTCTACTCGGAGGCTAATTACAATCATAGATTAAGACCAATCTTGAATCTGACCTTTTACCCAGACACTGTATTCGGCTTAGATGCTTTCCTGAGATCCTCTCCCTGAAAACCTTGTTAGGCTCCAGACCTCCTGTTTTAGGGCATGATACCAGTTAGCCTTCAAATGCACGCTCAGCTTCGATTTCCAGATCCTCTCTAGCCTCTTTCGTTTATTTTGCCAACTGGCTAATGTTCTCCTCTATTTTCTGTAATGTATATATTTTGCTACAGGATGTTTCCAACATGCAGAAAAGGTGGAAGAATTTTCGTAACAGTCCACATACTCAGCATCTAGGTTCTACCAGTAACAATTTGCCGGATCTGGTGCCTCCCGTATCTACCCATTTTGACTAATTCTTCCCTGAACTCACCCCCCCGTCTTAACATGTGGTAACCCCAGCCAGTGACGGACACTCTGGTGTTTCCAGCCGCCTCTCCCAGAGCTGTGGGCTGAGTCCTACACAGCCTGCGTCCCCGGGCCTCACAGGGGTGGGGGTGGGGGGTCACCAGGGAACTGGCCCTGTCCACATCCTTCTGGTCTCTTGAACCAGCTTCCTGCTGCTTGAGCAGTTCACCAAGGGCACAGGCGTTACTCTTTAACTATAGCAGCTGCGCATTGCAACATGTGAAGTTCCGCAGCGAAACAATGTTGCAGGAGAAAAATAAATACCTAAGAGGAGAAATCTGGGCTTCACAAAGCCTTACCAGAAGTTTCTTTGTTTCTTTCTTTTTAAATGTTTATCTATTTTTGAGAGAGGGAGAAGGGCAGAGGGTCAGAGGGTCTGAAGCACCTCCAGGCTCCGAGCTGTCAGCACAGAGCCCGACGCGGGGCTCCAGCCCACAAACCATGTGATCATGACCTGAGACAAAATCAGATGCTCAATCGACTAAGACCCCCAGACGCCCCTCAGCAGAAGTTTCTTGCTGGCTCGTGTCGTGGTTCAGTGCCTTTCTTGGCTGAGTTTTGAAGCAGCTGTCTCTGGGTAGTGTCTCTACTGTGTTCACAGAGAGCCCCAGAAGGCAGTGCCAGCATGGATGGGGTGTATATCTTCTTGGCCCAAATTCCAACCTTACTGTAAAAGGGGCAGGAAAATAGTCTCCTTCTTTCTCTATGCCCAAGAAGAGGAAATTGGATTGGTGAGTATATTAATGTCTCAGGGTCACCATCATAACAAAATGTCACAAACTGGGTGACATGAACAACAGAAATTTATTCTCTCCGGGTTCTGGGAAGCAGATGCCTAAAATCCAGGCCTTGTGGGGCGTGGCCTCCCCAGAGGCTCTAGGAGAGAACCTGATGCCTGCTCTTCTGTCAGCTCTTCGTGGGCCCAGCAGCCCTTGGCATTCCTCAACTCATAGGTGACTCATCACCCCCATCTCTGCGTCCCTGACCACGTGGCCACCATCTCCCTGCCCGCGTCTCTTCTCTTCTCACAAGGACATCAGTCATGTAGGACAAGAGCGCGCCCTAATGACTCGATTGCATCTGCCCAGATCTTCTTTCCAAATAAGGTCACACTCACAGGATTTCAATGTATCTTTTGGGGGGTCACATTTCACCCATGACAGAGAGCACCTGACTCGACTCCTCACAGATTCCACCAAAAGAATTCCACCGCCGCTGGACAGAGTTCGTCCTTGAAGCCGAGCTGGGAAGAGAGGGGAGCCTTCCACGGGACAGGCAGGTCCACGGGCCCCCTCAGTGCTGGCGAACATCTCTCTAAAGAAGGAAACTAAGGAAGCTGAAATTTACAGGGCTCCAGGGAGCACTATAATCTGTCACTTCCACCGAATTGTCACTCATCTGTGGTTTTAGGGCAGAATGAACGTTTCTGTTCAATGCTTCTTTCCGCCTTATCTGTGAGGCACGGGGGTGGTCCACTGGGGGCGTGGGGTTTGCACTACTCTTGGCAACCTCACCGAGCACTACAGATCTTCCTCAGGTTTCTAAAAGCAGCGTTTCTCAGTCAGGGAGTGGAAATCTTGTCAAGGAAGGGCATCGATGCCCTTTTACCCTTTATCTTAAAAAACAAAAACAGGAAATAGGCCCATAAACTTTTTTAAATTTTGGGTTTTTTTATTTTTATTCATTTTTGAGAGAGATGAGAGACAGAGCGTGAGCAGGGGAGAGACAGGGAGTGAGGGAGACACAGAATCTGAAGCAGCTCCAGGCTCTGAGCTGTCAGCACAGAGTCCGACATGGGGCTCGAAGTCATGAACCAGGAGATCATGGCTTGAGCTGAAGTTGGACCCTTAACCCACTGAGCCACCCAGGCGCCCTGCCTTTTTGCCCTTTATCTTGAAAACAAAATACAAAAAACAAAACTACACAGGAAACAGACCCGTGAATGTCTGTTCATTTCCCTTCCGCTCAGTGTGCGAAGCCACATCCAGAACTGAACACCATCTCTGCAGACCGTGGCCGGGCAGGGCCCCTGGTCAGGAGGTTCCTGCTGTCACACTCGGAGTGTGTTTGGCGGGTACTTCATGCCGCAAGCATCTTCGGAGCGGCCAGCGTGGAGCTCACGAGGATCGCGGTCTCCAGGTCAACGGCCCTGGAGGACACAAGTGCAGGTCCCCAGCTTGCACCTCGCAGCACCCAGCCTCAGCACTTGGTGCCACGCATGTTTGCTGAAGCAGTGAGTAGATGAATCAGTGAATTAAGAAATAGATCATTTTGGGGGCGCCTGGGTGGCTCAGTCTGTTAAGAGTCCAACTTCAGCTCAGGTCATGATCTCACGGTTTGTGGGTTCTGGCCCTGCCTTGGGTTCGGTGCTGACAGCTCAGGGCCTGGAGCTGCTTCGGATTCTGTGTCTCCCTCTCTCTCTGCCCCTCCCCCACTCGTCTCTCACTCTCTCTCAAAACTAAATAAACATTAAAAAAACATTTAAGAAATAGATCGTTTTCAAGAAGTGGGTGTCCGGTTTCATAGGATCATTATTTCATAGAAATAATTAGGTCGGCTGCTCAGTTGTGCTGCAACAAAACCAATCAAAGCAGAGAAGATATTCCACTAATAAAAGCATTTCTGCTTTAACTATTGTTGTTTTCTTTACAGGAGCGGTAATACAGGTAGGTTCAAACAATGAAATAGATACAGTGACAATGTTTTCCAAAACTATTATCAGGATACATATTTCATACAATGTATGTATTCCAAATTATAAATTCTGAAATGTAGAAATTCTACCAATATATACAAAGTGTATCCTGCAGTCTCTGTGGAAGGTCAGTGGCTATATGTACCCAAATCCACTGAAAATGTTAAACACTTTTGGGGCGCCTGGGTGGCTCAGTCGGTTAAGCGTCCAACTTCTGCTCAGGCCATGATCTCTCAGTTCAAAGGTTTGAGCCCCGCGTCGGGCTCGGTGCTGACAGCATAGAACCTGGAGCTGCTTCAGATTCTGTGTCTTCCCCCCACCGACCCCTCCCCTGCTTATACTCTGTCTCTGCCTCTCTCTCAAAAAATAAATAAATGTTAAAAAAAATTAAAAAAAGAAAATGTTGAACACTTTGACCTAATAATTGTATTCCTGGGAATTCACCCAAGGAAATAATCCAAAGTATTGAACAAGCTTTGAGAAAGAGTGTTTATAGCAACATTGTAACAGTAAAAACTCTGAAACGGTTTCAATGTCCAAAAATAGGGAAACAACTAAGAAAATAATGGGGCATAATTGGGCAGTCTTTAAAATAATGTTTTTAATGCGTTTGTAATACTAATATGAAAGAATTTATATTATAATGAAAAATGAAAGAACAGGAGGCAAAATCATAGTAGGAAGATAACCACATTAAATATCAATAAATCTGTGCATAAAATTTGAATGGAGAAACAAAGAAATGTCGATAGTTATTGTTTCTGGAGTGTGGAGCCTGAGCAGTTTAAACATTTCTCCTTTCCGCTTTTCTTTATTTTTTTTCAGATTTATTATACTGAGTATTTTGTAATGGGAAACATAATAAGCACTTAGAAATAAAGGCACAAATGAGGTGAAAAATTAAATTACATTAAATGTTACGTTTATGAAAAAGAAGATCATAAAATTATCACTGCCTTGGAAAACTCCAAGAATGGGTTTACAGCGCACACAGGGGCTAAATGGAAATAATAAACCAGTTGGATGCCATGATTTCTGAATGTTCACAGGCTTTGACTAATTTGCAGAGGCCTGTGCAGGAGGCACTGTCAGGCCACCTCTGGGGCCAGGCTGGTCACCGCACAGACCGGCACTTTCTCAGAAGACATCCACGTCCCGCTTCTCCATCACCTGTCCCTTCCCGCGTCATTCCGCCAGCTTCCTGGAGGTCTGACAAGGTAGACGTTGGCGGAGGCGATGAAACAGACTGACAGCCTCTGCATTCAAACAGGTCACTTAGAAAGGAAGGGAGTTTAGCAACATTAACATCAGAACAGCCATTTTAAATGTCAATCTCTGTCCTCAAAACAACGGGAAGAAGATACTCTCTACGGGTGACTCAGAGCTAATTCTGGACCTGGCTACGCATCGGCGTCACTCCGGGAGGCTGCACACCTAACCCTGACTGTGTTTAAAAGGAAGTCTGTTTTCTGCCTGGGGTTGTTTTTGAAGGAACACCCTCCCCTCTTCTCTTCTTTTTGTTAAAATCGTAAGTCATCATTAGCAATGGCTCCTATATATCGGATACCAAACACAAGAAATGATAACTAAAAGTGACTGTTAATAAAAGGGAGGAAAACGCCCACAGCTTGGACCCCCACATAAGCTGACAGCATTGACTTTATTTATTTATTTTTTTAATAAAAGCTCATTTGCTTTTCCTGAAAACAAAACAAACGAAGATTCTGGGCTGTGCATTGTTCTGAGGATTAAAACAATAGCACGGGCATTGCTTACTTTCCCTACTTCCCGGAGGCTTAAACACACACCCGCGTGTCTTCCCAAGGTGGGCTAGGAAGCAGTTCTAAAGAAAAGTGGCACATCTGGTGGTTTGGGAAAGAAAGCCCTCGATGACGCCAGACTCACATAGGGGTGACATAGTTTAAGAGAAGAGTCTGAAAATATCTGGGTCCCAAATGTTCCCTCCATGTTTCCTTGCAGCTCCTGGGAGAATTATTGAGCTTTTTCCCTGTATGAGGACGTCTTCCTGAAATTGGGCTCCAGGCTTGTGCCTCACTGAGGGCAGCCTCACCAGCCTGCCCTCCACCTGCCGTGTCGGGCTCTGTCCTTAAGGCACCTGGTCCAGCAGCGCCGAGCACCCCGCTTCATACTTGTATGCGGTTGGCACTTTGCAAGTTGTAAGGAACTCGACGGACAGAGGCTCTTTTCCAAGCATCTGCGACTCTTGTCTGTCTTTCTCTTTGAAGAACTTTGACCATTCTTTGAGCGCCACGCTCTTCACTGTCTTCCTGCACAATGATGGAGGTTCTCCATTTTGAATGGTTAAACCAATACTTGGATTTTGACAGGTTGCAACTTCTGGGAAAGCCTCTGTGTTAAGAGATGGTCGATAAGGAAGATACGGATGATGTTTGGGGCTAAGGCTTTGCAAACTTGTGCCGGGTTAGATGACCTTTTACATGAGTCAGCTGAGCTTTGTACAGAGAGGGGAGCTGTGTCCGTTTCTGCGAATCGCTTCTGAGTCCCTGGCTTCTGGAACCTGCCTCTGCAGAAGGCCATGGGGATGGAAGGGTTGCAATCAGAAGTCAGGGCCTCGCATACTTGAGGACTCAAGACTTCTCCAAAGCTGGCTTCCTGCTGATTGATACCAAGGTTATTCATTATGTGGAATCATTAGTCACATCACATTACTTCTGCAATCAGGCTTTTGATGATCAGCCTCAAACCTAAAAAAAAAAAATACCATTCTCAAAAGACACAAAAGAGATAAACTTGCCTGCCCCCTTACACTTCTATAGTGTTGCTCACTTGCCCAGTGTTTTTTATACCTAAAGACACTGCTCTATTTTATGACCTTGGCATTTTTTTCTTCATGATCCCTACCACCTTTTAAACTGGCCACCCCCATGGGGCGCCTGGGTGGCTTAGTCGGTTAAGCATCCGACTTTCGCTTAGGTCATGATCTCGCGGTTCGTGGGTTCCAGCCCGGCATCTGACTGCCAGCTCAGAGCCTGGAGCCTGTTTCAGCCTGTGACTCCCTCTCTCTCTGTCTCTCCCCTGCTCATGCTCTCTCTCTCTCTCTCTCTCTCTCTCTCTCTCTCTCTCTCTCTCTCTCTCTCCTAGAAACAAATAAAAAATATTAAAATAAATAAATAAATAAATAAAAATAAACTGGCCACCCTCTCTCCAGTCCCTCTGTTTTCTGGAAGGATCTCAATCACCGATGGCCACAGCCCCGGGCTCGTATTCTCTGCGTGATACAACGTGGCACTCAAACTCCACCTCTGTCTGGCCCAGATTCTTCCTCCCTTCGTTTCTTTTCATGTTCTCGTCTCCCCCAAATGCCCAGGGGCTCCCTCGTCTTGATGTCAGGGACCTAAGAGAAGAGCCTTAGCCCCTTCAGCTCTGATTCCCCAGGGGAAGGCTGGAAACAATGGTTTACAAGGTCATTTGCTAATAGAAGACTCTGTGATTGCAGGATTCATCAGCAATGAAAGGAAATGCCCCTTTCTAGACAAAAAGCCAACTTGGTTTTCTGTGGGAGATTTCGAAAGTGTCCAGCTGGGCCCGGGGTGGGGGGTGGGGGGTGGGGGGTGGGGGTGGGGTCAGGGCCCCGCAGGGGGCTGTCCAAGGTGCTGCGCAGGAGGCGCCTCATGGCCTCACGCATCAGCGGCTCCCTCCCAGCGAGGTGAGGGGGACAACGCCGGGGCGCGGAGCCGGGGCCACCCTCGCTGGCTCCAGCCTCCTCTGCACAGGAGGCACCCGGCCCAGGGAACAGAGACAGGGGCCCCAGCCTCGCCGTTGCCTTGGAGACGGGCTGGTGGGGAGCCTCCGCTTTCCCTTCATTAACAGGCCCGTCCATTGGCAGCGGATTTTCTCCTCCGTCTCTCCTGCTATTTGTGCCTCTTAAAGAGACCTTAGAAAACAAAAAAGCAAAACAAAAAAAAAAGCCCCTTCCCTTATTTGTAAAGAGGAATAAAAATGACATTTTGTAGGGCCTTCAGCATTTGAGATCCTAACACGTAACATGCAGTTTCGATAGTGATGCCAATTCGCAAGCGCCCCTCAGCAGCCCGTTTTTCTGCTCTGCCCGGGCTGCGAGGTTTTGTAATTATGTATTTTCTGCCTCTTTCATCCCTGTATTTCTTCCCTCCCTTCATGCTCCACCGTCCAAGCTTTACTGCCGATTGGCTTGTCTATGATCTCAGTGCCATCACCAGATGCCCGATTCCCTTCTGTGGGGTTAAGACGTCGCCCAGGCTGGGGGAGGGTGGTTCGCAGAGCGTGTCCCCCAACACAGTAAGTGAAGAGAAAAGAAAGCAGAGAAGAAGGTGAAGCAGGCCGTACAGTTGGGAAAGTGTTACAAGAATAAAAGCCTCCTGATATTTCTATGACCCGGGACGCTTCTTTCTCAAACAACAGAATGCTGAACATTTTAAATGTATTTCCACTTTACTAAGCACACTCTGAACTTCTATTTTATTTAATCTTTTTCAACCATGGAGCACCGGGTCTGGGAGACCAAGATACTTCTTCCCAGGTTCCCTGAAGGCTGTGTTTGACCAAAGTCACTGAGTGGGTCTCCAAATGGGTTGTAAGTGGAGCTGATATTTGCCTCTTGCAGACCAGGACCCTTAAGAAGCAAAGCCCACCGGGGCGCCTGGGAGACTCCTTGGTTGAGCATCTGACTCTTGGTTTTGGCTCAGGTTATGAACTCACAGTAGTGAGTTCAAGCCTCACATCAGGGTGTGCGTTGAGTGTGGAGCCTGGTTGGGATTCCCTCTCTCTTTTCCTCTCTCTGTCCCCCCCTTACTTGCTTTCTCTCAAAATAAATAAATAAACCTAAAAAAAAATAAGAGCACATGCATTCTTTCCCCTCTGGGAGCTTCCTGCAGGGATGGCGAGGCCTTACTCGGTGGTGAAATCACTCAGTGAAAGGACACTCCGGTCCCCTCCATACACGTCAGGGCACAGCAGTCTCTGAGATGGGTGACGTGGCTCTGGGTGCTTCCGGAAGGTGCTGTGCCGCGGTGCCCCCCTCTCTGGCTGTGGCTGCCGGCCGGCGTCCAGGAGACAGAGGCTGTAGGAGAGAATCCCCTACCTCTTCCCGATATGTGTTCTTGTTTGTGGATTTGTTCGCTTTCTGTGGAATCACCGTTCTCTGTAATTCGTCTTTAGCTTTTGCCCTAGACCATCCAGTCCCCACTGTTCAGAGTAGTTTTTCTGAGACGGCAAATCCTTAGTGTGTTACTACGTTTCCACAATTACGTGACAGGCAAGAACGGGGCAGACGAACGCGGGATAACCGGCGGACTTTGCCGCCATCACTGCCCAGCGTAGTTCTAACGGTGCGTTTACTTTCACAGACCCATGGGGCGAGTGCCTGAGGACCAGCTTGTTGAGTCGCATGGGGTCCCCCTGGCTGGGGGCCTCCTCCAACTGGACACCAGTGCCGTCCAGTCCTGCTCCACCCGTCTGTCCTCAGTGCTCACAGCCTGGGGACGAGGCAAACGGTGCAGGCAGCGGGGGTGCAGGAGAGGGCGGAGGGGCCCGCTCGACAGCCGGGGCTGACAGCCACTCACAGACGGGCCGTGAGAGGCCGCCAGAACCAGGGGCAGGCATGTGGGAGGGAGGCGAGCGGGAAAACCATTGCAGGGGTGAGGGGGAGACTGTACACACGGGGGCAAGGGGCAGAGGCCGAGATCAGGGTGAGACCAGGGAGCGGGGTGGGGCGGGGTGGGGAAGGATGCCTGGCAATCGTCATTGGCCCCAGCTGTCTCACTTGAGCCGTCTTACGGCTTCGCCGAGGGAGCCAAGGAGTCCCGTGCGTGGCTGCAGGAGGCTCTGAGCCACCAGCTGTCACGGGCAAAGGGCTGGAAGTTTCCTTATTTTCCACCTGCCATTTGGCTGTGTGCCTCTAAGAGAAACACTTAGCCAGGAGCTGCGTGGAGGCTGCGGAAAGATGACATCACACGAGGCCGAAGAAGCCGGCACTCAGGAGGGGGAGCTGGGAGGCCAGGCTGGCTTCTCCGGAGGGGGGGATGCCGCTCCCGGTCCCTGCCCCAGCCTCAGCTCCAGGCCAGGCCTCACCAGCCGGCCACGAGGGGCCCCTGGGGAAAGCCCTCTGGTGGCGGCGTGGGGTTGGGGTGGGCGCGCTGCAGGTGGCAGGCAGACGCGTGCTCAGGATCTGGAGCTGGACTCCAGAGGCCCTTAGGGATCCTCAGATCTGACCGCAACCATCGATCTCTGAACGTGAGGAGCTACCTGAGGCTCGAGGACCTGGGATGCCTTGCCCAATGTCCACGAGTCCCGGTGTGGCTGGCCACGGCCCAGACCCTGACTCCTGCCCCCACCCCCCCAACTGCCTCCCAGCACAGGGCACGGTACAGGGATCGCTGTGCACGACACGGCATCGGGTGGCCGTGTGCCGTCAGAGCAGGGCGAGGGTCCCCCACAGGGGTGCTGGGACTTCTGTGGTGTGAGAGGGCAGAGGTGCGGGTCCACGAGGCCTGGAAGATGCAGGGAGACAGCTTTCCTGAGTAGCTGCTGGGCTAGAAAGACAAGAGTCCTTGTTAATTCTCCAACATCCCCGTGCCCGGAGGCTCTTCTGACGTTAACAAATGGAAGCAATCCTAGGGGAGCCTGGGTGTCTCAGTCGGTTAAGCGTCCGACTTCGGCTCAGGTCACGATCTCACGGTCTGTGGGTTCGAGCCCCGCGTCGGGCTCTGTGCTGACAGCTCAGAGCCTGGAGCTGCTTCTGATTCTGTGTCTCCCTCTCTTTCTACGCCATCCCACCTACATACTCTGTCTGTCTGTCTCTCTTTGAAAAATAAACATTAAAAATTAAAAAAAAAAACAACAACAAGCCTGGAAGCTATCCCAACTCTCCCCTTTGTATACAGAAGTTGAAGCGCAATGAGGCTTCCTTGCCATTTCATCCTGGAATTGCAGAGCTCTCTACAGCTGCGTCCCTGTGGCTGTCCAGCAGGTAGAGCCAAAACCCCCAGAGGCTCTCAGGTACACCTCCCCACCGCGGCCCTTCAGAGATTCAGGGAAATTATTATTCTTTTCACGAGTTCCAGTTTTGTGATATATAAATGGGGGTGATATTACCATAGATTGTACAGATACTGTAGGGTTACCCAAAAGACTTCCTGCAGAATTGGCCCTTCCTGATTCAGAAACGTATTTATCACACACTCACCAACTGTCGCTATTTCGGTTGTTGCTTGCTCGACGCCACTGGGCCACTTGGCTGGGCTGTAATGATAGTGTTTACTAGGCTCTAAACTTCAAGACAGGTATGGGTTAATGGGGGCAGTTACAGCTCCTTTTCCTCCTGATGCCCCCTACCTTGTTTGAAAAGGCAGGCATGCGTTCCCCAGCCATCCAGAAAGAGCCCAGGCAGACATGGAGCATCATCACGAGGGGCCCAAGTTAGAGGATAGACCACATCTGATGACCTCATATGGCCGCTTGGGTGCTGTGTGACTCACAAACCTAACATACTCTGTGGGGTAAACTGGATAACCCAAATACAAGATGAATCAGGACCAGGATCCCAAGCCTCATTCCCAAGCCAATGACTTCCGTTTAAAATTAATAAGTATTGGGATGAGGTGTTCAGTGTGTAATGATATGGGTACCATGTTTCTTAGAAAAAAAAGTCAGTGAGCAAGAAAAAAAGGATAGAAAGAAAAAAACTGATTTCTGATGTTTCACCATAAATGTAAGTCAAGGATTACGGTGCAATGTACGTGACTTCTGTGTGTGTGTGTGTATGTTTTTTTAATTTTGAAAATTTTTTTATTTATTTCTGAGAAAGAGAGACAGAGAGAGAGAGAAAGCGAGCGTGAGCAAGGGAGGGTCAGAGAGAGAGGGAGACACAGAATCTGAAGCAGGCTCCAGGCTCTGAGCTGTCAGCACAGAGACCAATGCAGGGCTCGAACCCATGAGCCGTGAGATCATGACCTGAGCTGAAGTCGGACCTTAACCGACTGAGCCACCCAGGCACCTTTCTGTGTGTTTTAAAAAGAATTCTTCCTCTAAAAATCACATAAAGACAAATATATTCAATTCAACTAACAATCACTGATTGCCTACTGTATTTTAGGAGGTAAGTTATATACAAAAGACAAGATTTTGCTTATTTTGTTCTTTTGTGTCAAAGTGCCCCCAGTCTACAGGAGGAAGCAAACACAAATAGTAAGTCATCTCCCCGGTTTAGAAAAAAAAAGAAATAGACTTCATAGGCCTGATGGGGCCAGAAACTTCAGAGACAGAAACCCAATATTGCATTCACGGGGGGTGTCGAGAGGGAAGAACAGAAGGGTGATTTGAGGTGAAATCAGATGGGCGCCTATCTACACTGAGGAGTTTCAGCCTTCCACAAATATTTGGGGTCAGGTTCTGTCATTTAATTCAAACAATCATTTTTTTTTTCACAAGAGGCAGAAGCTTTGCCATAATCAGAAGATGTATAAGGAAGGTTGGCAGAGAGAGAGAGGCTGATTTGTCCATGGTGACCTCGGGTACTGGTGACAGGGACCTACCTGGTGTCTCCAGGCCAGCTGGTGCCCTTTCTGACATTCCTTCTTCACACTGTCCCCGACCCAGGATTGTGCCGAGTTGGCGATGGAGCTCAATGGAAAGGACTTGGTGCTGTGGTCTGGGGACGCAGGAGGCAGCAGCCCCATTGGCAGCATGGCAGGCAGGCAGGAGGGGACACAGGAGAGGACCCCAGGACAGGAGGGGCCGCCAGAGCGCAGGGCCAGGAAGAGGGTGTAAAGAGTCTTTGACGTACCCGGTGCAGATGTTGTGTTGAAGGTGACGACAGTGTGAGAGGCTGGGATTAGGACCTTGACTTTCCACAGTCACATTTACCCGGGAGAGATGAGCCTGCTTCTCAGATGCTGCTGGTAACGCCGTGGCCAAAATGCAGGCCAGTGTGTAAGGTGGGCAGAATTCACACCGTTTCCTTCACTAATATATGCTCAGTGCCTTCCATGGTGAAATACTCATTTCCCAGCCCCTACCCCCCTTGTTTTAGACCCAAATCCTGCAAGAGAGCTTCTGAACTGGAAATCTGTAGGACATTGTTCCCCTACTTATAACATTCTGTGCCAAGGGGCGCCCGGTTGGTTCAGTTGGTTAAACGTCTGACTTCGGCTCAGGTCATGATCTCACAGTTTGTGGGTTCAAGCCCCGCATCGGGCTCTGTGCTGACAGCTCAGAGCCTGGAGCTGCTTTGGATTCTGTGTCTCCTCTCTCTCTGCTCCTCCCCTGCTCACTGGCACTGTGTCTCTCTCAAAAATAAATAAACAGTAAAAAAAATCTCCATGCCTTTCTGTCGCTCAGGAAAAGTGTGCAGTGTGTACCAGCACTGCATCCCAGCGTCTGAGCCCTTCTCTGCCTCCTGTCCTGTGTCCTTGCAGCAGGTATTCACTGAGATGCCCCTTCCCTGACTCCAGTGCACGTGGTCCCCTCAGAGATCGGGTCACTGGGGACAGAAGGTGACCCAGGTCTGGCGGTCAGAGTCACCGCACAGCCCCCTGTGAGGCACAGTGTCCAGCCCCAGCGGCCCGACCCCATCTGAGCGCCCCCATTCAGTTCACGCCAGCCCGGGGGGCTGGGAACTCTGTGGGATGCAGACGAGTGGGCGCGGGGCCCGCCCCAGAGCCCAGTGTCCCACAGGCAGGGACTCAGCCCAGACGGAGAAACACACCGAGACCCGGGGTGCCCGAATGCGGCGCCCGAGCTGAGGCGTGCGGCCTACAGGCCCCGCTGGGCTGGCAGGGACGAAGGACCACAGACTCGTCCTCAGAAGGAGCGGCACCTGGAGATCATCACGTAAGTCACCTGCAGCCCCTGCCCAGCCGGAGACCGTTGACAACGTCTAGGGAGTTGAGGCAGAGAACCCAGAGGGCCGCGGACCCTGGCCGGGCAGGTGGTGGGCCAGGTGGCACCGGTGTGACTTGGGCACCGATGGCTGAGCCCTGCTACCTCCCTGTAGACCCATCACTGCTGATCCTGGGAGCCTCCAGCACCACCCATGCCCTGTGCCAGAGCTCCTGACTGTCGCGGGGCCCTGTGCCCTCTGGGTGCTGGGTTCTCCGGCCCCGGGTGACCCCGCGTGCGCCCCGCAGGTGATAACCGCTGTGACGGCAAGGAAAAAGCAGCCTCATCTGGGCTCTGTCCTGCGGGCTCCTCACGCCTAGAACTCATGCATAGGTTCAGTTGAACAATAAAAGAGTGACACACCACAGGAAGGGTCGGAGCGGTGGGGGGTGTTGGTCTGAGATCTGGGGCTGTGGCTCTCCTTGCTAACTGGATGTGGCTTCAGGTATTTTAGTGATTGATTGCGTCAAAGACGTGAAAACTCATGAAGCAGTCCCGGTGAGGGATGCACCTGCTACCTTATCCCGAAGCGGCCAGCGGGCGTGCCTCGCAGCCTGAATTCTGGAACCTCCGCGTGTGGTTCAGCACATCCTGGCTTCCCGTCACGGGAGAGAACAGGACGGCAGGCACATTCTGACTCGGTGTCCAAACGGTACTTTGAGGACCCGTTACGGCACCAAGATGCTCTGTAAACCTGCCATTCGAAGGCGGTACGCCCGCCCTGTAAACACAGTGGGAATGGGATGGAACCCGCGTTTACAGGGGCGGATGGGGAGGGTAGGTGTGTGCCGCTAGCTTGCCGGCTCTCCCAACAATCGTCTTACAGACTAAGACATAAAACCCCAGTGAGCACTCGGAGATCCCGCAGACAGGCTGCTGCATCCCGGCTGCTGCGAGAATTTCACGAGAGGCCAACGCCGCACGAAGGCAGTGGGGTTTTCTGCATTTGATAAATATGGTGCTGGTGCATCTCTCCTCCAAGCAGAGATCTGCTTCCTGGGAAAGGCTGCTCATGGACACATCCTCAGAGAAGTCCAGGTAAATAGGCAGCATTCTCTCAATTCAGTGGGATGTTTCTTTCTTTCTTTAAAAACTTCCATGGATTTCAATCATATTTCTGTTTTTTTTAACATTTATTTTTGAGAGAGACAGACAGAGAGCCAATGGGGGAGGGGCAGAGAGAGACAGAGACACCAAATCTGAAGCAGGTTCCAGGCTCTGACCTGTCAGCACAGAGCCCGACCTGGGACTCAAACCCACGAACTGTGAGATCATGACCTGAGCCGAAGTCAGACACTTAACTGACTGAGCCACCCAGGCGCTCCTAGATCATATTTCTTGAAGAAACCAACTTTTATAAATATCTGTTATCCAGTCTGGCTTCTATAACATTGAGAACATACCAAGAGCCTTTTTGTTTTCATTCAAAGGGTCAGAATCAATCAGGTCAGAAGTGAAACAGAAAAGTATGACTGCAAGTATCTGTGTGTGTCTGTGTGCGTACGCATCATTGTGTATCTGTGTATGTGTGTCCTTGTGTGTGTATCTGTGTCTCAGTGTGTATGTGTCTGTGTGCATCTGTGAGTGTGCGTGCGCGTGTGGGGCGGGTGGAACTCAGGAGAGGAGGGTGATACTCTGGTTTTGCCATCTGGCTTGTATACAAATATAGATGGTGGAAACTTAACCGCACCAAATTCGGCATCTGTGCTGACAACATTGCCTGAAGTCAGGCTTTCAAAATAAAGAGAGTCCTATTAATGATTTTACAGTAAGGCTTTCTGCTGAGGTTTTGTTTGGTGAGTGGAATTTCTAGATTCTGTTCTTCCGACCGTGCCTGTGACTTCACCTCCACTTGCCCAGCGGTCCGTAAGCCACAGGCGAACACTCGTCCTCTGTTCTACAGAGGTCACACCTGCAATCCCCCTTCCTCCACCGCTAGAGCGCCCACATGGTCCTGTGTTCTCTTTCACCGCCGTCCCAGACCCTGCACTGGGGAGGGAGAAGCTTAATGCCCCAGAGCTGTGCGTTCCAAAGGTCATTTAACTCGGAGTCCATCCTCGCCGGTGTCTGAGAATCAGGATTCCCGTTTTTCCTCTTGCTCTGTTTTCGGAATGCCGATTCTTAGCAAGGTGTGCCTGGGGGTGGGGGCTTCCTAATCTCCCTTTTATTTTTGACCACAGCTTATGCAGTGCCTCTGGGCTGAAACGGAAATAAGTGCTATAATCACAGAGCACAACGTGGGACTTTTGTTGGTTGGTTGGTTTGCCGGCGTCAATGCTGTGTTCTGCTCAGATCACCCACAAGCAGTAACCTTGTTCTGAGCTCGCATAACTAGAGGTGTTTGCTGCCTCCACGGCTCTCCTTCGCTGTGTCTACACTTGCCTTTGGAAGGCCGGGATTATCAATGGTTTCCGGTAGTGTCTCCTTAGAGACTTGTCTGGCACAGTTGTACCTTAATAATAGTGTACCACGCAGCCCCAGCCTCTGAAGGCGCATACCAGACATACCAGGGAAATAAATCACGTGTCCCTCTTCATTCTCAAAAAACCTGCTTCTCCACCACCCGAGCACAACAGATACTCAGATGAGCTTTATTAGAGACCCTCAGGCAGAAAGACCCCAGCAGACAGGTCCCGAAATGACCGCTGGCCCTCTGCCCGTGCTAGTTACAGATGGAAAGAAACTGACAAGCACTTGGGCTTTGCTTTACAAAGCCTTGGAGTTTAGGCACGTGGCTGGTTAACCTGGCCCAGCAAAGTTGAGCCCTAACCTTCGGTGTGAGTGTGGACATGACTTCAGGGTATGTACAGGGTCTGACATGCACCGTAGTGCCTTTACAGACAAGTGTTTGCCCCCAGTACCATCTCATTATGACTTTGAGCTTGACAACAATCTTGTAAAGGTATTTTTTAAAATCCCAGTTTTATGGAAGAAACTGGAACTAAGCGAAGAAAAGTGACGTGGCCCACGGCATAGGACAAGACAGTGGCCAAGAAAGTGTTTAAATTCAGGGGTTTTGACTCTCAGCTCAGAACTGACTGGGACATTCCATGCTGGACAAGCCGGTTCGATGGATGGCTCCAGCCAACACCAGCCCCTGCAGCCGGTCTGGGCTGGGACTTACCTCCTGCCTTCTCAGGGCCATCAGCCTCCATGGGCACATGCAGCGAGAACTTCACTCCCTCTGCCTGGGACAGAATGACTCTGGTCTGATGAGCCTCGCAGGTTCAGCCTGGCCGTGGAAATCCAGAAAGGCTGAGATCAAATACGAAGTGCCTAAAACTCATACAATCATGAAATAAGACAGCAGCCCAGCCAGATTTTAAGAAACAGCCTGCGAGGCAAAGGATAATAGCAATGAAGCCTTTTTAACTCTCAGTAACTATGTGCCTGGGGCTTGGGAAGCGTACTGAATAAAATTAATAGAAAGAAAACCAGGTGATCTTTTGTTAATTGCCTGTGGTGTAGACAGAGGGCCAGCAGAGGAAAGATACACTTGTCTTTACCTACAAACATCTCCCGCTTATAGGACCTTCCCTCCATTGCATGGACTTCCCGTTAGCCCTCACGCTCAGCAACGCCATCAACTGTGCATTTTTCCACCAGTTCCGTTCACACTGATATCTCCTATCTCGGAAAAATTTTTCTCCTGCTAATATTGAATGCAGAACTTAATTTGTCTTGATGGTTTATGTCCTGCCTTTCCTCAGCCACCTTGCAGCTTGCACAAGGCTGGGGACTGATGTCTGTATGTGTGTGTAGGGAGCATCTCTCCTATGTGACATGCAATCCTATGTGCAGTAGGATTGGATTCACAGTAAATACACAGTAGAGGTGAGTTAATTGGTTAGTGTCCCCTGTGTCTTCAGGTTGTCCCAGTAATGATAGAAGATGTTTATGGGACAAATAATTTTTCAAACTTAATTAATACTTGAACTTTGGGCAACAGTTACATATCTGACAATAAAACTAAAACGTAAACTTGTGTTTTGCATAGGAAAGTTCAGCTTGGTGGACTTGTTCGCAAATCATCTGGCTGACCTGTTCCCGGTGGGTTTTCCCAAATGTATTCATCCAGCCATCATCATCTACCCATGCCTCCAGCCGTCCTCTGTCCATCTCTCAACAATTTGTTTTTTTAGCCAGACAGTATCCTAGATCATCGGAACGGGATATTGAAAAAGACGTGCTAAATGTTCTAATGAAACAAGAAAATGGAGTGGTGAGACATAAAATAAAAGGAATGGAAAGAAGCCAGGGAAATGTCCTGTAAGGATCACTATTTGCAGAAATTCAAATACGGTCCCAGGCAAAGCCGAAGCCAATGCAGGTGTCGTGAAGGGGGATGCACTTCGAGATGTTGTCAAGTAACAGATGGAGCGGGCGTCCCTGCAGGTGGAGGTCGGAGGAGGGAGGGCGATGATGCCCAGCTCAGGGGGCTTGTGAGGAAGCAGTGGGGAGGGTTTTATACAGGCTGAAAGATGTATTCAAATTAGATGTGGGTTTTTTTGTTAGTGTGTTTATTTATTTATTTTGAGAGAGAAGAACACAAGCAAGGAAGGCAGAGAGAGAAGGAGAGATGTGTTCAAGCAGCCTCCGCACTCAGGGCCCAGGCCAATGCAGGCTCAATTCCACGACCTAGATGTGGCTGGGAGCCAAAATCAGGTGAAGCTCATCCTCACCTGAACCACCCGGGCGCCTTTGTTTCTGTGTTTTTAAAATTTTTATTTTTAATTTTTTATTTATTTCTAGAGAAAGAGAGAGAGACAGCATGAGCAGGGGAGGGTCAGAGAGAGAGGGAGTCACAGACTCTGAAGCAGGCTCCAGGCTCCGAGCTGGCAGTCAGCACAGAGCCCGACGTGGGGCTCGAACCCACGAACCGCGAGATCATGACCCAAGCGAAAGTCGGACGCTTAACCGACTAAGCCACCCAGGTGCCCCTCCTGTTCCGTGTTTTTAAAAGACCACTATGACATGTATGCCAAGAAATGGATCTTCTGGAAAGAAAGGAAATAAGAAAGCCAATTAGGATCCTTTGTTGTTGATGAGTTGTCAGTGAGGTAGATGTGAGGGCGTGGGGAGGAGGTGAAGGGAAATGATTCCCATTAGAACAGGGAACACGAAGAAAACTCACCAGCATACCGAAAACTAAGTCTGACCTATTAAATCATTGTGGAACTTTCCAAGACAGAAGGCCAGTGGAAGTAGGCAGAGAAATGTATCTGTCGGTAGTGTATACTTCTGTCTGGAGACAGAAAATCTGCACTTACACTTAGGGAAGTTCTTCAGCCGCTTCCATCTCCTTCCTGGGGCAGAGAATCCAGCTCTGTGCCCACCTAAAAACTCCCAAAGCAGAAAGTGCTTGGAGGAGAGAGGGTCTGCTCGCTTGCAGACAATGCCTGCGTATTTGCAGGGAGGTACCCAAGGGGAGGTGGGAACAAGGACAGCCTAGAGGCACCATGTCTGCAGATGGGAACTTCTTCCAGGACCCCACCGGGGTACAGTGGGGTGAGCGTTCTTCTCTCACTCCCTTTGCGTGTCCGCCCGCTCTGCCTTGCCTTGGCTCACGGCCCCATTTTTGTTCAGCATGCTTTCCCACAATGATCACAAACCAGCTGAGTCATCCAGAGAGGCTGACTCCCATTTGCCATCCTGGATCTGGAGCGAGCAATGCGAGTCACAGGCTGAGCCTCCGCAGGACAGAAGTGACCAGGGGAGATCTTACCAGACACTCGAAATTGGGCCGCGTGTGGTCTGGGACTTGTGGCCTCCAGTGGGACTTGCACGTGGCTGTATGTCTGAGAAAAGATCGGGTCATCAACCAAGGAGAGATTAGTTGGATTCTAGGGGACAGCTAATCTTTCAGAGTCAGCAAAGGGAAAGAGCAACTTCAGGTTTTGATCAAGCAATAATAATAATCCAAGGATAAAGGACATTACCCTAAAACTTAAAGAAAGAAAATATGCGTAAAATTTGAGAGACATGTTTAGCATCTCCAGGAGACTACAAGAAACTGTATGCCTTATAAAGAACAAATGGATAAACTAGAGATCAGAGACACGCTGAGCAATGCTCCTTCTCGTTAATTTGGCATATCAGCGGCACTTAGCACGGAGGCTCTCTTTTGTGGCTTCCCAGCATCACAGACTGATGCTATTTCTTCCTCATTGCTCATTCCTTTCCAGTCTTTGGTGAAGATGCTCCATTTCCCTGACCTTTGCACACTGGGATTCCCAAGGATTCGATGCCTGCACCTCTTCTCTCTTCTCTTGGTGATCTCGTTCCTTAAATGTGATCTACATTCCTGGCCCCATCCTAGAACTGCAGACTCACATGTCCACCTGCTCACACCTCCATCTATGTACTTGCAACATCCACTTGGGTCTCCTAGACACGAAAATGCTGACTGCCATCAACTGATCTACTGATCAACCTCTACTCACTGCACTGTCTGCTTCCCAGTCTCTGGCGATAAGGAATTCCATTCTTCTAGATGCTGAAGCCAAAAATCTTGGGTTCATGTTTTACTCATTTCTTCTCGCACTTCATAACAAATCCAAGAGCAGTTCCCACTAACTCTGCCTTCGACATGTGTTCAGAATTGCTCTTTTCTTGAGTGTTCCTCCAGTGGTCTAAGCCACCCTCATGCTTCACGTGGATTATTGCCTTCTAATCGCTCTTACTCACGCTCTTCCTCACCTATGTTCTCAGCACAGAAGCCAATGGAATCACAGCAGTGTTCCAGGACCCCTCTACCCCCCTCCCTACGCCTGTGCTATCTCTTCCATGGTTTTCTTTCTTCTACAGCTTCGCTGGCCTTTTACCTCCTCAAACAAGCCAGAGACATTCCTTTCCAAGGTTTTCACTCTTCACAATCTCTCTGCCTGGAATTCATGGCTCTCTCATTATTTACTTCTCAGTGATGTTTTTCTCCAAAGTAATTACCACTATCTGATGATAAAGTCCTATCTGATGGTGACACAGGCTGGTTGAATATCTCTCTCTGCACAAGAACACAAGCTTCATGAAGACGGGGGCTTATGTCTGGTTTATTGATTGCTGACCTCCTTGTGCCTGGCACAGTGCACAGCACAGAGCAGGCATGGAATACATAGATGTGGCATGAATTAATAGATTAATGACTATAATGATCATAGGCAAATATAAAAAGCAAATTGAATGTATGAAGTTAGAGAATAGACAAGGGAAAAATCTAACAGCAGAATCAAAGTCTGCCTGAGTGCACTAAAAGTGAGTTGATACATAAAAATAGAATTGGTGATCTGATGATAAATTTTAAAGCCCTTCTCATATGGGTGAGAAAAACTGAATAAAAGCAAATGAAGACAAAGAAGGTGCTACATACAAGATGAAAAGAGATTAGATGACTTATCTTAAAATTATGACATTATTCCAATTAAACTAGAAAAAATCAGTGCAGAGCAAGTAATCAAAGGTACTACTGGGGTGCTGGGGTGGCTTAGTTGGTTAGGCGTTCGACTTCGGCTCGGGTCATGATCTCTTAGTTTGTGTGTTGAAGCCCCATGTCGGGCTCTGTGTTGATGGTTCAGAGCCTGGAGCTTGTTTTGGATTCTGTGCCTCCCTGTCTCTCTTGCCTCTCCCTTGTTCACCCTATGTCTCTCTCTGTCTCAAAAATAAACATTAAAAATTAAAAAAAAAAAACAAAGGCGCCACTGAGAAAGTGTTCATGTATAAGAATAAAATATAAAGACCTTCACATGTGGATTGATTAGGCTTATCATATTTTTGATACGATCCCTAGAATCCCACCTAGACAGAGTCTGTGTTTTTATTTGTTTGCTGGGTTTTGTTTCTATTTGTTCCTGTTTGGTCTTTATTGCAGTGGTAACATCCTCTGGGTTGTACACACACACACACACAAACATACACACATACACACACACACACACACACACACACACACCATGGGCCGAAATCGGTCCTTACCACTGCAATAGTTAATGGTCAAGACAATAGAGCTTCTCAGTTGCGAGGCCAAATTAATTACAGCACAACTTCTGAGCAGGAGGAACGGGATTGGAATGTCGCCTGTGCAGACATTACTGTCACTGTGGCCATGAAAGGTGACAGACATCGTCTGTGTCCCAGGCAGGCAGTGTTGCAGAATGATTACAAATGCGGCTTCTGAACCTCCACTTCCCGGCTTCCAATAGCCACTCCTGCCCTGTGCTCCATCATATCATGGCGCGTCTGGGTTCTTGTCTTCTGATTCCATAATCTTGGTAGTTCCTGGATGTCTTTCCACTGGCTGCTTTTTCTCCTGGTGATGAGTCATCCTTCCTTCATCGTTATATTTCCGATCATTTCTCACGGGGTGCTGGCCATAGCGAGTGAGCTTCCTGTTATTAGCTCCCGCATTTTGTTGCATCTTCAGTGTTGGCTTTTGCCCTGTGACTCGGATAAGTTACTTCACATCAGCTGGACTGTTTCGAGGCCTTCCTTTCCAATTTGTCAGTGTGGGTCCGGTGCCACTCTTAGATTATATCTAATTATCCCTCTGGGCTTCTCCCACATCTTCTTAGTCTTTCTGCTCTGGCTGGTGGGACACCGATGCCCGCTTCCTGGCTGTCCTTCTCTGCCCCTGGGGGTTTCCTCTCATGCACACCCAGGTCCAGACTCCTCCAGAGCCTCTGAGGGACTATGTGGGTCTCCAGACCTCTTCTTCTGTGCAGCGACGTGCTCTCCACCATTTCTGCCCCGGAAGTTCTGGCTGCATTAGCCTCCCTAGCATGCGACCTCTGCTTCCTCAGCCAAGTGGAGATTCGGAGCTGTGTCTGAGTTTCCCCTCCTGGCACCAAATCCTGGAAAGGAGCCCCAGCAGTGGGCTGCTGCTGTGGGGCTCTCCCCGTCCGCATGCTTTTCCCCCGGGGCCTCAGGCTTGCGTGCCTTGCCCCCCATCTGACAGTCGCTGTTTTATATTTTGCCCAGAGCTCCTTTGGTTTAGGGAGGGAGGATGAAACTGGCTCTGCTACTCCGCCTTGGCCAGAAGCAAGCACAAAACAGGAGCCACTGTCCTCCCAGAGGGACCGCGAGCTACTCAGCGCGCATTATGGGTGCAGGCTCTGATTGCTGCTCCTCCAAAATTCAGTCTAAGCCAGCAATGAATTTACCTTTCTAGCAATCATCTTAGACGATTCTTATGCAGGAAGTTCGAGGACTCCCTTCTGAAAAGCGAAATTGAAAAACAGCCTGGCTTATTTGATACGTGACAAGCCCAAAGCAAAGCCCAACAATCAAAAAAGCGCAACTTTTCTGTGCCTGAGCTAGAGGAAAGCCCTTCTAAACCTTTAGTTCTTTGCCTCTTTTCTACCAGACTTTCACCTTCTCTCCTGCTTAGCCATCTTGGGGCAGGTGCTCTGGCCCGAATGAAGACAACTCCATACCACACAGAACCGATTTCCTTAGACGGATGGAGGGTCAAGGGCAACAGTAAATGGCCTACAACGTGGGAAGGAAACTTGAGAGCCTCACGACAAGGTAGTGTTGTCTCCTCAGGTTGTATCCACTATCCTTTTACCAGGCACACTAAGGACTTCGACCCCATTTCCATAGGACCACGGTCTCCATGCATTTCCCTGCAGTGCCTGCATTTATGACTTTGCCTCTTAGAGTATGAAGGGAGGGCGACAATAAAGTAATGGGCGGTGGCAATGAACTTATCTTAAAGAACACCTGCTGGTCTAACCATCTCTGTGTACACAGCCTTGAAAAAGGATGCTGACTTCTCCAGATCTAGAAGCAAAGAGGCACCATGGAGCCCATCACCAATCCTGCAGTGAACACGGGCTATTTTTCAAACTTCCGGTAGTGTTCCATGTTCAGCTTTTATGGCCATGGAATCAAGATTACCTAATGCCAGGAGATCTGAGCCATGATGATGTTCTTGAACTTCATTCAGCTTTGACCGGCAATCTTAAGGGCTTTTCTTCATAGATTACACACTCCATGAGTCTGATTCGACAGAGAAAACATGGATGTGATTCTGAGTCTAGCCATATATTTAAACTTCTGCAGCTACTTGTTTCTTGAGATGACCCACAGGAGTTCTGGGGTGGATGATTCTTTTTTTTTCTTTTTCTTTTTCTTTTTTTTATTTCTAAGAGAGAGAGAGAGACGTGAACAGGGGAGGGTCAGAGAGAGAGGGAGTCACAGACTGAAACAGGCTCCAGGCTCTGAGCTGGCAGTCAGCACAGAGCCCGACACGGGGCTCGAACCCACGAACTGCGAGATCATGACCTAAGCGAAAGTCGGACGCTTAACCGACTAGGCCACCCAGGCGCCCCATGGGGTGGATGATTCGTAAGTCCTGCTCACCCAAGTAATTTGAGCCTTCTCGAATCACCAGTCCAGAACCAGGAACAGCATTGATTACAAATGTTTCTGGATTTCTGTGACGTCTAGTGGTAGGATTTCAGTGGGATATTCCTTACTTATCTGCTCATCCAGTTTCTACTTGTTGAGATCTAATCGCACTTCTCCTCTTCAGTGGAGGTGACCTTGGTCACGTTCCCGCCACGGCCCCCTCGAAGCACGCCATCACTGCTGAGTGCCCGTCCCCACTCCCCACACTCTCTGACTCCACAGTGTGCTCCTCGCTCCACTCATCTATATGCACATAGCATGCTGGTTCCTTTTATTACTTTATCCTGTGCGTCATTCCTATTTGGATCAGCGCAACTTAATGGTCCAAACCATGGCTCACCTGGTATTTCCTTCAGCTTCCATACTGTCTACGCATAGTATGAGACACACGAATGTGTGTCAGATGTATATAGTTCCTTCTCGATACAGTAAACATCTCATCCTTAAAGGAAGTTGTACTGGCTGAGGAGCTATGTTCTGGGACCGCCTAATTCAAGCACAGATCATGTTCCTATTTCGGGTGGCAGCCAGAACCCATTATTGACAAAGAGTCCAGGGGAAAGAATAGACATTGCTGATATCATCAAACTCTTAATCGTAATATAAACTACATCTTTTCTCACCCAAACTGTTGTGCTTCTATAGTAGAAATAGAAGACATCAAATTGATTTCAGAAATAAAATGCTATTGCACTTAGGAAAACATATATGTCATTAGACTTTGTTTAATGTAAAAAATGCAGGTTCCTTTCTATAATGGGCAGGCAAAATAGGCACCCAACATACACGGAGCATAGCAGGTGCTCCAAGGGGTGTATTTTGTGCAGACAGCGGTATACAGACATGCAGGCTTGGTTTCTGCCCACGGTAGATCATTCTTGAAGGCAAAACAGACAAACAAACAAACATGTGAGCAAATAATTAGCAGATAGAATAGTTTATAGGAATGAATATAGGCAAGTAGGAAACTGTTTTGCAAAGGTGGGAAGATGAGTGGTTAGTTAGAGAATTGGGGTAGCCGGTGCGGCAGGTGGCATTTGAATTGAACCTTGAAGAACAGGGGTGTAACAGGCTTTCCCCTGAGGGAAAGGGGCAGAGTATTCATGCTCAATGTCAGAATGCTCAAGCTCAATGCCCTCCTTCACTGCTGTCTAGGACCTCGACACACTTGGCCGTCCCATGGCTTGGGTTCCTCTGGTGGATGGTGGGGACAGTCACGTAGAACCCACAGGTTGTGAAAACATTTTTGTAACGGGGCATCCAATATTGCTAGGGGCCAAGTTATGCCCTTCTAGAGGATATGTTGAAGAAGTAGACACTGAGTAAGAAGGTACTCAGCGTCATGGTGCCCCTGATGCATTTTCTATCCTTCCTCACCAGCATTTTCTACAGTGGCCCCACACGGCCACCCAGCACTGTATAAGACGGCAGTGTGTGTTGGTGGCCAAACCACGCCAGGGCACAGGCTCCCAGGCCCCAGGGAAGGCCAGCCGGGCTTGCTGTGGCCTGTCATGCACGCCCAGGGCCTCAGGATACCTTCCTCGCCCCTGCAAAGCTCAGGCTCATGAGAAAAGACTCCCTTTGGAGGTGTGTGAGGCCCTGCGGCTGGGTCGTGGGGGGTGCTGTCCCCCTCTGGGCTCCGGTGGGTAGAGCTGCATGATGCCCGGTCACAGCTGCAGACGTCTCCCCTGGGCCTTGCCGTGGCTGTGTGGGCGGCACCGAGCATGGAAGTAGCAGGAATCCAATGGGTGCGTTTCCCCCCGTGGCTGCTCTGCTTGCCCACCCTGTGTGGGAGTCCTGAGGCCTGCTGCCTGGAGGCCAGCGCCCAAAAATCCTGTCTGGACCCGGAAGAGCTGGCACCAGAGAAGAGGAGGTGGTGGGCACGCTGAGGGGGAGGGTCACTGCCGTTGGAGCCCCCCTCCTCCCACACACAAAGTCATGAGTGATGAGTGTCCTGATAGTGGAGGCAGCACCCCAAAGTCAAGCAGCTGGTGGATGTGGTGGAGGGAGGATGCCGTCCTCACCATGCACGGGGCTTTCGAGAAAGATCAACTGGCATTTTTATTAAGTCTCGTCTTACAACCAGTTTACCCAGATGCTCACCTTCTCTTCTTGCTCTGCAGCATTGGGCTTTGTGAAGGTCTCGTTTCCCTTCTCCCCTTATCTTTTTTTTTTTTTTTTTTCTAGGAGAGAGAGAGAGAGACAGCATGAGCAGGGGAGGGTCAGAGAGAGAGGTAGTCACAGACTGAAACAGGCTCCAGGCTCCGAGCTGGCAGTCAGCACAGAGCCCGACACGGGGCCCGAACCCACGAACCGCAAGATCATGACCTAAGTGAAAGTCGGACGCCTAACCGACTAAGCCACCCAGGCGCCCCCTCTTCCCCCCTTATCTTTGACTACCGTCTGATGCCTCTAGAACTGGGACCATGAAACCAGGTGGGAATCCATGGGCAAAGCCCATGCCGCCATTGCCTTCCCTTGGTGCCTAGAGCCAGGTGAGAATTTCCTTTGAGATGTGATCAGAGCAGACAATCCCAAGAACATTCCTTTAGATACAAGGACCTCACCGCAGACACTCCCAAAAGCTTTCCTCAGAGCCTCAGGTAGAAACACAACACACCTGTTACCTTCCCAGGGACCCAGGATTCATAGACAAATTGCCTGCATCCACACAAAGTCTTGAAACTGATGTCACCATCAGCTTAGATTCCAAAAAACAGACATCACTGCTGTACTTTCTCTTTTACGAAATCAACTTTTCCCTCTGTCTTAAATTTTTTTTATCATGACTATTTATTTTGAGAGAGAGAGACATGAGCAGAGGAGGGGCAGAGAGAGGGGGAGAGAGAGAATCTCAAGTAGGCATTGTCAGCACAGAGCCTGAAGTGGGGCTGGAACCCACAAACCGTGAGATCATGACCTGAGCCAAAGTCAAGGGTCAGATGCTTAACTGACTGAGCCCCACAGGCTCCCCTTCCCTCTATCTTTTAAGGCAACTGTGATTCTGTTGATTTTACCAAATCAGAGGGTTTCTGCCCTAAAAGCCTCCTCAGGATCATCTAAGTGGATTTCTTTCAAAGAGTCTGTGAGGAAACTAAGCACCAAACTATTGTGTTTTCTTAAGTTCTTGAAGCTGGTTATCAGGTCCAGCATTCAGATGGGTAATCCAGGCCTTTCTGTAAACCTGTGCTTGGTCTGGTGGGGTGTTCTTCCTAGAGAACTTGAGAGGAACGGGTCCCTGTAAGGCCGCCCGTGAAGTCTGGGGCTGGCTTCGCCCCCTTCTGACCCACGAGTGAGTTGTCATTCAGTTCTCTGCTGTTAGTTGGGAGTCGGGCCTGGGGCCACCATCTCTGAGCATCAGGGATGTGGCCTCTGGAGAAGCCAGTGTTGCCCATTTCTGAGAAACGTGAGGCAGCCCCGCTCTGTGTGGGCCTGATGCTCCGGTAGACCAGTTGGCCAGCGTGTGTAGGCAGCATCGGGGACACTTCCTGAGAGTCCTTTGTCCTGAAAGCCCTCCCTGCCCCATGGAGGCCTGTGGATGTGGGGAAGCACCGGCCCTTGCAGGGGCCAGAGAGGCGTCCTGTCCTTTCCCGTGTCCAGGCTGCGGGGAAGGGACAGGAGACAGACGTCTGCACGCGCGGTGACCTCAGGGCGGCGCGGACGCGTGGAGCACACCAGGCACCGGGAACTACGCTCCGTGAAGCTTCTCGTCCAGCCCGAGGGGGAGAAGGTACCTGCGCAGCAGTGACAAGTAAGTCCAGACACTCATTCCCGAGCCCTGCAGCCGGGTCACAGCCAGAGGCATCTGTGCCCACGCCCGGAACGCCCCGCGGCTCCCAAGGCCACAGGACTGTGTACACCAGCTGCCGCTGCGGCCCGGCCGCTTCCTTCCAGGACGGGAGCAGCTGCGTTCTTGAACGGCGTCACCCCAGTGCTTCCGGGATCGCCCTCCAAGCTGCCTGCTGCAAGTGGAAAACTATGTAGCCTTTAATTGCTCGTGATCCCTGGAAAATCCCGGGTGGGGCCCCGCCGGGCTGTGTTGCCCTGGAACACACTCGCGCTGGGAGGTCTCCTGGCTTTCAGAGCAAGAGGGAAAGGTGCCCCAGGCGGCTGCTGGGGCCGAGAACCCCCTGGGCTTCTCTCCCCTTTGCTCACCCTCCATTTTCGCCTCCTTGGGTGTCTGTGTTTCCTTTCCACTCTCTAGAGGGCGTGAATTCTTAACCACCCAAGGGGGAGTCCGCTAGGACTCCCTTTGCTTCATTGCACTCTGGGCAGAGAGACTGGAGCCCGGGCCAGAGCAGCGCCTTCCAGGTTAAGAAAAGGCAATTGCGGGGGGGAGGGGGGGGGCACCTGGGTGGCTCAGTCGGTTAAGCGTTGACTTCGCCTCAGGTCCTGATCTCACAGTTTGTGGGTTTGAGCCCCATGTTGGGTTCTGTGCTGACAGCTCTGAGCCTGGATTCCACTTCGCACTCTGTGTCTCCCTCGCCCTCCGCCTCTCCCCGGCTCGCACTCCTTCTCTCTCTCTCTCAAAAATAAATAAACATTGGGGCGCCTGGGTGGCTCAGCTGGTTAAGCAGCCAACTTCTGCTCAGGTCATGATCTAGTAGTTTGTGAGTTTGAGCCTCGCATTGGGCTGTGCTGATAGCTCAGAGCCTGGAGCTGCTTCGGATTCTGTGTCTCCTTCTCTCTCTGACCCTCCCCTGCTCACACTGTCTCTCAAAAATAAATAAACCTTAAAAAATAAAAAATAAAAATAAAAGTAAATAAATAAACATTAAGGGAAAAAAAGGGAATTGGGCTACCTTGGCACTTGTCAATGCAACAGGAGTCGTGTCTCCTCCTCCCTGAAGCCCACCCCTCCTTACGCACACACACCATCCTTCACTCATGTAAGGAAAGTCGGACAACCCATTTGCCAATCCATCTGCCCACAAACCTCAGTAACACCGTCGGTGGCGGAGCTTTTCCGCGGCATCATCAAGGAGCAGAGTGATGCTGGGTTTGCAGCACTGGGCTCTGAAAGCATCTTTGCCTCCATGGAGTCCTCTTGGGCTTATCAGCTCGCACTCTGGGGCTGTCTGCTCATCCGGACGGAAGCGTCCCACCGCCTCTCAGGGGACTTCGTCACATGGGGCTGTGCGGGAGATGCACCCTGGGTGAGCGGGGTGTCTGGGAGACTCCACTCTGCCCAGCCCACAGAGTCAGGAGTGTTACCCTCCCCATACTGCATCTTCTTAGATGTGCTGAATGGGGAGCCCCATGAGACACCCCCACCCGTGCACCCCCACATGTCCTCATAGCCCCTTGCCACTGTAGGAGTCAGAGTCCAAGGATGGTCCCCATGTGGCCACACTCTGTGCTGCTTTTTGGATCATCCGGGTAGGACCGTTCTGTGAAGGGCAAGCCGCCCACCGGCATCTTACGAGCAAGGATTCTCTCACCCATGACATTTCTGTGACTTGGGTCAGAGTTCTCTTTTCTGTCTTTCCATCTTCCTCCACTTCTAGTCTTGCATTTACAAAGTCTGATGAGTGTAGCCGCCCTGCCGTGGGTATAGCACACTCACCGAGGTGGTGGGAGGGTGCTCTGAGCCAACCTTACAAGTGGGGTGTTGTGGACCATCTCACTCACACATGGCTGATCGTTTATTAAGGGCAACAACTGGGAAGCAGAGAGTTTCTAGATCCTGCTCAACCTTGTCCATGTCAGGCGGCATTCAGGGGGATGGTCCCCAAGGCCAGGACCTGGTCAGCTGGGGGTTCCAGAGGTCCCTTAATGTACCTGTCACATAGTTTCCAGCCTCAGTCTGACCCTTTGCCTGAACCCTCCTCTTAGCCAGTCACACCTCTACTTTATTCTATTTCTGTCTTAGAGGAAGAGCGTCATCCTTAGAATTAGGCGCACCTGGATTCAAATCTTTCTCAGGCATCTGGCACAGATCCGTGGCCCCGGCAAGTCAGATGACCTTGCTTCCTGTCCAGCTCCCAGACCTTGACATGCTGCTGTCTGTCCGTGTGCGTGGATATCCTGGAAATCAAATCAAGCTTCTAACACAGGGTGGTCCCCATCACCTCCATGCTCGGGGACCGCTAGCTATCACCATCACGCATTTCTATCCTGTGTTCCTTCCCCCGCCCCCAGGGGACTGTGCTAGAAAGTACCCGAGAATGCAAAATCGGGCTCTTCCACCTAACGACCCTCGTGATTCTGAATCAGCCGCCTAATTTCCTCATTAGAAAAATGGATACACACACACTCCAGGGATCACAGGGTCGTTAAGATGAAATGAGCAAAGGTGATGATGTGAACAGTTATAACAGCTCATGTTTTCTTTATTCATAGTCAATACTTGTGAGTACCTATTGCATGTCAGATACTTATCACATTTCATCCTCACAAATATATTTACTGATTAACTGTTATCTTCTCGATTTATGCAAACAACGTGAAGCCCAGAGAGGTTAGGAAACTTGCTCAGTGTCACAGAGAGAGCACCACAACAGTCCGCCATCTGAGTCTGTTTATCGTCACCCACCTGAGCTGTCTGCCGCATTTCACTGCCCTCCTAACTGCTCTACCTGGGTTGGAATGAACAAAGCTGCAGAACGTTCTAGACGGTGCCGTCGCCTTCCTGCCCGGAGGCCTCCGCTCCTTGGAGTGCAGATTCCATTGTGTTCTTTGGTTTTCTCGTCTTCCAGGCGTCCAGGGGACCAGTGTTACATGGTTTTCAGGGACAGCTGTTTCCACTTCTGTTCCTTGGGGTTTGTCAGGATTGAGGATAAAACACACACACTTCTAATTCTGCTACACAGAACAGAGGGTGGTCAATGCCAGCAGAATGGCTTGCAGGCCTGGGGCTGGGCCAGCCATTTCTGTCCCAAGGTGCGGCCACCTCGGGCTCAGTGCCCCTGATGGCATCTCTTCCGAGAAGCCACGATTGCTCTGGAAAGGTGAAAGCAAGTGTTCTCTGAGCCTGGAAGACACTAAGACTGTCGTTTCCAGACACAAATCAAATTAATGAGAGTAGATTCAATTTTCTCTAATAAGAATCAGTTAACACAATAAATTCTCTTGTAGGTGAAATACTTTGATCTGAGCAATTTTTCATGAATTCTTCCAAGTGGTGAGTTGCACAGTATTATCTTGTTTGACATGAACCTGCATCACCTGCAATTCTTATTATTTGTAAGAGAGAACCAGCACTCTGTGCATAAAGTTATTCACAGATTTTTTTTTTACTGTTTTATTTGTTTCTGAGAGGAGATAGCATGAGCAGCGGAGGGTCAGAGAGAGAGGGAGACACAGAATCCGAAGCAGCTCCAGGCTCTGAGCTGTCAGCACAGAGCCCGACGTGAGGCTCGAACCCATGAACTGTGAGATCATGACCTGAGCCATAGTCGGATGCTTACCAGACTGAGCCACCAGGCGGCCCTATACACAGATATTTAATTAGTGGAATTTCTGTGTGGACAAATATATGAAACATAGGATGGTGCCCCTCTGGGTGACCTAAGCCTTCTTCCTCTTCTGCTCTGCACCTGTTACCACTGATGCTTCCCCTCACAGACGCACCTGCCCCTAGCCCAGCCTCCCAGCCTTGCCGGGAATCTACTTGAGGTGAGTGCTTTCTAAAAAGTTTTTCCTCCCTTGGGACTTCAAATTCAGTCCACCACTATTTGCAATAGGAGGGATTCCCAGATTCTCCTCTCTCAGCCCGCCTCGGTTCACAAGCCACGTTCATGTATGTGCGTGTGCTTCCCAGCTGGAAGCACTGCTATTTGCTTTTAAAATGGTCTTCCCTGCGTGCCTGGGTGGCTCAGTCAGTTGAGTGTCGGATTTTTTTTTATTTTTTATTTTAAATAGTTTATTATCAAGTTGGTTTCCATCTAACACCCAGTGCTCATCCCCACAAGTGCCCTCCTCCATGCCCATCACTCTCCTTCCCCTCCCCCCACCCCATCTGCCCTCAGTTTGTTCTCAGCATTGAAGAGTGTCAGATTTTTTATTTCAGCTCAGGTCATGATTCCAGGGTCGTGGGATCCAGCCCCACATCAGACTCTGTGCTGAGCATGGAGCCTGGATAAGCTTCCTCTCTCTCTCTCTCTCTAAAAAATTAATAAAATAAAATAAAATGAAATAAAATGGTTTTTCTTGTTTTATACTGCTTAAATACCCATTTCAATACTGATGGCATTGAAATGTTTGTGTGAGAGAGAGAAAGAGAGAGAGAGAGAGAGCTAGTGGGGAAGGGCCTGAGTGAGAGGGAGACATAGAACCTGAAGCAGGGTCTAGGCTCCAAGCTGTTAGCACAGAGCCTGACATGGGACCCAAACCCAAGAACCTTGAGATTATGAGCTGAGCCAAAGTCACCCCACCCACTCAGCCACCCAGGCGCCCCAAATGTCACCTTTAATGTTAAACTACTGACTGCATTCCTCTCGAGACTGAGCAAGGTCTGAGTGTTGGCTCTCACCTCTTTTGTTCCATACACAGCTGAGAGACGTGTAATATTGCAAGAAGAAGAGATAGAAGCAGAATGGTCCCATGGATGGCATGATCATCTACAGAGGACTTTCTAAGGAAGATGTGTGTGTATACACACACACACACACACACACACTCACACACACACACACACACACACATTTAATATAACCCTACTGGGATACATTTAATGAATATATCAAGCTTGTAAGATAATGATATCACATCTAAGACTCAAACAAGTGGAAAATGAAATACAAACTACCATTTACAATAGCCTTAATATGAATTAAGGCTTAGGAATAATACTTAGGAATCCATTTTATGAAAGAGTTTGAGGATGTCAAAAATGATAACAGAAGACAAAAAAGAGAGAAGACAGAAAAGACGTATGTGAAGAGACAGACCATGTTCATAAAATGAAATAGTAAGTGCTGTCAAGATACCCATCTTCTCCAAGTTGGTCTATAGATTGAATATGATCCGAATAAAAGTTCCTGAAGGTTCTTCTTTATTCTATTTTATTTTCTTTATTTTATTTAATTTTGATTTTAATTTTTTAATAGTTTATTGTCAAGTTGGTTTCCTTCTTTTGAAGTAGCTGTTAGGCTGTTTAAAAATTATATCTATCTATATGTTTAAAAATTATAGATAGATACACTCATATAAAAATCTACATGTGTGTGTATGATATGAAAATTAAAACTATCTAAAATAGTTTGAAATGTTGGAAGAGCTGGGAGACTTGGAGCAAATGATCTGAAGAATTTCTAGGTCATGGACCTATGGGAGATATTAAAACTCTAACAATTCTAATAGAAAATGAAGAATAATTCTGCAGCTTTGAAGTAGGCAGAGAATTCTTACAACAACAACAAAAAAAAAGAGCAGAAATCATTAAAATGTATACATTTAGGGTGTTGAGTTTGATAAGATTTTTTTATGGGTTTTTGACACTAACCCTTTATCAGATAGGTCATTTGTAAATATCTTCTCCCATTCCATAGACTACCTCTTAGTTTTGTTGATTGTTTTCTTCTCTGTGCAGAAGGTTTTATCTTGATAGAATCTAATTATTGATTTTTGTTTTTTTTCCCTTGCCTCTGGCGATGTGCGTAGTAGGAAGTTGCTATGCTGAGGTACAAGAGGTTGCAGGTGAGCCTCTGTGATCTTCCAGAAATTTTGATGGTTACCTGCAACACCCAAAAAACAAATAGTCCAGTTCAAAAATGGGCAGAAAGCATGAATAAACACTTTTCCAAAGAAGACACCCGGATGGCTAAGAGACACATGAAAAGATGCTCAACATCACTCATCATCAGAGAAATAGAAATCAAATTAAAACCGCTATGAGATACCACCTCACATCTGTCAGAACAGCTAAAATTAACAACACAACAAACAACAGGTGTTAGCAAGGATGAGGAGAGAGGGAATCACTCTTGCACTGTTGGTAGGAATGCAGACTGGTGCAGCCGCTCTGGAGAACAGTGTGGAGGCGCCTCAAAAAGTTAAAAATAGAACTACCTCAAGATCTAGCCATTGCACTACTAAGTATTTACCCAAAGGGTGCAAAATTACAGATTCGAAGGGACACATGCACCCTGACATTTACATCGGCATTATCAACAATAGCCAAATTGCGGAGAGAGCCCAAATGTCCATCAACTGAGGAATGGATAAAGAAGAGGTGGTATATATGTATATACATATACATATACATATACATATACATATACATATACATATACATATACACACACAATGGAATATTACTCAGTTACCAAAAAGAATGAAATTTTGCCATTTGCAGCAACTTAGAGTGTATTATGCTGAGCAAAATGAGTCAATCAGAGAAAGACAAATACTGTATGATCTCACTGACATGTGGAATTTAAGAAACAAAACAGGTGAGCATATGGAAGGGGGGAAATTGGGAGGGAAAGAAACAAACCATTAGAGACTCTTAAAGATAGGGAACAAACTAAGGGTTGATGGAGGGAGGTGGGTGGGGGATGGACTAGATGGGGGGTGGCCATTAAGGATGACACTTGTGAAGAGCACTGGGTGTTGTTTGTAAGTGACAAATCACTGAATTCTACCCCGAGACCAATATTGCACTGCCTGTTAACTAACTAGAATTTAAGTAAATATTTGAAAAAGAAAAAGAAAAACACAAATAAATAAAAATGGTTAATTAGTTAATTTAAAAATTAAATAGAATGTATACATGTATCTTTCTCAAAGTTAAAAACTTCTACTCTTTAAATGGCATGGTAAAGAAAATGAAGAGACAAGCCATTGACTGGGAGAAAGCATTCTCAATCTAACTGGAAAGGAGTTTCTATCTAGATTACACAAAACATTTGTCTGACTCAACATCGGGGGTGGGGGTGAGTCCAACATACATGAGCATAAGAAGTAAACAGACAGCTCATGAAAGCAGATACACCAACATCCACGAGGCTGCGAAAGACGGTTCTGCATCACTCGTTATAAGGGAAATATGAAGAAGACCTGCATACAGAAGTGAGCTGCACATTCCTGGAACTGACAAAATGAAAACACACAAACACCCTTGCTGTTTTCATAACTCTTATTATACAAAGATGAAAATTACGTTTACCCCATTGTTTTTGAAAGCTTAATTCTTTAAAGTGATTGGAATGAGTCACATCCAAGTGTCTGTTATTCACCAAACTGTGGGGTGCAGAGCCTAGTGCTCGATGAGGCCGAGCTATAGCTTCCAGAGGAACGCGGCCTGATGTCTACAAGATATTCTGCCTCCGGAATTACACACAGCTGCTTATGTTGTCCTTGTGGAAACAGAAAACCTGGCTGCAAAGACTAACTAGCTTTTTATTGTTTTAAAAGCCTTTGTATACAGTTCTGGGTGTTGACTTCCCAGCATTAGGAAGGAGACTTTTTTAGTACACATTCTTATTAAGGTTGTTTAATAGTAATGAACATGAAGTGCAGGGTTAACCACTTATTTCCAGTTCTTTATTCTTTTTTAATCGAAACGAAGTAAACTTTAACAACCACTTCTAAACTAACTTGTCCTTTTATGTACGTGACAATCTTTATTCAAAACAAAACAAATTAAAAAAACAATGCAAAATATCTCTCTAATGAAGCACTTGGCTCTTAATTATTAAGAGTAAGAGTAGGGACGCCTGCGTGGTTCAGTCGATTGAGGATCCGACTTTGGCTCAGGACATGATCTCACAGTTCGGGGGTTCAAGCCCCATGTCTGGCTCTGTGCTGAAGGCTCAGAGTCTGGAATCCACTTCTTATTCTATGTCTTCCTTTCTCTCTCTCTGCCCCTCCCCATCTCATGCTCTTTCTCTCTCAAAAATAAACAAACGCACTTTTAAAAGATAAAAATGAGTAAGAGTAGATTTTATCCATAATATTTTGGGAGATTAAAAGCTAGATTTATTGTCCTCTCTTTGCTGGAACTCATAGAAGGGTTTCAGGGTATAGCAAATCATACAAGATTAAAATATCATTATGTCGTGCCTTCGTCAAGAATTACTAGGGATAGACCCAATAGAAATTTTTCTACTTTATAACACAATTCCTGGGGCATTTGGGTGGTTCAGTTGGCTGAACGTCCGACTTCGACTCAGGTCATGATCTCACAGATCGTGGGTTCAAGCCCCGCATCGGGCTCTGTGCTGACAGGTAGCTCAGAGCCTAGAGCCTACTTCGGATTCTGTGTGTCTCTCTCTCTGACCCTCCCCTACTCATGTGCTCTCTCTCTCTCTCTCTCTCTCTCTCTCTCTCTCTCTCTCAGAAATAAAGAAAACATTAAAAATTTTTTAAAAAATGAAACACAATTCCAAATAGTCCTAATTTCTGCTTTCATTCAGAACCAATTATGACAACAGAGACAGAGCCTGCAAATAGATTTTCAAATTAAGGGCCTCGGTTGTTAAGAGTCATCCTTCATCCTCAAAGCCCAGCACCCAGTTACTCCAAGAGGCCTTCTCCTCTTTTCCTGTTTCTTTTCAGGAACCTGTGGGCAATGTTTGGTATCTGAGCTTAGCTTTAGGATATCTAGAAATGCCTCTCCCTATCAGTTCTAACTTTTCAAAAGTATATATTAGGAATCCCGGAACTAAGAGGATCCTTACCGTGTGTTTATTTCCATCACACAGCCTAGTGCCATTGTGTCTTTGCAAAGTGACAACCCGCTGGTGATTCTCAGGGAGAAGGAAACCGCTGCTTCTATAAGTCATTCTTGGATAATCTAAACTAAGGAAATTCTCTCTTAACATACAAAGCATCAACATAGTAGATCAAACAAATAAAAATTGCTAACACCTTGTTGTCACAATGTGTTTTTGACTCTTCTGTATTGATGCAATTTATTCCAATGGGTGTTTATTATGTCTGTAACTCAACTAACCATGATAGTTACCATCCATGTTCCTTATATTATTTGGAAAATAAATAGAATAAGCCAAAGACCAACCTCATGGGGCCACCAAGAACAAGCTTCACATGTTTGTCATGCCTGCATGTCCGTCTCCTGAAGGCCCCCATCAGGACTGTCTTCATTCTTCTCTCACGACCTCTATATTCACTGTTTCACGTCCTTCAGGGATAGCACCAAACTCCTTGAGGTTAAGGAGTATGTTTACTTAGTTTGTGCCCCAACTACTACTTGCAAAGTGTTTTATGTGAATTCAGATGGGGACTCGGCTAACATCAGTGGAATACGTGAAGGACTTGATCTCATTCCCTCTCACCAAAATGGTTACTTTTCTCTGAAAAAGTAGGGGTTTGACTCTACCTTTTTCCAAGTGCAGCCTCAAATTGGCTCCTGACCAATGTCCAGGACGATATGTATGCCTTCCCCCCCCCTTTTTTTCTAATGGAACCCAAGTTTGCTTTTGTGTCTGGGCAGCCACATGACATCGATTCCCAAGGAGTCATTTGTCAATAAAACATTATGTTTGTTGGGGTGCCTGGGTGGCTTAGTCGGTTAAGCGTCCGACTTTCGCTTAGGTCATGATCTCGCG
>JAESUZ010004710.1:0-483046 GCA_017311185.1 Proteles cristata cristata
TTATTTATTTCTAGGAGAGAGACAGCATGAGTAGGGGAGGGTCAGAGAGAGGAGTCACAGACTCCGAAACAGGCTCCAGGCTCCGAGCTGGCAGTCAGCACAGAGCCCAACGCGGGGCTCGAACCCACGAACCGTGAGATCATGACCTAAGTGAAAGTCGGACGCTTAACCGACTAAGCCACCCGGGCGCCCCTGTAGTTTTAATTTTAATTTGCCTACTGGCTTGAGGAGTGTCAACCTTAAAAATAAAACTGCCAGTTATCTTACCCGCAGAAACGGTTATTAAAGAGTCATAAAGAATTGAAATCCGTGCCACACAAGCTACTGCAAGACAGAGGCAAGTCCACAGAATAAAGAAGAGGAAATCTCCTTTATGGAGGAAGGGGAACAGTTGGGAAGGGCTGTTATAAACAAAAAGTCCATTGGAATAAACAGAGTTTTAAAGGGTAGTGGCTTCTCATTGGTTGAGTTGTGACAGTGTCTCACTGGCTGGGCAGGAAGAAAGTCTTCCTCCTGCTGGGATATTTAAAGGAGTATCCTCTGGCATGGTCTATCTCTTCCCTTTGGGTCCCCAGTTGACAAGGAGAGGTTTGGTGTGAGGGCTCCCCCTGCTGGCCTCTGGATTTCATCATAAACAAGGTTTCCTTTTATTAAATTTCACAGATGTCGGAGCATTTTGTTTTTCATGTATGAGCCAGTAAGCTTTCCTCTTCTGCAAAGAGCCAATCAATAGAAGACATGTAAGAAGAGTTAATTGGTTTCAAACTACTGTCACTTTGTCTGCTGGAGGATTTCCTTGTGGTACAGTTTGTTTTATATCATCGGTCTGGGCTTTTCTTCCAAAATTCCATCTCATATTGCTATGGTCTCAGTATTTGTGTCCCTGAAAACTTGTATGTTAAAATCCTAACTCCCAAAGGCAATGGTTTTAGTAGGTGGGTCTTTGGGGAGGTAATTAGGTCATGAGGATGAATCCCTCACAAAAAAATGGGATTAGTGCTCTTATAAAAGATCACCAGAGGGATCCTACACCCCTTCCATAATGTGAGGATACAATAAAAAGTCTGCAGCTCCAAAGAAGGCCCTCATCTGACCCAGCTGGCTCCCTGATCTTGAAGTTTCAGCTTCCAGAACTGTAAACAATGAATTTCTGTCCTTCATTAGCCACTGGTCAGTGGTATCACGTTACAGCGGCTCAAATGGACTACGACACACATCCAACTGCCTGCTTAGTATTTCTACCTGGATGTCTGATATTTATCTTAAGTTCAACATGTCCAAAAGGAAGCTTGTTAATATTTTTCTCCTGATCCACCTACAACCTTCTCTATCTCACCTGATAACAATACTGTCCTTTCTTGAATCTTCTCTCTCCCACTCCATGACCAATCCACCTTAAGAAAACGTTACAAGTGCTTCTTGCTACTACCTCAGCTATTTCCCTGGTCTTAAGTCACAATCTTGCTTGAATTATGGCAGAAATGCCCTACCTAGTCTTCCTGCTTCTTCCTTTGCCCCACTTCATTCAATTCATAGCAACCAGCGATTCTTTAAAAAAATATTAAGTCAGGGTACCTGGGTGGCTCAGTCAGTTAAGGGTCCAACTCTTGATTTGGGCTCAAGTCATGATCTCACGGTTCCTGAGCCCCACCTTGGGCTCTGTGCTGACAGTGTGGAGCCTGCTTCGGATTCTCTGTCTCCCTCTCTCTCTGCTCCTCCCCTGCTCGCTCTCTCTTTCAAAATAAATAAATAAATAGTAAAAAAAAATAATATTAAGTCAAGTTACTCCTCTTTTCAAAACACTGCAATGGCTTCTCACTTTTCTCAGTTTACAAAGCCTTTACAATGGCTAGGAAAGCCCTACATAATCTGCAACCCCAACTTCCTCTTTGCCTCTCTGATTTCTCTGACTGTTCCTTCCACTCCCCAACCTGTTCCACAAACACTGGCTTTTTTGCTCTTCCTTGAACACACCAAGCATGTTCGTATTGCAGGGTCCTTGCCCTGGTTGTCACCTTTGCCTGACACATTTTTTATCCAGTTATCTGTATGAGTAACTACTTGGAACAACTTAAATCTTTGCACAAATGTCATTTACTCAATGAAACATACTCTGACCACTTGTAAAACAATGCAGAATGCTCCCTTTCCTCCAACAACCTGTCACAATGTACCTTATATGACACTTACCATGTTTTATACAACTTATTATGTTTATCATTCATTTTCTGTCCAATCTTGCTAGAATGTAAGCTGTGCAAGAGAGCAATCTTTGTCTTATTCCTTGGAGTATTCCAAACATATAACCATTTTTGGCATATAGTTTGTGTTTAATAAATATTTGTTGAATGATTATTAATACACCAAAACCCTCGGTAAAAAAAAAAAAAAAGCCTGTTTATTTCTACTGAATTCTATTTCCCAAAGCTGACTGACCTCAGATCTTTTTTTTATTTGTTTATGTACTTGAGAGAGAGAGAGAGAGAGAGAGAGAGCAAGCAGGGGAGAAGGACAGAGGAAGGAAGAGAAAGAGAGAATTCCAAGCAGGCTCCATTCTCAGTGTAGAGGCTGATGCAGGGCTCAATCCCACGACTGTGTGATTCTGACCTGAGCAGAAATCAAGGGTCCGAGGCTCAACCGACTGAACCACCCAGGTGCTTCTCAGATCTCCTTTTTTTTAAATTTGCAATACTTGCTCATATTACTAAAAAAAAAAAGTGCTACTCCAGAACACCAATTGGGAAATTCTGATTTATAGGTAAATCTGTGTTTTACCCATTTTCCTGATCAAATGCTATGTCCTATCATGTCCTATTATCTCAAGACTACTTTTGATGACTGCTAAACTATTTTTATGTTTATTTATTTTTGATAAAGAGAGAGATAGAGTGTGAGCAGAGGGGTGGCGGAGAGAGATGTAGACACAGAATCTGAAGCAGGCTCCAGGCATTGAGCTATCAGCACAGAGCCCGACACAGGGCTTGAACACACAAACCTTGAGATCATTACCTGAGCCAACATCAGACACTTAACTGACTGAGCCACCCAGGTGCCCAGAATGCTAAACTTTTAAACTCACAATGTAATAGTGATGGCTGATAAAAACTAGGCAAGACATTGAAAGGGGATTTTGAAGCAATATTTTGACCTGAAGAAATGAGGCACAAAAGCAAAAGTATACGTTTCAGGCCAGCAATGGAGCTATTTTGGAGCACATGTTTTTCAGATATACCTGGCAGATCATTTGCCTTTCCTCACCATTTAAATTAAGGGAGGAATAAAAGTAGTTTATATGTTGTCAGTTATGAATTTTAAGTGGAAATGGTTTGCATAAAAATGAAAATAAGGCAATGTCTTAGCCTACAAAGAGTTGACCCATGGAAGGTCTTAGTTTCAGTTCAATCACAATAAGGCATTTGTCTCTGTGATGCTGAATCGGCCCCTTAACCTTATCCCTTTAGTACTTTCTGTGCAAGCCCAGTAAGCTTCTTAAGAGAAAAGCAGAAAACCACATCTGTCAAAATTAGAATGTGGTAACTAAAAGGAAACAAAATAAATCGCAGGGTCACTGGAGAATTTTGTAATGGCTTATGTCCCCTTCAAATAAATTGCGTCTTGTTCACTCTCCTTCCACCCCGATGATGTCAGCCAGCTTCCATTCCTTTGACAGAGAAACGGAAAGAAAACTCAGATACGTTGGCTGTGTCCTCAATATGGTCATCATGGATCATGTACCTATTACTTTGCCTGCAAAGAGGGAAAAGGAAAGTGAAGATCTTATTTAGACTGAATTGAGAACATCTGACAAAAAACGATAAAGATCCAAGCCTCCAGAAAATTTTCAAAGTGTCTGCAATGATGTCACATAGGCAAAGTACCTTGAGATGAAAACTGTAGAATTGTAGAACTTTGGTATGGAAAAAACTTTGGAGATCATTTAGTCTACCCCCCTCATCTTTTTAATATATGAAGAAACTAAGATTGGAGAGATTATATACATTTGCATTTGTTTTCTTGTTTATTTTGCTTTGGTACATTGGAAATACTATATAACCTGGCCATGCCAAGAGTAGCCAGTAGGGGGCATTCACTCACTCCCCTCCACAAAATCTTTGCTCTCATTCGGAGACGGGGTTTTCTCTTCCGTTTCTCAGAATGACCAGGGCACTAGTAAAACTTCTTTTCACCACATTTATTATTCCCCTCTCAGTTCAGTCCTGAGAGACAGCGCTGTGATAGGAGACAGGACTGGAGAATCTTGCTCTGCTTTAGAAGAAAGTGGGCGGCACTAAAGGAGAGAAATTTTCATCACAATGCAATAGTACACTATGACCACTAGATGACAGCAGAAACTACACATACCAGCCGGACGACACTATCGCACATGTCCTCTTCCTCACGAAAGGAAAATCACAGTAATTTCGCTTAACAGTACAGGCAATATTAAAGAAAAGATTAATGATATAATGCCAAATGACTCAGGGGGAACATGTCCCTGTTATCGAGGAAAATGCAATTATTTACCTCGAATGTAGATTGACTAATGGTGTTTGTTGGTTTCTCTGAACACTGAGCATATTTTTAAGGTTTCATCTCTTACCTACATGTAAGAACAGCATTTTTGTTTTATCTCTGGGAATGCTAGGAGGTACAAGTGAACACTATGGAAACAGAAACTTTCTATAAAATAAAGTGCATTTAGCACAATGAAAATACAACAATCGCCACAATTAATGTTAGCTGCCAATCTTACTCCTCTCTATTAATATAGTCTTTGGATTTCCAACATCATGATTTTGATCATGATTCCCGCCATCCATCCAGTCTCCAAGTCTCAAAAATTTGAAGTTATCTTTGATCCTTCCCTTTTCAAGTTTTTCTTTTTCTTCTTTCTTTCTCTTTCTTTCTTCTCTTTCTTTCTTTCTTTCTTTCTTTCTTTCTTTCTTTCTTTCTTTCTTTCTTTCTTTCTTTCTTTCTTTCTTTCTTTCTTTCTTTCTTTCTGTTCCTTCCTTCCTTCCTTCCTTCCTTCCTTCCTTCCTCCCTTCTTTCTTTCCCCCCCTTTTTCTTTCTTCCTTCCTCCCTTCCTCCCTTTCTCTCTCTCTCTCTCTTTCTGTTTTGAGGGGCATCTAGGTGTCTCAGTGAGTTAGGCCCTGGACTCTTGATCTCAGCTCACGTCTTGATATCAGGGTGGTGAGTTCAAGCTGGGTGTGGCGCCTACTTAAAAAAATTTGTGTTTTACTTCAAAACTTGTTTTGCCATTCCTTTGTATTCTCATTGCCACTAAACCTTTTTGTCTTAATATAAATGTATATCTAAATCAACCTCTTTGGCCAAAGTCTTTCTAGTTTACTCTCTTCTATATGCAGTTATGCCAGTATACATTAATCATACTTCTTTTTCTAATATCTTTTCTCTGGCAAAAATATTTTCCCATTGCCTATTGGAGAAATTGTATTCTGTTATATTGGTCTTATGTTATTATCCCTGTGCTAAACCACACTGCCTTGATCACTGTAGCTTCATAGTAAATAAATCATAAAATCATTCAACTTTATTCTTTTGCAAAGCCGTTCTCATTATTCTAGTTCTTTTGTCCTTGTGTACAAGTTTTCGGGTCAGCTTTTCTATGCCTACAAAACAATTCTGCTAGGATTTTGATTGGCATTGCATTATATCTGTAGATCAAAGTGGTGATAATTAACATCTCACTGTGCTGAACTATCCAATCAATGAGTATGGTATGCCTCTCCCTTGGACTTTTGTGATTTCTTTTATCAGTGTTTATACTTTTCAGCTGTAGATCTAATATGTATTTTGTTATATTTATACCTAATAGTTTATATTTTTGGAATTCTTATAAATGTCATTGATTCAAAAAGTTTTGTTTTCAATTGTACATTGTTAATATATAGAAATACGATTGATTTTTTTCTTCAATTTTTAAAATTGTGAAAATCACATAACATGAAACTTTTAACCACGCTTAGGTGCACAGTTCAGAATTATTAAGTACATTCAAATTACTGTGCAGCCATCACCACTATTCATCTCCAGATCGTTTTTAAGTAAGACCATTTTTACAGAAGTTTAAGGTTCACAGAAAAAAATGAGAGGGGGATTACAGAAAATTTCTACATAGTCACTTCCTCTATACACATATATACTCCCCTATTATCAACATCTTCAACCAGACAATGTACATTTGTTACAATTGATAGACCTACATAGATACATCATAGTCACCTAACGCCCATAGTTTACATTATACTTCACTCTTAATGTTGTACATTCTATGGATCTGGACACATGAATAATGACATGTATCCATCATTATAATATGCAGTATTTTCATTGACTGAAAAATTCTCTGTGCCTTGTTGTGCCTGAATCACGAGTCCCAGAGACCTCCAAGGAGCCGGCACCGATGCAAGTACAAAAGGGTCTTTATTACAAGCTCGAGCAGGGGCTCACCAGCCTGCCGGTGTCATGGCAGCAAGGTGAAGCGAAGAACAATAGCGAACAGGGTTTTTAAGGAGTAAGGGATGGGGGTGTTACAGTACATGTAGCATCATCACATAAGCACCAATTACAATTACAGCTTCGACCATTCAGTGTCTGTGAGGTGTTCATTACTTTTGGTGGGACCCAATCATGACTTTTGAGAATCCTTTGGAAATGACCAATTATGAGGTGAGTTCAAAGGGCCCACGTGGGATTCA
This sequence comes from Proteles cristata cristata, assembly GCA_017311185.1. Taxonomy (NCBI): domain Eukaryota; kingdom Metazoa; phylum Chordata; class Mammalia; order Carnivora; family Hyaenidae; genus Proteles; species Proteles cristata. Next base: position 6,720 of record JAESUZ010004710.1, read on the forward strand.
GGCAAGTTGTGAGAAATTGGCTAGTTTGTATCTGCAGTTCCCAGCCTTGACTCAGACCATAGGAATGTTTCTTTTTTCTTTTTTCTTAGCTGAACTGAGAGCGGTCCGAGGATGGCTTTAGCCTTGAACAATCTGAGGCTTTTCCTGGGACTGGAACTGGGGCTACGGGCAGCCTGAGGTTTCTCTTAATGGAGGCCTTAATTTTTGGCTCTTCAGCCTTATTTATTTATCCCTTTCCCTTCAATCCTTGCCAACCACTGGTCTTTTTACAGTCTCAATTGTTTTGCTTTTTCCTCAATATTATATATTAGAACCATACAGTATGTAGCATTTTAAGTTGGCTTCTTTTAGTTAGTAATATGCATTTAAGTTTCCTCCATGTCTTTTCATGGCTTGACAGTTCATTTCTGTTTAGCACTGAATAGCAGTTTATTATCTGTATGTACCACAGTTGATTTATCCATTCACCAACAATACAGGACATCCTGGTTGTTTTCTAGAGTTTGCAGTTATGAGAGAAGCTTCTGTAAGCATCTGTGTACAGGTTTTTGTGTAGACACAAGTTTTCAACTTCTTTGGGTAAATGCCAACAAGTGGACCTGCTGGATTATATGGTAAGGGTATGTTCAGTTTGTAAGAGACCACCACACTGTCTTCAAGAATGGCTAGACCATTTTGAAGGCCCACCAGCATGAGTCACACTTCTTGTTGCTCCACATCCTTGCCAGCATATGGTGGTGTCACTGTTCCAGATTTTAAACATTCTAATAGATGTTTGGTGGTATCTCACAGTTTTTTTTTTTTAATGTTTTATTTATTTCTGAGAGAGAGAGAGAGAGGTAGTGTGAGCAGGGGAGGGTCAGAGAGAGAGGGAGACACAGAATCCGAAACAGGCTCCAGGCTCTGAGGTAGCTGTCAGCACAGAGCCTGACATGGGGCTTGAACCCACAAACTGTGAGACCATGACCTGAGCTGAAGTCGGATCCCCAACCGACTGAGCCACCCAGGCGCCCCATCTCATAGGTTTTTTTTTTTTTAATTTTTTTTTTAATGTTTTATTTATTTCCAGGAGAGAGAGAGAGAGACAGGCGTGAGCAGGAGGGTCAGAGGAGAGAGGGAGACACAGACTGAACAGGTGGCCCAGGCTCCGAGCTGGCAGTCAGCACAGAGCCCGACGCGGCCCGAACCCACGAACCGCCGCAGATCATGACCTAAGCGAAAGTCAGACGCTTAACCGACTAAGCCACCCAGGCGCCCCTCTCATAGGTTTTTAAATTTATATTTCCCTGGTAACATATGATATGTACCATATTTTTATATTCCTACTTGCCATTTGTATATCTTCTTTATTGACATGTCTGTTAAGGTGTTGGGCCCATTTTTAATTGGCTTGTTTATTTTTTTATTGTTGAGGTTGAAGAACTCTTTGTGTATCTTAGATAACTATCTTTTATCATATGTGTCTTTTGTAAATAATTTTTTCCCAGTCTGTGGCTTGTTTTGTTTCTAGACATACCTTTTGCAGAGTCGAAGCTTTTAATTTTAATAAAGTCTAGCTCATCCTTTTTTGTTTTTTTTCATGGATCATGTCTTGGTGTTGTATCCAAAAAGGCATCACCATACTTAAGGTCACCTACGTTTTCTCTTATGTTAACTTCTAGGAGATTTATAGTTTTGCCTTTTATATTTATATCTGTAATCCATTTTGAGTTAATTTTGTGAAGGGTAAGGTATGTGTTTAGATTCTTTTTTTTTTTTTTTTTGAGTGGATGTACAATTGCTCCAACACCATTTGTTGAAGAGACTATCTGTGCTCCATTGTATTGCCTTTGCTCCTTTGTCAAAGATTAGTTGACTATATTTTATTTACATGGGTCTATTTCTGGTTCTCTGTCCTGCTCACTGACCTTTCACCAATACGATACTGTCTTGATTACTGTCATTTTAATATTAAGCAATAAGTATAATAAGTAACTTATTAGGTAGCATCAGTTCTCTAACTTTGCTCTTCTTTAATATTGTATTGGCTATACTGGATCCTCACTTCTCCATATGAACTTTTGAATCAGTTTGTAGATATCCACAAAATAATTTTCTAGGGTATTGATTGGCTTTGTATTAAATCTAAAGATCAAATTGGGAAAAACTGACATCTTAATAATTAAAAAATTTTCTATCCATTAACATGGACTATCTTTCCATTTATTCAGTTCTTTTTATATTTCATTCATCAGAGTTTTGTAGATTTTCTGATGTATACATTGTACATATTCTGTTAGATTTATATCTGAGTATTTCATTTTTTGGTGAAAACGTAAGTGGTACTTTGTTTTTATTTTCAAATTCTACTTGTTCATTTCTGATATATAGGAAAAGGATTAACTCTTTTATATTAACCTCATATCCTGAAACCCTACTATAATCACTTAGTAGTTCAAAGAGTTTTTTGGCCACTTCTTTAATTTTTTTTTTTTTTTACATAGATGATCATGTCTTCTGTGAACAAAGAAGTTTTATTTATTTCTTCCCAATCTGTATATTTTTTATTCCCTTTTCTTATCTTATTACATTATCTAGGACTTCCAGTATGATGTTAGAAAATAGTGGTGGTTCAGTCAGTTGAGCATCTGACTCTTGATTTCAGGTCAGGTCCTGATCCCAGGGTTGTGGGATCAAGCCCTGTGTCAGGCTCTGTACTGAGTATAGAGCCTACTTAAGATTCTCTCTCTCTCTGTCTCTCTCTCTCTCTCTGTCTCTCTCTCCCCCTCCCTCTTTCTGTCTGTGTCTCTCTCTTTCTCTTTCTGTCTCTGTCCCTCCCCTGCTCACACTCTCTCTCTAAGACAAAAAAAATAGTGCTAAGAGAGAGCATACTTGATTTGTACCTGGTCTTAGTGGGAGAGCTTCAAGTTTCTCACCATTAAGTATGAAGTTATCTGTAGATACTTTGTTGCTATTCTTTATCAAGTTTGGGGAGTTCCCCATTATCCCTAGTTTACCAAATTTATATCATGAATAGGTGTTGGATTTGTCAAATGTGTTCTCTGCGTTTATTGATATGATCATGTGCTTTTTCTTTTTACCTAATCATGTTATGGATTATATTAATTGATTTCTTTTAAGTTTATTTATTTGAGAGAAGAGGGAAGGGCAGAGAGAGAAGGAGAAAGAGAATCCTAAGCAGGCTTTGTGTTGTCAACGTGGTGCCCGACACAGGGCTTGATCTCACAAACTATGAGATCATGATCTGAGCTGAAATTAAGAGTTGGACACTTAACCAACTGAGCCACTCAGGTGCCCATTAATTGATTTTTGAATATTAAACCAGCTTTGCATACCTGGCATAATTCTCACCTCATCATAGTGTATAATTCTTTTTATACATTATTGGATTTGATTAGCTAATATTTTTATTGAAGGCTTTTGTATCTTTGTTCATGAGAGACATTGGTCTGTAGTTTTATTTCATTGTAATGTGTCTGATTTTAGTATTAGGGTAATGCTGGACTCATAGAAAGAGCTGGGAAGTATACCCACTGTTTCTATTATCTGAAGGATATTGTAGGGAATTGATATAATCTATTCCTTAAATGTTTGGTACAATTCACCAGTGAACCCATATGAGCCTGGTGGTTTCTATTCTGGAAAGTTATTAATTATTGACTTAATTTCTTTAATAGATATAGGCCTATCAAATTGACTATTTCTTCTGTCACAGTTTTAGCAACAAATTCTGTCTTTCAAACAAACCATTTCATCTAGCTTATCAAATTTATGGGTATAGAGTTGTTCATATTAATCCTTTAATGTTAATAGGATCTGGATTAATGTTCTCTCTTTTCTGATATTAGCAATTGTGTCCTCTCTCTCTTTTTTAAAGAAACTTAAAGAAGAATTCTCTAATGTTTGTCTATTAGTTTTCTGGGTTGTTTCCTTTGCCGTGCAGAAGCTTTTTTTTTTTTTTTTTTTTTACTTTTATTATTTCTAGAGAGAGAGAGAGAGAGAGAGAGAGAGCATGAGCAGGGGAGGGTCAGAGAGAGAGGAAGATACAGACTCTGAAACAGGCTCCAGGCTCCGAGCTCTGAGCTGGCAGTCAGCACAGAGCCCGACGCGGGGCTCGAACCCACGAACCGCGAGATCATGACCTAAGCGAAAGTCGGACGCTTAACCGACTAAGCCACCCAGGCGCCCCTGCCGTGCAGAACCTTTTAATCTTGATGAGGTCCCAATCGCTTATTTTTGCTCTTGATTCCCTTGCTTTGGGGGATGTGTCAAGTAAGAGGTTGCTGCGGTGGAGGTCAAGGAGGTTGTTTCCTGCTTTCTCTTCTAGGGTGTTGATGGTTTCCTGTCTCACGTTCAGGTCCTTTATCCATTTTGGGTTTATTTTTGTGTATGGTGTGAGAAATTCATCTAGTTTCATTCTTCTGCATGTTGCTGTCCAGTTCTCCCAACACCATCTGTTAAAGAGGCTTTTTTCCATTTGATATTCTTTCCTGCTTTGTCAAAGATTAGTTGGCTGTGTACTTTTGGGTCCACTTCTGAGTTCTCAGTTCTGTTCCATTGGTCAATGTATCTGTTTTTGTGCCAATACCATACTGTCTTGATGATGACAGCTTTGTAGTAGAGGCTAAAGTCTGGGATGGTGATACCTCCCGTTTTGGTTTTATTTTTCAGTATTACTTTGGCTATTCGGGGTCTTTTGTGGTTCCATACAAATATTAGGATAGTTTGCTCTAGCTTTGAGAAGTATGCTGGTGCAATTTTGATAGGAATTGCATTGAATGTGTAGATTGCTTTGGGTAGTAATGACTTCTTAACTATATTTATTCTTCCTATCCATGAGCATGGAATGTTTTTTCATTTCTTTGTGTCTTCTTCAATTTCCTTCATAAGTTTTCTATAGTTTTCATCATACAGATCTTTTGTATCCTTGGTTAGGTTTATTCCTAGGTATTTTATGGTTTTTTGTGCAATTGTGAATGGGATCAGCTTCTTGATTTCTCATTCTATTGCTTCATTGTTGGTGTATAAAAATGCAACCGATTTCTGTACGTTGATTTTGTACCCTGCAACTGTGCTGAATTCTTGGATCAGTTCCAGTAGGCTTCTGGTGGAGTCTGTTGGGTTTTTTATGTAGAGTATCATGTCGTCTGTGAAAAGTGAAAGTTTGACCAATTCTGATGCCTTTTATTTCCTTTTGTTGTCTGATAGCTGATGCTAGGACTTCCAGCACTATGTCAAACAACAGTGGTGAGAGTGGACATCCCTGTGGTGTTCCTGATCTCAGGGGGAAAGCTCTCAGTTTTTCCCCGTTGAGGATGATGTTAGCTGAAGGCTTGTCATAGATGGCTTTTATGATGCAGTTAAACAGCTTTCTTCAGCTCAGGTTATGATCTTGCCGTTCTTGATCATAACTGTGTTGGCTCTGTGCTGACAGCTCAGAGCCTGAAGCCTGCTTCAGACTCTCTCTCTCTCTCTGTCCTTCTCCCATTTATGCGCTCTCTCTCTCTTTCCAAAGAGGACATCCAGATGGCCAACAGACACATGAAATGATGCTCAGCATCCCTCCTCATCAGGGAAATACAAATCAAAACCACACTGAGACACCACCTCACGCCAGTCAGAGTGGCTAAAATGAGCAAATCAGAGAACGCGAGATGCTGGCGAGGATGTGGAGAAACGGGCACCCTCCTACACTGTTGGTGGGAATGTAAACTGGTACAGCCCCTCTGGAAAACAGTGTGGAGGTTCCTCAGGAAACTAACAATAGAACTCCCTATGACCCAGCAATAGCACTGCTAGGAATTTACCCAAGGGATATAGAAATGCTGATGCACAGGAGCACATGTACCCCAATGTTCATAGCAGCACTCTCAACAATAGCCAAAACATGGAAAGAGCCTAAGTGTCCATCAACAGACGAATGGATCAAGAAGATGTGGTTTGTCTATACCATGGAATACTACATGGCAATGAGAAACAATGAAATCTGGCCATGTGTAGCAACATGGATGGACCTTGAAGGTGTTATGCTGAGCGAAATAAGTCCAGGCAGAGAAGGACAAATATCATATGTTTGCACGTATAGGAGGATTAGGAGGAACTTAACTGAGGACAATGGGGGAGAAGAAGGGGGGAATAGTGGGGTAAAGGGAGGGAGGCAAACCATGAGAGACTCTTGAATGCTGAGAACAAACTGAGGACTGATGGATGTGGGGGGGGGGGGAATGGGCATGGAGGAGGGCACTTGTGGGGATGAGCACTGGGTGTTATATGGAAACCAACTTGACAATAAAGTGTTAAAAAAAAAAAAAGAAAGATGTTTAACTGACTGATCAACCCAGGAGTCCCTTAAATAACCAGCTTTTGATTTCATTGACTTTTTTTTTCATTTTCATTTACTTCTCCTCTAATTTTACTATTTATTTTATTCTCTTACTTTTATTAATTTTCCCTTACTTTTCTAGTTTCCTAAGGTGGAAATTTAAGATTTTTTTCTATCATATGTATTCAGTGCTACAACTTTCCCTCTAAGTACTGTTTTCATTGCACCTCATAGATTTTGATAAAACGTTTTAATTTTAATTTAGTTCAAAACATTTTTATTTATTTTTAATACAATTTATTGTCAAATTGGTTTCCACACAATACCCAGTGCTCATCCCAGTAGTTCAAAAATAGTTTTAAAATTTCTCTTGAGATTTCTTCCTTGACTCATGTGTTATTTATTAGTGTCTTACTTAATTTCTGTGTATTTTGGGATTTTCCAGTTATTTTTCTGTTATTGATTTTAAATTCTATTTTGACCTGAGAGCAGAGATTGTATTCCATCTTGGTAAATATTCCATATGGGCTTGAGAAGACTGCGTATTCTGCTGTTGTTATGAAAAGTCTATGGATGTCAATTATATCCAGTTGATTGATGGTACTATTGAGTTCAACTACAATTTTTTTTGCCTGTTAGATCTGTCGAATTCTGATAGAGGGGTATTGAAGTCTCCAGCTATAATAGTGTCTCATCTATTTATCTTTGCAATTCTATTAGTTTTTTTTTCCCTACATAGTTTGATGTTCCGTTGTTAGGTGTCTACACATTAAGGGTTACTATGTCTTGTAGAATTGCTCCCTTAATCATTAAGTGATACCCTTCTTTATCTCTGACAGACTTCCTTACTTTAAGCCTGCTCTGTCTGAAATTAATGTAGCTACCCTTGCTTTCTTTGGATTAGTGTTAGCATGATTATTCCTCCATTAATTTAATCTGTATGTTTCTTTATATTTAAAGTGGTTTTCTTGTAGACAACATATGGTTGGCTCTTTTTTTTGACCCATTCTGATGATCTCTGTCTCTTAATTGGTACACTTAGAACACCGGCATTAAAGGTGATTGTTGATATAATTAGATTAATATCTACTCTGTCAAAAATACATGGAAACAAATGGAAATGAAAACACAATGGTCCAAAATCTTTGAAATGCAGCAAAAGCTGTTCCAAGAAGGAATTTATAGCAATACAGGCTTACGTCAAGAAGCAAGAAAAATCTCAAATAGCAATCTAATCTTACACCTAAAGGAGCTAGGAGAAGAAGAACGAACAAATCCAAAATTAATAGAAGGAAGGAAATAACAAAGATTAGAAGAAAAATAAAACACTTGATCTTAGCCAAAAGGCCAAGAAGCGATTGAAGAAAAATAAAACAAATAGAAACTAAAAAATGCAATAAAACAGATCAATGTAACCAGGGGCTGGTTCTTTGAAAAAATCAACAAAATTGATAAAACTTCAGCCAGACTCATAAAGGGAGAAAGAGAAAGAGAGAGAGAGAGAATGAAATGACAAAATCAGAAGTGAAAGAGGAGAAGTAACAACCAACACGACATAAATACAAAGGATTATAAGAGAATATTATGAAAAGTTATATGCTAACAAACTGGACAACCTAGAAGAAATGGACAAATTCCTAGAAACATAAAACCTCCCAAAACGGAATCTGAAAGAAATGGAAAATTTGAACAGACCAATTACCAGCAATGAAATTGAATCAGTAATCAAAAAGCTTCCAACAATCGAAAGTCCAGGACCAGGTGGCCTCACAGGTGAATGTAAAGACATATAAAGAAGAGTTAATATCTAGTCTTCTCAAACGATACCAAAAATAGAAGAGGACGGAAAGCATCCAAATGTATTCTACAAGCCAGTATTACGCGATAGCAAAACCAGAAAAAGACACTTCAAAAAAGGAAAAAAAAAAAAGAACTATAAGGCAATATCTCCAATGAATATGAATGCAAAAATCCTTAACAAAAATTAGCAAACCAACTGCAACAATGCATTAAAATTTTCATTCACCTCAATCAAATGGGGTTTATTTCCAGGATGCAAGGATGGCTCAATATTTGTAAATCTATCAACATCACATCAACAATAAAAAAAACATATCATTAATTCAACAGGTGCAGAAAAAGAATTTGACAAAGTACAATATCCATTCATGATAAAAACACTAAAAAAGAGTAGGTTTAAAGGGAACATACCTTAGCATAAAAAAGGCTATATATGAAAAACCCACAGATAACATCATACTCAATGGCAAAACGTGGAGCGCTTTTCCCTAAGATCAGGAATAAGACAAGGATGTCCATCTACTCTCACTACTTTTACTCAACATAGTATTGGAAGTCCTAGCCACAACAGTCAAATAAGAAAAGGAAATAAAAGGTATCCAAATTGGTAAGGAAGAAGTAAAACTTTCATTATTTGGAGATAATATGATATAGATAGAAAATCCTAGACTCCACCAAAATCTACTAGAATTGATAAATGAATTTAGTTAGTTCACAGAATATAGAGTCAATATATAGAAATCTGTTGCATTTCTATACGTTAAAAATGAAGCAGCAGAAAGAGAAATTAGGAAAACAATCTCATTTACAATTGCATCAATAGTAAAATATTTAGGAATATACTTAACCAAAGAGGTTAAAGATCTGCACGCTGAAAACTGTAAAACATAGATGAAAGAAATTGAAGATGGCACAAACAGAAAAATACTCCATGCTCATGAATTGGAAGAACAAATATTGTTAAAATGTCCATACTACCCAAAGCAACACAGCATTTTTCCCAGAACATTTTCCTAGAACTAGAACAAATACTAAAATCTCTATGGATTCACAAAAAAAAGCCCAAATAGCCAAAGCTGTCTTGAAAAAGAATAAAACTGGGGGTATCACAAATCCCAGAGGTCAAGATATACTATAAAGCTGTAGTAATACAGTAAAACAGTATGGTACTAGCACAAAAATATACGTATAAATCAACAAAATAGAATAGAAACCCCAGGAATAAACTCACAATTATATGGTCAATTATCTTCAAGGCAATAGGCAAGAATACGTGATGGGAAAAAGACAGTGTCTTCAACAATTGGTGTTGAAAAAACTGGACAGCAACATGCCAAAGAATGAAACTAGATTACTTTTTTTACACCATACACAAAAATAAACTCAAAATGGATTAATGACTTAAATATGAGATCTGAAATCATCAGATCCTAGAAGAGAGCACAGGCAGTAACTTTTTAGACATTGGCTGTAGCAACATTTTTCTAGCTATGTCTTCTGAGGTAAGGGAAACAAAAGCAACCTACTGAATGGGAGAAGATCTTTCAAATTACATATTTGATAAAGGGTTAGTATCCAAGATATATAAAGAACGTATACAACTCAACACTAAAAAACAAATAATCTAATTAAAAATACGCAGAAGACATGAACAGCCATTTCTTCAAAGAAGGCATACAAATGGCTAACAGAAACATGAAAAGATGCCCAACATCACTCATCATCAGGGAAATGCAAATCAAAACCATAATGAGATGTCACCTCACACCTGTCAGAATGATTAAAATAAAAAACACAAGAAACCATACATGTTGGTAAGGATATGGAGAAAAAGGAACCCTTGTGAACTGTTGGTAATGCAGCATACTGCACAGCTGGTACAGCCACTATGGAAAACATTATGGTTGTTCCTCAAAAAAGTAAAAACAGCATTACTATATGATGCAGTATTTCCACTACTGGATACTAACCCAAAGAATATAAAAACACTAATTTGAAAAGATATATGCACCACTATGTTTATTGTAGCATTATTTATAATAGCCAAACTATGGAAGCAACCCAAGTGTCCATCAATAGATAAATGGATGGATAAAAATGTTGTATATAATGAAATATTACTTAACCATAAAAAAGAATGAAATCTTGCCATTTGCAACAACATGGATGGATCTAGAGGGTATAAAGCTAAGTGAAAAAAGTCAATCAGAGAAAGACAAATACCACATGGTTTCATTCATATGTAGAATTTAGGAAACAAAACAAATGAACAAAGAAAAAAGAGACAAACCAATAAACAGACACTTAACTAAACAGAACAAACTGAGGGTTACCAAAGAGGATGAGTGGAAGAACGAATGAAGTAGGTGAAGGGAATTAAGAGTATATTTATCATGATGACCACTGAGTAGTACACAGAATTGTTGAATCACTATATTGTAGACCTGAAAGTAATACTGTATGTTAATTATACTGAAATTAAAAAATAAAATCTACCATGTCATTAACTGTTTTCTATATGCTGCCATTATTCTTCTCACTTTTGTCTTCCATTCTTTTTCTGGCTTTTGTGGTTTTAATTGAGCATTTTATATGATTCCAACCATTCTTCTTAGCTTATTGGTTGTTTCTTTTTTTAAAAAAACTTTTTTAAAAAAAATTTATTTCTAGGAGAGAGAGAGACACACACAGCGTGAACAGGGGAGGGTCAGAGAGAGAGGGAGACACAGACTCTGAAATAGGCTCCAGGCTCTGAGCTGGCAGTCAGCACAGAGCCCGATGTGGGGCTTGAACCCACGAATCGCGAGATCATGACCTAAGCGAAAGTCGGACGCTTAACCTACTAAGCCACCCAGGCGCCACTTAAGAAACTTTTTTAATGGTTGCCCTAGAGTTTGCAATATACATTTATAACTAACCCAAGTCTATTTTCAAGTAACATTATTATATGACTTCATGGGTAGTGTGAGTACCTTATAATAACAAAATAACCCTTATTCCTGCCTCTCATCCCTGTATAATTGTTGTCATCCACTTTCATATACATGTAGAGTACATGTAGTATACATATATGATATACACATAAGCTTACACAATTGAATACATTGTTGGCAATATTATCAGTTAGATTGATTAAGTATAAGAAAAACAGAAGTTTTTATCTTAACTTATTTTTTCTTTGATCCTTTTCCTTACTTTATATAATACGAGTTTCTGACCTAATTTATTTTCCTTCCATAAAGAACTTTAACATTTTTGTAAGGCAGGTCTACGGGGAACAAATTCCCTCAATTTTTGTTTGTCTAAGAATGTCTCTATTTCTCCTTCACTTTTGAATGATATTTTGCAGGATACAGACTGGTGTTTTTTTTTTTCTCTCAACACTTAAAATGTTTCCCTCCATACTCATTGCTTGCATGATTTCTGAGAAGATGGATGGTTGTAATTTTTTTAAGTTAATATTTGTTAGGTAGAGCCTTCTGTGGAGTGTTGGATGGTGAGCCACAGGTCAACAAAGACTGCAAAGGAAATGAGATAGAGAAGTTTATTACTCACAGGTCCTGGAGCAGGTACAGGGTATGGCTTGACATGACACATAAAGATGTCAAGGCAGAGGAGTGCCTGGGTGGCTCAGTCAGTTAAGCATTTGACTTTGGCTCAGGTCATGATCTCATGGTTTGTGAGTTTGAGCCCTGTGTCAGGCTCTGTGCTGACAGTTCAGAGCCTGGTGCCTGCTTTGGATTCTGTGTCTCCATCTCTCGCTCTGTCCCTCCCCCACTCACACTGTGTGTGTGTGTGTCTCAAAAATTTAAAACAAAGGGTTTTTTGTTTGTTTGTTTGTTTTTTTAAAAAAGCTGCCAAAGCAGAGTACAGGCAGAGTGCAAGCAAAAGGAACTGGGGCATATGCCTTTATTAAGGTCTATGGGTAAAAGTGTTTCTGGGATCAGTAACTTAAGGCTGAATTTGTCAATTCAAACTAAAAAGACTGGCATTTTGGTAAGCTCTGGGGAGATCTTATTTAAGGAGTGCACAAGGAGAAGCAGCTGGGAAGTGGGAGAGACTGTTTGTCACCAAGAGCATTGGGGAAGCCCTATCAGGGGCTTACATTTGTGGATGGGTGGGCTATTATCTAGGGCATGTACTTACAGAAGGGGCTACTGTCAGTTCAAAGCTGACCACTAAGTAGCACTTAGCCACACAAAATAAGTGCCAGAGCATCAATATAATGTAATAGTTTAAATTACACAGATGTACCTCTTCTCTTTGTTCCTCTATAGTTAAGGGTATTTTTCCTCTGGGTTCTTTAAAAACGTTATCTTTGATTTTGTATAGGTTGAAAATACTATGGCTAAGTATCATTTTATATCATTTATTCGGCTTGGTGTTTTCTAAGCTTCCTGGATCTGTGGGTTGGTGTATGACATTAATTTGGGGAAAATTCTCAGTCATTATAATTTCTTTTTTTTTTTTTAAATTTTTTAATGTTTTATTTATTTCTAGCAGAGAGAGAGAGAAAGAGAGAGAGAGAGAGAGAGAGAGAGAGAGAGCAGAGCGCGTGAGCAGGGGAGGGTCAGAGAGAGAGGAGTCACAGACTCTGAAACAGGCTTCAGGCCTGAGCTGGCAGTCAGCACAGAGCCCGACGCGGGGCTCGAACCCACGAACCCCGAGATCATGACCTAAGCGAAGTCGGACGCTTAACCGACTAAGCCACCCAGGCGCGCCCTCAGTCATTATAATTTCAATTACTGAATTTCTTTATGACCATCTAGCAAGCCTATTCGTATTTTTAGTAGCCACCAGTGATTTTGAGTTGAATATACATGAAGCCGCAGAGCATAAGCTCTGATATATGGTAGGTGCTTAAATAAATACATGCCTGATAAAGGAAAGTTATGGCTTTAGTTGTTTTAAATGTTTACATACATTGATGTAACATTTATACATAGCATTACCATTTCCCTGATAGGAATATTCTTTTATTGTTTTTTGTAGATGCAACACTACTGTCTCTATGGTAGTGAATATGGATCTGGAGTTTGCTGCCTAAAAACAAATGTATTCATGAAAAATTACGGATGACACCGATTTCTTTCAATGTGCCGTTGGATAGTCAGTTTGGGGTGAAAGACTATGCATATCCAGACAGGTCACAAAAACCTAACTGGAATTCTTTCCTAAGAAATATTTCCTTTGCCTTCTAAGAGTTTCATATTTCAGCAGATATTTTATTTTTCAGGGACAGTGTTCCTTTTTTTGTTTTCATTATAGTGTAGTATAATAAATAAATCCATTGAATATCAGTGTGCTATTAAAAGCATACACTAGTTACCTAATTTATACAGTTGGAGTGAATAGCTCCTATTTAATATTTACAACTGGCCAGTTAAACAGAAGATAAACCAATCATACAAAGATTTTGATTTGAGATTTTCATTCTTAAACTTTGTTGTGCACAAGACCACAGGCTATTAGATTCAGTAGATAATTGGTGGGCTTGAGGTTCTGCATTATTCAGCATCTCAGATGATTCTGATGCAGATGGGGTTTGGGTCACATTTTGAGAGACAAAGCACTAAAATTGCTCAAACATTCATAACCATCACTTTAGATTTTGAATTCTTCTTTTTTCTTAATAGGAAAGCCTGCCTTATAAATCAAACAAGAAAAAGAAATAAAAAGCATCTAAAATAGGAAAGAAGAAGTAAAACTCACTATTTGCAAATGAAATGATACTACATATAGAAAATCCTAAAGATTTCACCAAAAATATTTAGAACTAATAAATGAAATAATTAAGGTTTCAGGATACAAAATTAATATACAGAAATCTGTTGTATTTCTATGTACTAATAATGAACTATCAGAAAAAGAAATTAAGAAAATACTTCCATTTACAATTACATCAAAGAGAATAAATACCTAGGAATAAATTAACCAAGGAGTTGAAAAACCTGTACTCTGAAAACTGGAAGACATTGATAAAAGAAATAGAAGATGACACAAATAAATGAAAAGATAAACCATGTTTATGGATGAAAGAATTCATGTTGTTAAAATGTCCATACTCTTGAAACCAATCTATAGATTTAATACAATCCCAACCAAAATACTAATGGCATTTTCCACAAAACTAGAACAAATAATTCTAAAGTTGGAGATATTACACTCCCAGATTTCAAAATATATTATCTACAGTAATCCAAACAGTATGGCACTGGCACAAACTACATATAGACCAATGGAACACAAGGGAGAGCCCAGAAATAAACCCATACTTAGATAGTCAACTAATCTACAAAAAGGAACCAAGAATATACTGTGGGGAAAAGACAATCTTTTCAATAAATGGTACTGGGAAAACTGGACAGCTATAAGCAAAAGAATGGACTTGGACCACTTTCTTAGACTGTATTTAAAAATAAACTCAAAATGAATTAAGGACCTAAATGTAAGACCTGAAAACATAAATCTCCCAAAAGAAATGAGGAAGTAAAGTGTTGGACATTGGTCTTAGCAATAGTTTTTTGGATCTGTTTCCTCAGGCAAGCACAACAAAAGCAAAACATTCGGATCTACGTCAACCTAAAAAGTTTTTGCACAGCAGAAGAAACCATCAACAAAACAAAAAGGCAATCTACTTAGTGGGAGAAGATATTTTCAAATGATATAGCTGATAGGAGGTAAATATCCAAAATATAAATATAAATATCCAAAATCATACAATGCAGCACCAAAAAATATCAAACAATATGATTAAAAAATGAGCAGAGGACTTGAACAGACATTTTCCTAAAGAAGATGTAAAGATGGCCAACAAATATATGAAAAAATACTTAACAATGATAAGTCTTAGGGACATGCAAATCAAAACCACAATGAAATATTACCTCACACCTGGCTAATATCAAAAAACATGAAATAACAAGTATTGGTGAAGATGTGGAGAAAAGGGAACCCTTGTGCTCTGGTGGTGGGAATGCTGGTGTAGCCATTGTGAAAAACAGTATGGAGTTGCCTCAGAAAATTAAGAATAGAAGTACCATATAATCCTGTAATTCTGATTCTGAATATTTACTCAAAGAGAATGAAAACGTGAATTCAAAAAGATATATACACCCTTATTTTCAGCATTATTTACAATTGCCAAGATATGAAAGTAACTTCAGTGTCTATTAATAGATGAATGGATAAAGATGTGATGTGTGTGTGTGCAGTATAGTGTGTACACTATACATACACGCACACAATGGAATATTATTCAGCCATAAAATGAAAGAAATCTTGCTAATTGCTACAACATGCATGAACCTAGAGAATATTATGCTAAGTGAAATAAGTCAAAAAGGGAATGACAAACGCTGTATGATTTTACTTTATATGAGAATCCTAAAAAACAAAACAAATAAAACAATAACAGATCCATAAATACAGAGAACAAACCGATGTTTGCCAGAGGAAAAGGGTGAGGGAGATAGGAAAAATAGGTGGAGATTAAGAGGTATAAATTTCCAGTTATAAATAAATGAGTCATGGAGATGTAAAGTACAGCATAGGGAATATAATCAATAACATTGTAGTAACTATACATGATTACAGATGTTAACCAGACTTAACATGGTGATCATTTCATAACTTATATAAATGTAAATTGGGGCACCTGTGTTGGTACAGTTGATTAAGCTTATGACTTCAGTTCAGGTCGATTTCACTGCTCATGAGTTTGAGCCCTGCGTTGGGCTCTGTGCTGACAGCTCAGAGCCTGGAGCCCGCTTCGAATTCTGTGAGTCTCTCTCTGCTCCTCTCCCACTCGTGCTTTGTCTCTCTCCTTCAAAAATAAATAAACATTTAAAAAAAAGTCAAATCATTTTGTTGTACACCTGAAACTACTATAATATTATATCCCAATTATACTTAAATAAAAAGTAGTTTATGAAAAATTATATATGGCAGTGCCATAATTTTACTTTTATATGTATATATAAAATGTTTATATATTATGTACATATATATATTAATTACATATAATAAAGTACATAAATATGGTTACATATACAGGCAAATGATGGCAGAAATATATAGTAAAAAGTTAACTGTATTTATCAGTGATTAGTGAATTATAGCAATTTGTTTCTTTTGCTTTTTAACATTTTCAATATTTTCTACCATTAACCTGTAATGCTTTTGTTTGCAGAAGACATAAGCTATAAAAAGAATAGTCACAAAAGGGTATATTACAAGTGATTTGTTGATTAGTCTATAATGCCCAGTAGGTTGACTTCATTCTATAGGGAATCTTTTGGGGGATTTTCAAAAGGGAATTGAGGGAATTTCAATACTATGTTTGCAAACAGGTTTGAAGATGGGAAGAAATAAATATCTTCCCTTCCAAAGGGTATTTTCTAAAGAAAAATAACATGAAACAAATAGTTGTCGTTGATATTTTTGTTCTTGTATCTTAAGAGTTCTTCATGACAATTTATATCTTATGACATCTGCATCTTCTTATAAGCATAGGTGAGAATACAGTGCTTTATTTTATTGTAAATTATTCTTTCCAAGAAAACAGATAGAAAATACCATTTTAGTACCAAAAGTTTTTCATGAGCTATCACAATTCATGAAAAATATTTTTCAGATGATTTATCTTCCAAAGGAAACATCCTGAATTGAATAGCTAAATAAACATTATGTGTATTTCCTCTGAAAACTTTTGGATATTAAGCTATGTATTTGTAAAATGAAGAATTGAACTCATGTAATTCGGTTATAGCATTGTGTGGTTTACCACCATGCTAAGCTACCTACTAAATAGCAGAGAAGGGTCATAGTCACACACAGACTGTGGATGGAAATGTACCTTAGAAAATCCAGTGCTTTCAATGACTGTTAAGAATCATAGAGTTATGAGGATTTTTAAAGGAGTCTATGATTTCTCTTTCAACCTGTATCTTTTTTAAGGTGATACTTTGCTGGAAACATGCACACACATGAAAAATAGTTCACCACAAATATTGAGAGCCACAACTCATTGTATTCTGTGAAGAGTGTAAAATAAGGATAATATGGTGTTTGTAGTGATTTGACAGTAGTGTGCTTATGTGATTATTACTGCTGATATCACCAGCCTCTCTATTTATTAATGTCTAATATAAATCTCAATCAAATTTTCCCTTTTTCTATTTCAAGTGACGACTGAGAAGAACAGTTTTTTTTCCCCCTCAGAATAGCTTCCTTTTTACAGGGGAAAAAATTCTAGGTGCTTTTTAATAGAAAATACCTCAATTCTTTTATATATTTTTATTGTTCAAACATTATTCTCATGAGAACTGAATTTTTCACAAATTCTCTCACCCCTCAATTTTCTGTATTGTTCTCTGTCTTTCAATTACCAAGCAAGCACATTAGGGGAATGTGCCAGCCCAGTACAACTTGAGGAATGAAGTCTTCAGCTTCTGTACAGAACTAGCGACTAGGTTATAAAAGTAAACATATGTGTTAGAATGGGTGGTCTTGTAATGAAAGCCTGGGAGCTATGAATCCAAAATGGAAATATTCCTTTCAATGGTTATGTATTTAGAACAGCTGTTTGTAAACGAGTAGCTCCTGCTTTAGATACTAAGGCAGAGATCTGAATACACAAAACATATTTTGTGTTCAGACTTGTGCATAATTTGTGATGATGAGGACTGAGGTTTTCTTCTCCTGGGTCTCCACAGAGTCTAGCCTTCTCGCTTGCTTCCTAGGCTTGTAAAACTCATAGATACATTTTTAGTCTGGGGCTTTTACCTGTCTTGACGTCTCTATAATAGTCATTTCCTATTACTGGGGTTCATCTTTATTCATTTGATTTGCCCTTTAAACAACATTTGTAATTTCTACTATTTAAATTGAAGTCACCTTTTTGAAAACACTGGTTATTTTTTCTGCTGTGGTGCCATTTGTAATGTTTCATACCTCCCTACTTTGATAGTCCTACTGGTAATCCTAAAAAGAACAGGATAAGAAAAATCCTTACAATCATTTTAGAATTCATGCCTCTGAAATATTAAAACATATTTTCAGTTAACTGGATGGTAATTGTTTTATTTGGTTTATAAAATGACAGGCCTTGGATCCTTCCCAAACCTGTGAATAAGTTGGTAGTGTCTTTATTTCTTCACTCCTCTTAAAAGGGGGACTTTATTTTTTATTATCTTGGGTGTAACACCAGCTAGAGTTTCTACATGTGACTGAGCTAAGAATGACAGCACTCTGAGGAGGGAGTACATAAATATTTGTTGACTGAATGAATGATTATATTCACGTATGAGAGTTTATTGGATATAACTAAAAAGAGTGAATTAGAAATTGGGAGTGATTCTGAGCAATGTAAAATCAAAAGACTTGTTTAGGAATCTGGGATTATTTTTATGAATATATAATCAAATAACAATGATAGTAGACATATTAAAAATAGTAATTAAATATTAATTTACTGTCTTCTTACTCGACCTATTAATGCCTTAAAGGGACTGAATAATATCACTGATATCAAAGATAGAGCCTATTTTTCATTCAATAGAAAAGACACACACTTTTGAAACTGAACTGCTGCTGTTTTTAGAGACGTTCACATAAAATGTATGTTTTTATTCTCAATTCTGAAAAACAATTCACTGTTAATATATTCAATTCTAAATATGTATATACTTCTTTAAAAAATCTTCCTCAAAATTATTTATTATATACTTAATATTCTTAAGTGTGTTTCTAAAAAAGAGAAACCCTGTCCCTTCGTACTTGTTGAGAAAGTGCCATCTGAAATAGGGAACAGACATTACCATTCAATACCAGTTTTCATGACGTTTGATTGTTTTTTCTCCCCTTTACCTATCCTATCATGGTAGTGATCAGCCTGAATGCATACGATGGAGGCAAACAAGACGCAGGTGATGGAGTTTGTTCTCACGGGACTGACAGATCGTCCAGGGATGCAGGTCCCCCTGCTCCTGGTGTTCTTGGTCATCTACCTCACCACCATGTTGGGCAACCTGGGACTGATTTTTCTCATCTGGAAGGACCCTCAGCTTCACATCCCCATGTATTTATTCCTTGGTAGTCTGGCCTTTGCAGATGCTTGTTCCTCCTCCTCTGTGACTCCAAAGATGCTCATGAATTTTTTATCTAACAATCACATGATATCCCTGGTCAAATGCATCACCCAATTTTATATTTTTGGTTCCAGTGCCACCACAGAGTGTTTCCTCTTGGTAGTGATGGCCTATGACCGCTATGTAGCCATATGCAACCCCTTGCTTTATCCAGTGGTGATGTCCAACCGACTCTGTACTTGGTTGATAAGTGCGTCTTATGCGATTGGTTTTCTGCATCCCATCGTTCATGTGGGATTACTGTTTAGATTAACCTTCTGCAGGTCCAACATAATACATCATTTCTACTGTGAAATTTTGTCACTGTATACAATTTCTTGCACTGACCCATCTCTTAATGCATTGGTGATTTTTATTTTTGCTGCTTTTATACAAGCTTTTACTTTTACGACTATCATAGTGTCTTATATCCGTGTCCTCTTTGCCATCCTGAAAAAGAAGTCTGAAAAGGGCAGGAGCAAAGCCTTCTCCACGTGCAGCGCCCACCTGCTCTCTGTTTCCTTGTTCTATGGCACTCTCTTCTTCATGTATGTGCGTCCCGGGTCTGGCCCAGATCAATATCAGGACAAAATGTATTCATTGTTCTACACAGTTATAATCCCCCTGCTAAACCCCTTTATTTATAGCCTAAGAAACAAGGAAGTTTTAGGTGCACTGAGAAAAGTTATAAAGAAATAGATATTTAGGGGGGTAACTTTCATTATTCCTTAGATTTTCCTCTGTTTAAATAAGGCATAATGTGTCCCTATGTTTTGCATGTAGTGGGGACTTAATATATAATCATGAAAGGAATCATTAAACACCTTAGAGTAGATAGACTTGTCTTTATCATAAATTCTTGTGATCATCAAAATAAGTAATAAGCTTGGTAAAGACAGGCTCCATTTACTTTGTGTTGTTGTTCTTAATCCATCCTCAAAGACAAAAGTGAAACAGAAATCTTCAAATTACTATGTCTTTGTAACATAAAGAGCTTTGTGTTTCCACATACACATACTTTAAAACTCTTTTGAATTTATAGTGTTTAAAGGAAGACTCAATCTGTATAAACTCTGTTTTTAAAAAAGACTCATGCCTTTTTAAATAATTTTTGAGTGGGTAATTTTTCAAAACCTTCTCTTTAGTAGATATTTATAATTACCCAAACAATATGCAAACCAAAGTAATATTGTTAGACTAAATATGACGACATATAACCTATTGAGGCATTTAAAATGAACATTTCTACAAGGATGAAAGTAATTTTGTAAATTATATTTGTATTGTAACCATTGAAAGGTTTAAAAATTTAACAATCATATATTTAAGAGAAAGTAATTTTACTTCAATGTAATAAAAAGTTCGTTAAATGAACTTTTCTTCATGGTTGTTAAACGTCTACTTTTTAATTTATTAAGCAATCTCACAAAGCATCTTGCGTCTGACCCACATATGCCAGTTGAAATTTTTTCTCCTGGAATTGACAACCACTGAAATAGCTGATGTGCTTGATCAATTCATAATTATATAACTTAACTGATTTTTTCTTTATAAAAACTATGTATGTGTTCTGACCCGTTTGCATTTTTTGAGCTCCTGAGTTAATTACATATGGCCCTGTGAGTATTTTAGTCAAAAAGTAAGGAAAAGATAGGTAGTTTGACCCACATTACGCTATTGATAGAGCCAATTCTCACAACTTTAGATGTCTCTTACAGGGCATACAAGGGCAAAGGAGCATATAAACCATGAGTAGTGACCCTGGTACAGTCTAGAAAAGTAAAAAGAGTTAAGTACGTCTATATACATGGCACATTTTTCAAATCCTAGCCTATTATTTTTATTTGAGGATATAAACAATTTGTTGAGTCATTGAACAGCAAAGCATGAGGTGTGGCCAAGTGGCTTCAGCACAGTGTGTTTGCGGCTCAATTTTCTCAGATTGTGCTCCTCTCACTGTATCTGAGCTCTGCCTTCTGCTGTGTGGGCTCATTCGAAGCAGGTTGTTCCCTGTGGGCGCAGAATCTCTGGAGGAGTTCTTGTCTCCACTTCCCCACACTCAAGGCTAGTGGCAAAGCTCTCTCTTTGTTTTTATGTGCCACACAGACTATTTTAAGTATTGGCTATGTACAACTGTTATCTGTCAATATATAGATGTCCTCTGTCTCCTTTATACCTCTACTATTTCAGGCAGAATGGCGCCAGAATCCACACTTGTGACCACTACCCCATGCTGCTTCTTTATGACTATTATGTCTTATGTGGCACCTAACACTGGTGGCTGAAGAGGCACGTGGAAGGAGATGGTGCAAGCCGAACCAGTGGCTGCTTCCTCTGCTCCACAGTGTACCCTGTGAGTAAGAGAAAGGAAGTAAGCTGCTAGATGTGCTTCCTGGCTTCTTCTTTTACTATAAAGCTCAGGTCACCATGCTAGGTTTTTCACAGGAAAACTGTCTTATCTGCAGAAACTTTTATTTTTCATGGATTTATATTTTATGTGAAAGACGGTGTGGAATTTAACTAATACTACATAATCTGTAAGAATGATAGCATTTCAGGTGCTTCATAGTTCAGCCTATAGCATATTATAAAACTGAGTAATTATTTGTTATATTATACTCTGTTGATAACTAACAGAATTAATGACTTAATGTCACCAATCAAATTTTGCCTATCTTCTTCTTCCTCACCCAGATGGTATAGGTCAGTGGTCTTAACTTTATTATCACCTCAAACCAAACAACTATAATTTCTAATATGAGGTCCAGGCTTCTGACAGTTTTATAAACCTGTACAAGTTATTCTAATATGCAGTCAGTGTTGACAGTCACTAGAGATAATTATGTAAAACTTGGCAAGCCTCTGATGAAGATTAGATGATAATTGAGTAAAGAAACTTCTCTGTATGACTATCACAATGACTATTTGCTAAAGTAGCCACTTTATGAAAGTTTATCCAATTTTTGATCAAGTTTTTATCTTTATTTCTCCCCTTTTTTGCTGGCACCAAGGGAATAAGGATACACGTCATGTATATTGCATATGAGACTTTTTAAATTTAAGACAGTGGTTCTCAGTCCTTATTGGAATCACCTAAGGTCTTTAAAAATTAAGATTCTCTGACCCAATCTCAGGCCAATGAAATCACCTTCTCTGGAGATGTGGCCCAGCTATTAGTATATCTTTATTACTCCTGGGGATGTCAATGTACAGCCCAAGTTGAAAACCACTGGTTTAAGACAAAAGTAAAATCTTCATATGGTCTTGATTCTTCAGTTGGTTTTGGAAGTCTGACACAATTATCTATATGCTAGTGAATATGGACATGCAGTTTGCTGTCTGAAAACAAATTCATATATTAAAAAAGTTGTAGATAACACTAATTTCTTTCAAATTCCACCAGATAATCAGTTTGGAGAGACAGACTATGCATATCCAGACAGTTCGTCTAAAGTTGGCTGAAGTTCCTTCCTAACAAATATTTATCTTGAATTATTAGAGTCCCATATTTCAATAAATATTTTACTTATGTTGGACAGTTCTCCATTATTGTCCATATAGTAGTATGGTATGATCAATCTACTGAATGTCAGCTGGGCTATTACAAAGTGTCTACAAGGTATATACTTCATATAGTTGGAGTGTATAGCCTCTATATAACATCTAAAACTGGTTTAGTTAAGCAGAAGAGGGGCCAATGTCATGGAGATTTTTCACTGGAAGTTTTCATTCTTAAACTTTAGTGTGCATGAGCCCATAGGTATTGGATTCAGCAGATCACTGGTTGGTCTAAGGTTCTGTACTATTCACAGGTATCTCAGGCAGTTGTAAGGCAGGTGGGCCTGGACTATATTATGAAAGACAAAGTTTAACGTTCATGATGATCCTTTAGATTTTGAATTTTGATTTATTCTTAATAGGAAAGTCTACCTGCTATTGTCTAAATGTTTGTGTCCCCCCCCAAACTCATAGTTTAAAATCCTGTTCCCCAAAGATTATGGTATTAAAAGGTAGAGCCTTTGGAAGTTCCTTAAATATTGTGATGGAGCCTTCATGAACGGGATTAAGTATCTTATAAGAAAAGGTTCCAGAGAGGCCCCCAACTTCTTTCTCCATGTGAGGTCACAGTGAAAAGTCACTGGCTATGAATCAGGACAAGGACTTTCATCAGAATGCAACAATACTGGCACCTTGATCTTGGACTTCCAGACTATAGAACCGTGAGAAAGAAATTTCTATTGTTTATAAGCTACCGAGTCTGTGGTATGTTTTTATGGCAGCCTGAATGGACTAAGCCACTACCTCATATTTAAATATTACTTCAAGACTTTTAGAGTATTCATCTGAATTATCTTAACTGATCCTTTCAGTCACTCTGAAAAAATAGAAGGGAGGTGGTATTTCTTCCATTTACATGTGAGGCAGCCTGGAGTAATGGAAAAGCTTAGTGTGTCAAGTTGGATTTATTATTTTATTTCTGAGTCTTAGATGAAGCTAACAGTGACCACAATAGCCCCATGAAGTCTTCTAGGTCATAGAGAGAAGAAAACAATGAGTGTCTAAGGATATTTAAATGTGCAGTGCCTTAACTTCTTCATTTGTATAATGGATATTATAATATTCATTTAGGTCCCTATTCAGCTGACTGAGATAATATATGTGATTGTACATCACAAAGTATAAATCTCTATACAAATACAGGTTTTGTTTTTATGAGAAAGTTAAGATCCAACTTTTCTAAAGTGATATAACCAATAAAGGGCTACCCTATGACAAGAACCAGTGTCACAAACTGCACTGTCACAGGCTGCTGGTGTGGCCACTCCGAAATTCTTTTTGCTAGGTAAGAAGGTAATGTAAGAAGCAGCAGGTGTTTCAATACTGTTGAGAAATTAAGATAGCTTATATGAACATGCTTTGGTTGAAAGACACAAAAAACACGTTCTTGTGATAATGATTATTATATATTTATTAAACACATACATAATAAAAATTGGTCTTAGGAGATCTTAAAAAGCATGTGTCTAAAAACATCCCTCTTTGGAAGAAAGGCTTCCAAAAGCAACATTGCCCCAGAAGGATGATTTCTGGCAAAAAATAATTTGATCACTAAAGAGAGAAAAAAGTCAGTTTCTTACAACATGTGAGAAACAGGAACTATTGGACAAGCCAGAATTTGCAGTGATTTGCATTTACGTTGAGTCATCTTTTCCCTTTCAAAGAAAATTCCTGACCACGGTCTACTATATCAGACACGTCAATATATTTTTGTACTGAATGACTAAGCTATTCAAAGTAAGCCTTTTAAAATCAGCAACAATTTGCCTCCAAGAAAGAAAGCAGAGCTGTGAACTTCTGGCAAGGTCAAATAAGTCTAAACAACGTTTAGACATTTGCTTAAATTTTTCTTTAAGATTTTATTTTTAAGTAATTGCTACACCAACGTGGGGTCCAAACTCACAACCCCAAGATTGAGTCACATGCTCCACCAACTGAGCCAGCCAGGCACCCCTAAATTTTTTATAATAAATTTCAGAACATTTTGTCATATTTCTTCTTTTTTTTGTAGTTGTATCAAAGTATTCCACCTAAAAATGTAGAACAAATGACAGAATTAAAAATTATTATTTAAGAATCTCTAATAATATAATTGATTCTGGCAAGAATCATCAAAGGATGCTAAAATCTTAGCTAAAAAATGAATGGGGACTTGGATAGATTTACAAGGTGCCATATCTTTAGTTATTTGCCAGATGTAAGGAAAAATACATAACTTTACAGTAGAGAGATGTGGCTGTTAATTCCTTAACCCAGGGATCACCCTGAACCCCACCAACAGTGAGACAAACAGGCTTCCTGTACTTCCTGATGTTATGCAATATGAAATTCATACCATCATTTATGAAGAACTCTTGTCAAAATGTTTAATCAAGCCTTTAGATATAAATTCCACTGGGAATAGAGAAATACAGAGTAGGAGACTAAGTCAAACAAGTCAGCTAGACAAATCCAGAAAGAAGAAATTCCACAAGACTACTGAACAATTGGCCCACTGTCTCCACATCATTTCATTAAGGAGAAAAAACAAATAAGAGAAACCATTATGATTAATAACAACAACAAAAAAGTAAAGAAAGGGGAAAGAAGTGATACTTTTAGATTAAGAGTCTTGATGAATACAACAAACAAATGCAATGTTACAAAAATAATTTGGTAACAATTGGAGAAATTTGAGTATAGACTACTTATCTGATGGTATTGGAAGAATAGTTTCATTTTATCTAATATCAAAATGGTATTGTGGTTAGGAAAAAAATGTCCTTTGTTAACAATGCAGTGTGGAATGTTTAGTTATGAAATGTCATGATATCTGCAATTTTCAGTAAAATAAATGTTTCTCTTTAAAATGTGTTATACCTATAGGTTTTTTTCTTCCAGAAGATGTGTCTCATTTGCTCCACATAAGTCACTGTTACCGGTCTCTGTGCCAACCTGCAGATGGCTTGAGCTAATTATAAAAGTATTTTATGTACAAAGTTAAACTGTCCTTGTCACAAATTGGCAATATGACAACATATATCATAGTTTGCTCACCCCAAAACCATTCTCTAACAAAAGAGCTTAGCTGCTTTACTCATGCATAACTAAAATAACTAACACAAATAGTAAAAGTTACTATTTAATGACCCCTTCCTGTTTGTCAAATACAGTGCTAAGGGCTTGACATTCACCCTCTCATCTGATTCTTGAAACAACGTGGTAAGTGCACACTACTGACTTCATTTCACAAATGAGATCTCAACACTTAGAGAGTTTAAGTTATTGGTGAAAGACATAGAGGCAAAACCAGAGTTGAACCAAAGTCTGTCTCTTTCAAAGTCTGTGCTTTCAAGCAATTTTGCTACTCTTCTTCCCCATATCTAGGAGTAGATATTCAAATTTAAGTGAATTTTTATCCATAATAAACCTTGATGACATCAAGCATAATTTCAGTTATTATAGCTAACTTTATGATATATTTCAAACCTGGCATGGACTATCTCCCTTCTTTTTCCTTTTTGAAAAAATTTTTTGGCATTAAAAAATCCATTTTCTCTTCCAGATGAATTAAACATTTATAGTTAAACTATTCCCTTATTATTTTGTTTGATATTTCATCCAATTTATAAATTAATTCAGAGAAATTAATGTCTTTACTAGATCAAATCTTTCTGCTTAGATAGAATGATGAATTTTAATACATTAAACAAATTTTTATACCCTTCAGTAGTTTTGCATTTCTACCAAATACATATAGATGAGGCATATTTCTTGCCAAGTTTAATCATATATATATATGTATACATACATCTATATATCTATATATAGATATACAGATTTTTTCAAGAAATATACTGGAATTTTTTTGTAGATTTGTGACAATTTGAAACAACTTCAGAGTCTAGAAATATTGGAAAATTAATAAAAAGGTAAGTCATGAATGCATAACATATATGTGATGCTAGTCTATTTTATCACCATAAAATATACAAAAAATCTATATAAAAAAGCTTATCAAAACCAACGCGCGCACACACACACACACACACACACACACACACACACACACACACACACGTAGAGACTGCACATGGCTTCACTGACAGTCAAGAGAAAGCAGCCTTAAGTCACAACTACATAAAATTAACTGTAGTAGGGGGCATCTGGGTGGCTTAGTCGGTTAAGCGTCCGACTTTCGCTTGGGTCATGATCTCGCGGTTCGTGAGTTCGAGCCCCGCGTCGGGCTCAGTGCTGCCTGCCAGCTCAGAGCCTGGAGCCTGTTTCCGAGTCTGTGTCTCCCTCTCTCTGACCCTCCCCTGCTCACGCTGTGTGTGTGTCTCTCTCTCTCCTAGAAATAAATAAATAAAAAAATATAAAAAAAAATTAACTGTAGTAGTACTGTACCAGTGTAATCACTTCATAGTCACCTTCTGCTGCTGTTGGGATGAGCTCATGTTGAGTACCTGCTTACATGACTTTTGAAGCTAATCACCTGTATGTAACCAATTGGTTTTTCTAGCAAATTGCATACTGTAGTACAAAGTGATCCTGTAGTTCTCACATATTTCTTATCATGTTTAGTGCAATACCATAAACCTTGAATAAAACTATGGGATCCATATGAAGTGCCACTAGTGGTGCTGTTAGTATTCCCAAGACTCAGAGAAGAATCAAGACATTCCAAGAAAATGATGAATTGTTTAATATGTGTGGTAGATTGAGGTCTGCAGCTGTAGTTTCCTGCCATTTAAAGATAAATGGATTCAGTGTAAGGACTATTGTGAAAAAAAAAAAAAAAAAGGGAAATTCTTGAAGCCATAACTGCAGCTATGCTAGCAGGCCAGCAGATACAAAAACCTTGCATTTTTTGCAAAATACCTTTGAATCTCATATTTTAAAATGTAGCTTTTATGTGGGTGCAGATTGCTAGAAGAAGGGCATAGCTATAGACTCTAACATGATTCAAGAAAAAGTGAAGTCGGGGCACCTGGGTGGCTTAGTCGGTTAAGCAGCCAACTTCGGCTCAGGTGATGACCTCACGGTTCGTGGGTTTGAGCCCTGCGTCAGGCTCTGTGCTGACAGCTAGCTCAGAGCCTGGAGCCTGCTTCAGATTTTGTGTCTCCCTCTCTCTTTGACTCTCCCCTGCTCAGGCTGTCTCTCTCTCTCAGAAATAAATAGAAACATTAAAAAAAAAAAAAGTGAAGTCATATGACAACTTATGAAAGTGAACAAGGTGAAAGCATTAAAGTTGGAGAATTTAATGCCCGCAAAAGATGGTTTGATCATCTTAGAAAGAGGTTTGGTCTAAAAAATCAAGATAACAGGAGAAGCAGCTCTGCCAGCTAAAAGCAGATGAGTTCCCCGATGCCACTCAAAAAATCATTGAGAAAAGATGAATACCTGAACAGGTTTTTAATGCAGATGAAAGAGTCCTATTCTGGAAAAAAAAAATGCCATAAAGGAGATTCACTAGTAAGGAAGAAAAGCAAGCACCAGGATTTAAGGCAGGAAAAGATGGGCCAAATCTACTGTTTTATGCAAATGCAGTTGGGTTAATGATCAGGACAGCCCTCATCTATAAAGCTGATAACCTCTGAGCCTTGAAGGGAAAAGAGCTATGTCAGCTTCCAGTCTTTTGGTTGTACCAGAAAGCCTGAACAATGAGAGCAGTTTTTCTGAACTGGTTCTATCATTGCTTTGTCCCTGAAGGCAGGAAGTACCTTGCCAGTATGGAATTGACTTTTGACGTTCTTTTGTTATTGGACAATGCCCCAGCCAACCAGCACCCCATGAGTTCAACACCAAATGCATTGCAGTGGTCTATTTGCCCCCAAACACAATGTTTCTAGTTTAGTCTCTAGATCAGAGGCTCCTAAGAACCTTTAATGGCCATTACACAGAGTAATATATGGAAGGGACTGTCAACAGTTTGGAAGAGAACAGAAACAGAGACAATATTATAAAAGGCTCGAAGGATTATACCACTGAAGATGCCATCACTGTTAAAGAAAAAGCCATGAAAGCCAT
This sequence comes from Proteles cristata cristata, assembly GCA_017311185.1. Taxonomy (NCBI): domain Eukaryota; kingdom Metazoa; phylum Chordata; class Mammalia; order Carnivora; family Hyaenidae; genus Proteles; species Proteles cristata. Next base: position 35,538 of record JAESUZ010004710.1, read on the forward strand.
CAAGGGAAAACTGTGTTCAGATATTGTACTCCATAGGATTTATGACAGTCAATCAAGGAAATCATTAAAGAGATTGTGGATATGGCAATAAAAAAAAAAAAAAAGATGGGGCATGATGAGTCTCAAGATACGGATCGTGGAGAAATTCAAGAACTAATAGACACCACACCAGAGGAATTAACAGATGAAGTGATGGAGATGAAGGTTTTTGAGCCAGTGCCAGATGATGAGGAAGAAGATGTAGCAGACGCAGCGCCAGAAAACAAATCAATCTGGCAGAAGGTTCTGATTATTCAAGACTGTTTTTGAGTTTGATGACATGGACCCTTCTATGATATGAGAACTGAAAATAAAGCAAATGATGGAAGAAGGATTGGTACTGGGTAGAAACATTTTTAGAGCAATGAAAAAGTAAAAAGGTCAGAGAGAAATGACCATGAATTTTGGTAAAGTTACACTGAGTGGGCCTGCCTCTCCGACCACCTTTTCCACCTTCTCCACCTCTTCCACCTCTGCTACCTCTGGGACAAGACCAACTCCTTCTCTTCTTTCTCCTCAGTCTCCTCAACATGAAGACAAGGATGAATACCTATATGATGATCTATGCCTACTTCATGAATAGCAAATAATCATTATGCCATGCAGTTAAAAAAACATTTTTATTGTATGTCTTCATGTGAAAAATTTAATAACCACACCGCAAGAACTGAATATTTTTGTATCATCTTCATCATCTGCATCATCACCTATGTATTCATCTTGTACATGAATACATGTGCAAGTCTTGTATGGGAGCGAATAGTCTATCCTTACACAGGCTTAAGGCGAGTAATACATAATACAAAATTAATAAGGTGTTGGTTTTATAACTTTGCTTTCAAAGAATTACATTATATACAGTATATATCTCTCTCATTATTGGTAAAAACTGTTGATAAGCAGTTCCTATTATCACAGGTGTTTTTTAATGTAACAATGTTTCCAATACTGTATTATGAATATAGCTATAATAAGGTATGCCATACAAATTTATGACAATTCATTCATTTAATGTATACACTAGGCTGCCATAAGGCGATCATATTAATTATAGTAGGCTATCATAAACCAATCATATTGCTGCTTCTTTGTATTGTTGCATGAACTGTATTCCTGTAAATAAATATGAATTTCTTTTTCACATCTTTTCATTTTTGATGTTATATTAGTAACACATATAACATCTACAGTGTTTTGTATCATAAGGCAATACTGATGTAGGTACTGACAGACAATTCACCTTTCAGAGGATATAAACTTATGATATTGATACTGCGTAGTACTGTAAATGTATTTTCTCTTATGATTTTATTAATAATATTTGCCTTTCTCTAGCTTACTTTATAGCAAGAATATATTTACAATACATGTAATATATAAAATGTGTTAACTATTTATGTTGATTAATGTTATGTGATTAACATTTTTGAGGAGTCAAAAGTTATACAGATTTTCACCTGCACAGATGGTTGGTGCCCCTAACTCTTGTGTTTGTCAAGAGTCAACTGTAATGATACAGAAGACTATAAATTGTATATTATTCAGTTAAAAATAGCTCATGAAAAATTTTGTATAGCAAAGCCATTATTTTAAAATATTCAAAAAATTATGCATCTATAAATTATGGATTAATAAGTATACATAAATATTAACTACATGCATGGGTAAATGAGAGGAGAAATATACACCTAAAAGTTGACTATATTTATCAGTGGTTAGTGAGATTATAACAATTTCATTTCATTGTGCCCTTCTACTAGCCTGCTTTCATTTTCAGAAGAAACAAGCTATAGAAATAATAAAAATGAGCACGTTAAAAGTGATTTGTTGATTAGTCTATAAAGCCCAGCATATTGACTTCATTCCGCAGGGAATCTTAGTGGCATTGAGGGAGTTTCAATATTCTCTTCACAAACAGGTTTGAGGATGGGAAGAAATAAATATCTTTCCTTCCAAACTGCATTTTCAAAGAAAAATAACATGAGACAAACAGTTGTCTTTGACATTTTTGTTCTTGTATCTTTAGAGTTCTTCATGAAAATTTATATCTTATGACATCTCTGCATCTTCTTACAAGAAGTGGGTGAGAATACAGTGCTTTATTTTATTGTCATTATTCTTTCTATGAAAAGTGATAGAACATATCATTTTAGTAACAAGCATTTCTCATGAGCTGTCAAAATATCTGAACATTTTTTGAAATGATTTATCTATCAAACAGAATAGAAAAGAATCCTAACTGAATAGCTAAATAAAAATGATGTTCAACTCCTTTAACCCCTTGTGGATATAAAGCTATATATCTGTAAAATGAATATTTGAAGTCATAGTGCTTCACCACTATGCTATGCTATCTCTTAAGTAGCTAAAATGAGTTATAGTCTCATAGGCTGTGGACAGAAATGCATCTCAGAAATTCTAGTGTTCTACAGAAGATAACCTTAAAATGAAGGTCATACAGTGGCTTAGGCTAACCACTTAGTAATTTAGAGGTTGAATTGAGACGCAAGCTTTTAAAATTTATTTTGCCAGGATAATGATTTATAGAATCAATCTGTTTAATCATTTGTGTCTTTGAAAGTAAAATTCATTCTGACCTTTATTTTATTATGGAAACTTCAAAGAATCAGAAAGATTTTCCAATAGTTAAAAATTATAGTTAAGGGATGTTTCAAGTCTTTTAAAGACTTTTAAAGGGAGGCTATGCCTTCTGTTTCATCGTGGCTCCTGGTTAGATAGTAGTTTTCTGGAAATATGCAGAAAAGAGTTCACCACATCTGCTGAGAGCCACACATCACTGCTATGTTCTTGGAAGAGTGTAAAATAAGGATAATCTTGTACTTGCAGTGATTTGACAGCAGTGTGCTTACTCGATGATTATTGTCAATGTGAACAGCCTCTCTGTTGGTGTTTCTTACTGTCTAAAATAAATCCCAAATTTTCTCTTTTCTTATTTCCAGTAAACATGAAGAATTGCTTTCCTCAAAATAGCCTCTCTTTTAGAGTGGAAAAACTCCGGGTGCCTTTTTATAGAAAATACCCAAATTCTTATATATATTTTTACTGTTCAAAGATTATTTTCATTAGAGTTGAAGTTTTCACAAATATTATTATTCTCTCTTTTGAATTTCAAAGTGAAAGCCTTGAGATGTTTCAGGCTAGCACAGACTTGGGGAGGAAATCTTCAGCTCCATGTATACAGAATTGATGTCTAGGTTATAGAGGTAAACATACGTGTTGAGATGACACCCATTTAGGTAGTCTTGTCATAAAAGCCTGGGAGCTGCAAATCCAAGATTGGTAAATATTCCCTTAAATGGTTATATACTTAATTAGCTGTTTATTGCAGGGTAGACCCTGCTTTAGATGCTAAGAAAGGGATTTGAATACAGAAAACATATTTTATGTTCAGACTTATGCATAATTTGTCATTCATGAAATGCTCTGTCATGATGAGGACTGAAGTTTTTTCTCTTGGGTCTCCACAAAATCTAGCCTTCTCACTTTCTTTCCAGGCTTATGGAACCCATGGATACATTTTTAATTTGGGGCTCTTATCTGCTTTGACTGCTGTCTTTATGTTAATCATTACCTATTAATGTGGTTCATCTTTTTTTATTTGATTTGCCTTTTAAACAAAATTTATAATTTTTACTATTTAAATTGACTCCACCTTTTCAAAAACACTGGTGGTGCCATTTGTAATGTTTCATTCCACCTTGACTTTGATAGTCCCACTTGTAATACCCAAAAGTACAGAAAAAGAAAAATCCTTCCAATCATTTTATAATTATGAGCCTCTGAAATATTAAAAACATTCTTGGTTAATCAGATGATAATTGTCTACATTGGCATGTTTAATGGGAACTCTTGGATCTACCCCAAATGTGCAAATAAGCTGGCTAGTGTTTTTGTTTCTTCTCTCGTCTTGAACAAGTGACTTTTTAGCATCTTCAGTGGTGTAGCACCAGAATTAGAAGATCTATGTGTGACTGAGATAAGAATGATAGTGTTCTAATGTAGAAGGCACTAAATAAATATTTGTTGACTGAATGAACATGTTCACATCAGACAAATTATTGGGAAAATTAAAGATTCTATTAGATATTTGGGTGGTTTTGAAGAATGCATAATTGAAAGGATCTGTTAGGAATTTGAGAAGATTTTGATGAATATACAATCAAATAACATAATGGTAATGGACACAGAACAGCTGAAGTGGGATTTTAACTTACTGTCTTATTATTCTACATAGTAATATCTTAGAGAGAATGATAGATATCACCAATACCAAAGATAGAGTTCAGTTTTCATTCGATAGAAAAGACAGAAAAGAGTTTCCAAGAAAAGGTGAAACTACATTTGAACCTGAACCAGTGCCTCTATCATACTTCAAGTAATACTATATATATTTAAAAAGTCTTTTGAATCAAGCCTTGACTTCTTGAAATTATTTATTTTTATTATTAGTGTGTTTTAAAAAAGAGAAGCTCTAAGCTTTAGTATTTGTTGAGCAAGGGCCATCTGAAAAAGAGGAATATGACTTTGCCTTATATAAGTTTTCATGATCCTTGATCAATTTTTTCCTTTACCTATTCTCTCATTGCAGAAATCAGCCTGAGTGGATATTATGGAGGCAAACAAGACGCATGTGATGGAGTTTGTTCTCACGGGACTGACAGACAGTCCAGGGATGCAGGTCCCCCTTTTCCTGATGTTCTTGGTCATCTACCTCACCACCATGGTGGGAAACCTTGGACTGATTTTCCTCATCTGGAAGGACCCTCATCTTCACACCCCCATGTACTTATTCCTTGGCAGTTTGGCCCTTGCAGATGCTTGTTCCTCCTCCTCTGTGACTCCAAGGATGTCTGTCAACATCTTAGACAAAAGTCAAATGATATCCGTCTTTGAGTGCATGGTCCAGTATTATTTTTTTGGTTCCAGTGCCACCACAGAGTGTTTCCTCTTGGTAGTGATGGCCTATGACCGCTATGTAGCCATATGCAACCCCTTGCTTTATCCAGTGGTGATGTCCAACCGACTCTGTACTTGGTTGATAAGTGCGTCTTATGTGATTGGTTTTCTGCATCCCATCGTTCATGTGGGATTACTGTTTAGATTAACCTTCTGCAGGTCCAATATAATACATCATTTCTACTGTGAAATTTTGTCACTGTATACAATTTCTTGCACTGACCCATCTCTTAATGCACTGGTGATTTTTATTTTTGCTGCTTTTATACAAGCTTTTACTTTTACGACTATCATAGTGTCTTATATCCGTGTCCTCTTTGCCATCCTGAAAAAGAAGTCTGAAAAGGGCAGGAGCAAAGCCTTCTCCACGTGCAGCGCCCACCTGCTCTCTGTTTCCTTGTTCTATGGCACTCTCTTCTTCATGTATGTGCGTCCTGGGTCTGGCCCAGATCAATATCAGGACAAAATGTATTCATTGTTCTACACAGTTATAATCCCCCTGCTAAACCCCTTTATTTATAGCCTAAGAAACAAGGAAGTTTTAGGTGCACTGAGAAAAGTTATAAAGAAATAGATATTTAGGGGGGTAACTTTCATTATTCCTTAGATTTTCCTCTGTTTAAATAAAGCATAATGTGTCCCTATGTTTTGCATGTAGTGGGGACTTAATATATAATCATGAAAGGAATCATTAAACACCTTAGAGTAGATAGACTTGTCTTTATCATAAATTCTTGTGATCATCAAAATAATTAATGAACATGGTAAAGATAGGCTCCATTTACTTTGTGTTGTTGTTGTTTTTAATCCATCCTCAAGGATAAAAGTAAAACAGAAATCTCCAAATTACTATGTCTTTGTAATTTGAATGAGCTTTTGTGTTTCCAGATACATGCACTTTAAAACGTTTTGAACTTACATTCTTTTACAGGAAGAATTAGCCTTTGTTTAAATCCTCTGCTTAAACATGCCCTCCTAGGTAATTCTTAAGTAATTTTCAAGATTTTATAGATACTATCTTTGATAGATGTTTATAATGATGCAAGCACTATGTGCACCAAAGTAATACTGTTAGACTAAATCTGACACTAATTCCTCTTGAGGAGTTTAATATGAATATATCTAGAACATTTACAATTTTGAAAATTAACTTACATTTGCATTGCACTCATTGAAAGATACAAAAATCTAGCAATTAATTACTTAAAATAATAACTTTTCCTGCAATATAATGAATAGCTCTGAGTTCTTTAAAATATCTACTTTTTAATTTATTGAAAAATCTCACTGAGAACCTTGTTTCCATCACAAATATGTCAGTTGAAGACTTTTTTCCCTTGGAATTGACAACTACCTGTAATAGCAAGTATGCTTGATCTTTTCCTAAGAAAAGTTACCTTTGTTTTTCATCTGGCCCTTCAACCTCTTTGGTTTCCTGACTTTATTACATATGGCCTTGTGAATGCCCTAGTGAAAAATAAGAAAATATATATCTAAATACATGACACATCTCTCTAACTCCTAGTCTATTATTTCGATTTGAGGAGAGAAACATTTCGTCAAGTTACTGAATGACAAAGCCGGAGGTGCAGCCCACTGCTTCAGCACAGTGTGTGTGGGGTTTGGGGCTCCATATTCTCCGACCCTGCTCCTCTCACTGCACCTGAACTCTGCCTTCTGCTGTTTGGGCTCTATGGGTGCCAAGTATCTGTTAAGTTCCTGTCTCCACCTGTCCACAGTCAAGGCCAGTGGCAAAACTTTCTTGTTTTTCTTTTTGTTTTAAGTAATGACTGTGTATCGTGGTTATCTGTCAGTGTATAAATGTTCTCTGTCATCTTTATTTTTTCTAACAGAGTTGTCACTAACGTGGGGTATAACCCAGCAGCAGATTGGTATATTCTTCTGTGTTTTTGACAGCACAGGTTGATATACAGCAGGACTGCCATCTTCACAGGCCCCCTGGAGAAACAGGCATAGGAACTTCCATAGTCCATGGGGATAATTTTTTTGTAAATATTAAACTATGCAATTTAAATATCCCATTTTATTGTGTTTGTTTTCATGGTGTTTAAAGTTGAAAAAAGCTAGTTCTTGACTTTTTAGAGATTTTTTAAGAGGAGGATTTCTAAATATATTTATTTCCTTCTTTTCACCAGAGATATACCAGGTTTAGTGAACTCACCTCTTCTTGTTTTTTGTTTTTTTCTATGATTAGAGGTCTTAAACTTGCTACTTTGTTACAAGGAAGACATGTCATTAAAAGGGACAAGCTCACCTTTCCTGGACCTGAGACGTTAGAGGGAAAGAAAGATGATGGCAACATTGGAGGAAGAATCAGACTTGCAGGTTTTAATTCCTCCCTCTAGAGAGGGCTGGGATTTGGAAGGTAGGGGGCAAATTGATAGTATGAGGTAGTGTGTTTTCACTGCATTGAATCGCCAGCACCTGAAAATTCCTGCGGTATCTGAGACTGGCTGGAAGACCCACTCCTGAAAAGTGATGTTAGAGGATGGGCTAGGGCATGTAGATAGAGAGTGTAATAGAGACCCTCAGAAAGTTGGGAAAGGCAGACAGCTTTTCAGAAGAGACCAGAATCTCAAGTTCCAACAGTCCTCGAGTTTAGCTGTTGGAAAAGCTGAAAAAATGAACAGACTATAAGAGTGTGAGGATATTAGTAGGAAAGAAGGTATTAGGGACCTTCCTTCCACTCCCAATATGTCACATGCTACCTCCCACCCCCATATTTTTATATACCATCTCAGAGACAAAGATGAAAAAAGATGTAAATTAATTTGTTTTCTGCCATGTAGTTGTGGGTATTCTATACCTATTCCATGGATTGTTCAACAAATCATTGACTAGAATTATAGACCTCAGTTGTCTCCAGGTTGAGGACATGATGTCACGATAGAAAGAATGGGAGATAGCAAGTCAAGGGCCAAGCAATTAAATCTCCTTCTTGGACTCTGAATGTTTGAGTGTTACTTTTTCATGAGAACAGCCCAATTCCAACAGTGTTAACTCAGTTCACAGTGGTAGGCTGGGACATATTTGTGAAGATCAGATGTAGAAGGACATGACCAGAGTCTCTAGCCAAGTCTAAAAGAGAACCTCAAATTTGTCAGGCAGAGCCAAGGCCAGTGTGAGAAATCCTATGAAATTAGTAAGTGAAGTCATACTAATCTTCCAAAAATCAGCTCATCTAGCAACTATTTCCACTCAAGCCAGACATAGATGGGGTTACAACTTGGAAGTGGGAATGAACATGTGGGAGAAAAGAATTCTCAGAGAAATGGGGGTTGGGGTGAAATTCTACACTTTCTGATACCTTATCAGAGGTAACTGACTAATCTCCAGATATTTCTGACCTACCCTATATTTAGACCTACTCAACGGTAGCCTTGCTGACCATGTAGCTGAGGTCCCTGGAATAGAGAAAGGCTAAATACAGGGGTAGGGGCAGCTTCCTAACAGGAGGAAAGACTTCCATCCAATATCTAGTTTTACTTAGCCAAACTTTGACAGTCTATAACTGTCAGAAAATCAGATTATGGATAGTGGTCTTCTTGAAAGTGGGTAGATCCCTCAAAAAGAGTAAGTTTTCAGACTAAAGTTTACAAAGAAGAGAATGTAATGGGTTGGGGAAACAGAATGTAATATTTATTTTGGGTAAAACATTTCGTAAAAGAGCAAGCTGGTTCATTTACATCAACACTATCATGTTGATAAATACTCTGGATACCTTTTGAAAGTTCATGTGCTCCATAGGATGGCAGATAAATTCTATAAAAATTGTATATTGGCAGTAATTATAACATGTGGCAAAATAATATATTTTTAAAATTCTTGGTTCCTAGACAAAGAACGGCTATAGATAGATTTGATAGAGAGACCAGATTATCAACTAGAGATCCTAGCTTTTTCTTGGAATATAGATTATATGGGAATTGGGTTTGGCCCCCTTGGGAAAATGCTAAAAGTATTGTCTATGTGGGAAGGAGGGTAAAACAGGTAAATGATAATTAAAAACTGTAGTTTCTGCAAGAAACTGTTAGGGGATCACCAAATCCATTTTATTTCATCATATAAAACACAGCCTCCATTTTCAGTTGACTATAGTATTACGTTTGAGTTTAGGTTTGCAAGTGATGTGTATCACTTACATTTCTGGTTCATGAGCGCCTCACATTTGGAATCTCCTGTGCTTTCCTCTTCTAGCTTTATCTAAATGAAAACACAAACCCTGAAATAAGTCATGTGTGGAAGATGCCTGAGTGAAAAGTAGGAAAGAGTATGGGACTCTGAATCATCAAATGGAATAGAATATTTAAGTCAGTTAAGAACATGTGCTTCATACTTATCATAAAGGGGAACTAAACTTCTATTATGTCAATCCACTAAAATATTGGCTATTATTTGTAAGTGCAATTAGTGTTACTGTAAATAATATATACATGCAATACCACACAAAAACCCTCTTTAACTGTATACAGTTAGTTATTGGGTCTACCCCTTAGTGTAGGGACATGGATAGTTAGGCTTAACAATTTTAGTTGTTATTCTATGTGGAATGAGTTATTTATACACTTCAAGTGGGGAAAGTGTGTGTAATAGATGATAGTGAAACAGTGTATGTTTTATAAAAATCAGTCTGGTGTCAGTGTAGGAGATGGACCGGAAGCCAGTGTTAGCAGATGAAGATAGTGTAGCTAAGAGGTTATTTAATAAGCCCAGGCAAGAGATGAATGCATCATGGATTTTAGGATTAACTGTACAAATAGAAATAGTTGGTTTTAAGACATCCCTAGTACATAAAATCTAGAGCAATGCTTAAAAAAAATGGAATTGAGGGAAAGGTTAGTTTCACAAATATGTATATGGTGTGCACAAATACTTGTTTGGTGACCCTACTCCCTGAGACGAGGAACATTGGAAGAACAGTGGAATAGAGAAAGATCTTAATTTCAGATCTGGACATGTTAATTCTAACGTACTTTCGGGATTTCCAAGTGAACAAGTAGGAAATTGGGTAGTGGGATCATTAAAAGAAATAAGAGGAAGGAAAACAAGTTTATTCAAACTTTATTCAGTGACATTTTATAAACGTGCCCCTATGGTGAAGCATAAAGACACAATGTGTAGCTTTAATTGTTATAACTAGTTGTGTATAGGTGATTTGGTGATTAGCTCACAAGGCCCAGTAGAACAATTTTGACTTCATTCTACTGGGAATCTTTTAGAAACATTAAGGGAATATCAGATTTTTTTTTTAAGGATAGATTTGCAGATAGAAGGAAGAAATGCTATCTTTCTCCAGTTTGGAGTTTCCAAGGAAAATCAATATATAAATAACACTGGTTCATTTCTGTACCTTTTATGTTACTTCACATAGAAGGTTCTTCTACTTCAAGAAAACCAGGACATTTCCCATTTCCCATGATTTACAGGAAGTAGGTGAGAGTGCAGAGATTTTCAGAATTTTTTTTAATATAGTTTTTCTTAATTTGTCTGTATGATAACAAACATCTAAGGAAGAAATAAAAATCCTACATAGGCATCTTGTCTTTTTAAATCAGAAATGAAAATCTAGACAGACAGAAGTAAATGTCTATCTGAACATGTATATTTCAGTTAGAATTTTTACACTGTAGATAACACATGGGGGGGGAAGTTTTTAAATAATAAACTTTGATTAATAGAAAAATGAAAAAGAAACTCAACAATAGTGATAAAAATTCAGAGTTCATTTCATCATGTGAAGTTTTCTTAACTGAGACATAAGCTATACTTATTTGTAATTTCAAATCTAACTTATTTGTAATTTTTTTCATAATGAGAAATTCTGGCTTAAGGTTTGTGTATGAGTATAATAAAAATTCTTTAATTTCATGAAATCATGACAATATGGGCTAACGTCACTGGCAGTAACCTCAAAAGTCTCCTTGTATGGCTCATCACATAACTCTTGAGACAAAATTCACAGAGATTACTAATTCTTGGCCAAATTACACACTGTAGGAACTAAAACTAGGAATAACAAACATTTGGTTATTTGAGGTTATAAAGAAAATTGGGCCAACTTATGCAGGGTAAAAATATCTCCAGTTCTTAATTTTCAATTAATATTTTTGCCTATGTTTTACATAACGGGGCTCCTTGTGGGCATATATTCAAAAGTGAAAATTATTAAACTCATGGATTCTTCATTTTTAGTGAAGATAGAATAATACCTCACAATCTTCTCTTATATCGATCATTGATTCTTTGAAAAATAGCCTTTAGTACTACAGTAGACACACTTAGTTTTTCTAACATATTCTCAGGGTAAACAAATTTTATGTTCCATCAGTACTGAGAAATATGACTATAAAATTATTAAAATGTTTTTTATACTGGAAAATAATATAATATGTATACCTGAATGTATTTTTTTTCTTTTTATGGTAATCTAAAAGGGTCTGTATTCACTGGAAAACTTTTTAAAGTTCTTTGAGAGACTATAAATCATGAAAAAAATCAAGTCATTACTTCATGCAGACAGTAAATGTTATATTCATAATACTGACTAAATAGTAAGTATGCAGAAATAAATTTAATAAAAAATTACTAAAATTGCAAACCTCTAAAAAACTCTGTTGATCTATTTGAATCCCTTCTTATACAATTACAGACAACTTTGGAATATAAAAAAAATCATATCTTCACTGATGGTCAAAGGTTGGCTTCCACTGACAGTGTCCAAAAGAAAATGCTAAATTTCCCTGAAGTCTATTTCTGTACAGAAATTTTGAGATGATTAGATCCTAATTTTACAATGGAATTTTCAGTGCCAAAACATCTCCTTGAAAAAGAAAACAATAGGATTTCATCATTCTTGTTTCTTTTCTCCATTATTAACATGCTGGAGACTATTCTTTCACACATCTTTTTTATGTATGTACATAGGTGTATATAGATATATGCACAAATAAATCAAATACATAATTTTATGTGAAAGAGATCATAATATCTATGTTGCTGTTCTCGCAGAACTCTTTTCATTTGTTTCTTTATTTATTTTTAGAGAGAGAGTGGTGCAGAGTGAGAGTCCCAAGCAGACTCTGCACTGTCAGCTCAGAGCCTGATGTGGGACTCAAATCCACAAACCATGAGATTATGATCTGAGCTGAAATCAAGAGTTGCATCACCTGAGTGAGCCACCCAGGCACCCCGGAACTCTTATTTTGACTTCTCTTTTCCCCTCTCTTGTACTTCCCTTTCTACCTCTACTCTTATTCCAGAAAACCCAGTGCTATAAACTTAATTCCTATTATCCATATATAGTTCTTAAAACCTCTGTTAGATTGAAAAGGATCTGTATTAAATTTACTCGTTACTTTAGGTGAATTATGAATTATCATTTTTATAATGGAAAGTTTTGGATGTATATGAAAGCAGATAAAGGTAAAAATAAACAAAATTGCTAATGAAATGAGAAGATCTCTTAGAAATATGTTATTTACACAAAACGCACACTGTTTTTATAAGTCTCTTGTGACTGTTTCCACACTTACTTCTTTTATTTTACTGACTGGCCAGGTCATTTATTCTATGGCAGAAGAAAATAAGACGCAGGTTACGGAGTTTGTTCTCACGGGACTTATAGATCTTCCCGGGCTGCAAGTCCCCTTGTTTCTGGTGTTCTTGGTCATCTATCTCACCACCATGGTGGGTAACCTCAGTCTGGTTGTTCTCATCTGGAAGGACCCCCGCCTTCACACCCCCATGTATTTATTCCTTGGTAGTTTGGCCTTTGCAGATGCCTGTACTTCATCCTCTGTAACTCCCAGGATGTTTATAAATTTTTTATCCAAGAATCATATGATATCTCTTTCTGACTGTCTGGCTCAGTTTTACATTTTGGTTCCAGTGCCACCACAGAGTGTTTCCTCCTGGTAGCGATGGCCTATGACCGCCATGTAGCCATTTGCAACCCTTTACTTTATCCAGTCGTGATGTCCAATAACCTCTGTACTCAGTTCATTGGCATTTCATATCTTATTGGTTTTCTACATTCAGCAATTCATGTGGGTTTGTTATTTAGATTAACTTTCTGCAGGTCCAATGAAATACATTATTTCTACTGTGAAATTTTACAGCTTTTCAAAATTTCTTGCACTGATCCTACAGTTAATACACTTCTGGTTTTAATCTTATCGGCCTTTATACAAGTCTTCACCTTTGTGACCATCATAGTATCTTATACCCGGGTCCTCTTTGCCATCCTGAAAAAGAAGTCTGAAAAGGGCAGGAGCAAAGCCTTCTCCACGTGCAGCGCCCACCTGCTCTCTGTTTCCTTGTTCTATGGCACTCTCTTCTTCATGTATGTGCGTCCTGGGTCTGGCTACACTGAAGATCATGATAAAATGTATTCTTTATTTTACACAATCATAATTCCTCTGTTAAATCCTTTTATTTACAGCTTGAGAAACAAAGAGGTTATAGATGCCTTGAGAAGAATAATAAAGAAATAAATAGTGGCCAGAAAATTTTCAAAATGTTTCTTTTTTACCTTCTGCTGATAAAAGCCCCAAGTCCTATAGACAAGCCACGACTCTGCCATTTCACCAGGCGGCTAATGGTCAGGGGAATCCATAAGCTCTGTGTGAAGCATCCCAGCTTCCGATTATGCTTCCTTGGATATGCGTCCAGTTTGGGACATTACCTATATAATTAGGTTATTTATACACATTGTGCTTTATTTTGATCCGAGCATTTAGCTTTTGCAAATTTGTTGTTTTCTAGGGCCTTCCAAAATTTTACATAGTAACAGACAGCTGGCATATAGAATTCATCATTGAGTTCATGAATGAGCCTTGCCCATTGCTCTAGACTTGCAAATTAATAAGGATTTGTTGTTTCCTGCCATACACAGTAACTCTGGTTGACTGATAAAGTAAAATTATGCTTCTTTTTTTTTTAATGTTTTATTTATTTCTAGGAGAGAGAGAGAGAGACAGCGTGAGCAGGGGAGGGTCAGAGAGAGAGGGAGTCACAGACTGAAACACCTTCCAGGCTCTGAGCTGGCAGTCAGCACAGAGTCCGACGCGGCGCTCGAACCCACGAACCGCGAGATCATGACCTAAGCGAAAGTCGGACGCTTAACCAAGCCACCCAGGCGCCCCAAATTATGCTTCTTGACAAAATAAAAAGTTCTACAGAAATTTGCAGATATCAGGAAGAAAATGGAAGCTGGCATGAATTAAAGAATGAAGCAACAAAATTACTCACAGCTCATAGTTATAACTCCATAGTTGTAAGTCCACATACAGTATGAGGGATATTGCATGTAGCATGATATTCAACAATTTATAAGCTAAGGAATATTTGAGTGCAATAAAGAGCAATTTCAGAGATAACCCTTGTGGTTGCATTAATATTCCTATCAGTTTTAGTAGGAGCTGACTGTCGAGAGGCAAGGAGTCTGGACCAGAGATAAGACCCTGACTTAGGATGTAGATATGGGTGAAAACTGTGTCAGTGAATTCTCTCCTGCTGATTTACTTCCAATTCAGGGGCATGATCACTTAAAGCATATATATTTTTAAATTTATTTTAGAATTATATAGACAGGTGATTCAACTCTTCTTTGGCAAAAGAAGGAATTATATTCCTTGAGCAATCTGGTTTCTTTTTTTCTTTTTTGAGCACATTCACTTGGGAAAATCTATTATTCAAACTAAAAGTTAAGTTGAAGTTGAAGAATTAAAATATGCCTGTTGTTCTAGTGTTTTAAAACACTTTAGATCTTGTCAATAGTTCCAACAAACAGACTGAAAGTATTATCTAAAAATGTAGACATATGATAAATTTCTCTAATCACTTAAGTTTATTTCTCTTATAATATTGGAAAAAAGTCAACATATTTGTGTGGTCTTAAGACTAATTCTGTTTGGTTCCCCATGACAAAAATTCATTTTAAAAATATTCTACATGATTAAGGTTACTCTCTTTAGGAACTACCTGTACTTATAGGGTGATTTTCAGCAATTTCACAGTATTTGTGACTCATTTTGCAAACTCTGTAAACATTTCTGTTTCTTTAACATTTTTATTTATTTTCTTTTCAAGTAAAATCTCTTGTCTGGAATTTACTATTGGTCTTTTTAAAATAATCCCTAAATATTTTTTTATTATTTATATAAATGAAATATACTTATTTCTTAATGTACATGGTACACGCTTTGTTTGAAATATATGCAAAAGCAACTATGTGCTATGATATTTACACTCTTACTGTCTTTATAAATGTACAAGTGATAGATGATTTTATCAGGATTATTTTCAATAATATCCCAGGTATTAGGTTATATTGTCTTGGAAATAAAGAGTTATGAATTGAACTGTAATGTTTTACTCCAGTTTGAAGGCCCTCTAAGGAAATGACATTTATACAGACTTGCAATGTCAACTTAATAGATGCATTGACTTGGGATGAATTATATTCTTGCTGAGGTTGGTATGAACTGATTCCTGATCCAGAATGTTCCTAACTATATTGTACATCAGACATGTCAAATATATCAAGGTAGTTTATTGCATAGACTGTATTTTATGGAATGCAGCTGCATTAAAAAATTTACATGAGGTAAACAACCATCTAGGTGCTAGGTTACAAGCAAGTTACTTAAGCTAAGAGACTCCCAACCTTGTACCTTCCCTGTGCTGAGGTGATCTGTACTTAGATCAGTTTTTATTCAGTGAATGAAGCTTTGGAAACTCTTGGGATATCCAAAACTTCTATCATGTTGCTGCTACACATGCTGCTGCTTTACTTGTTCCGTATTCTTGCTTAAAGTTAAGGGAACTTGGGTAATAAACTTGGGTAAATAAACACTGCAAGCCTATTGCATCTTGTGAATTTAACTGTCATTCTACATTTGAAAATTACTACAGTGGTCTTATTCAATTGCCCTTGAGAAGGATGGGTAGGGAAGTTCTTTTGAGACTTTGGTGCTGGGACAGTTGCAAACTAACTCCTGGTTTGAGACAGTGGTAATTTTCAGAGGCAAATTATGGAGTATTAATCTACCAATGGAATTTAGGTTATAAGGTTTCAAATCTCTAGGATTTAGCAGAGTGGGTTAACAAATAAAGGCAAATAGGGAAAATGGCTAGAAATATTGCTTATTGGTTATCAATAGCATTACTAAAGTGGAATAGAAGATGAGTCAAGAGGTTTTTCACTTGGCAGATATTATATTTACCTAGAAGTCAACATATTCACTGTCCATGAGAGAGAAGGACAAGACAAAGTAACCATGGAAATGAGAGGGTACTGTTAACTGGGACATCTTTCAACAAATAAACACTAGAAACCTGACAAGTTTTTGTTAGTATAGATACTCAGACCACATGATCAAGGGGGTTGGTATTTCAATGGTAGAGAATCCATTGAATTTGAATGGAGAGAATTAAATGGCCTGACTACTATAGACTATAGTATACATTCTTCATTCCAAATAATGATACCACCACAGTTGAGGTAGAAATCTAATAAGCTTACATTGAAAAAGGTACCCATTCAATTTTTTCACCTAATAATAAATAAAAGATCCTTGCAGAAATGGTAGTAGATGTGTTCAAAATGTACGTAATTTAGATTGTATATAGATGAACAATAAAATCACTCCCAATGAAAAATCCCTCTAATGCAAACTTCGGAGAAATTCAATGATAAGGACAGTTCACTGTGCTTGGTACCCATACACCATCTTACAGGAGAGCAAAACGGTACACGGACAGAGCAAATTTGTTAGCAAGCTCTTTTCCTGGATCTCAGTGATAGAAGAACGTTTTGTGCTTTTCAAAAGAAAAGGAATAATCAATGACAGTATAGGCACATGGAATTATTTTGGTGCCTCATGAAAGTTGGAGGATGAAAAAGAAAGAAATTGGTAAAGGTGCTATATAAAATTTGGTTGTAATTTCTGGTTGGGAGATGGAAAACATCTGGTACTTTGGGCAACTACACTTGCCTTGCTAAAAAGAAACAGATAGATTTATTGTATTTACTCCTGTTTGGGATATGTCAAAGGGTACTGGTAAAATAAAGTGAGTGAGAAAGGTGAGGGAATATTCCATTTGTTAAGGCAGGAGAATAAGAGAAATGAACTCTACCTGCAAAATATTATCAGGGCAATCCAAAGATTAATAATTGGTCTAAGTTTAATGGCTTTGAGAAGGTGAACAGAGTTTTCTGGTATCACCAGAAACCAGAATGCAATACATGATGCTATCAGCAAGAGACAGAGAAGGCAACATTGGAGAGCCAAAGATAAAACTTTGAGGATAATGTGATGCTGTGGTAATAGGTACCAGAGTTATATTAAATTACAAATTGAAATATTTGAATGTAAGAATAGCCTGTAGAAATGTCACCTCTATCTGAATATTTTATTGGATTTGATATGTTGTGAGACTGAGGGGCTTCACCATTGCTTGCTAATGTCTAATCAGGTCAAGTCTGCTTCCATTAATTTCTAATTTTCCATACAAACAGAATCTTTAGAATTGTGAAAACTCTCCTCTGTAGTGAATATTAAACAATACCAAATCCTTACAGGACAATAATACATTTCTGTTTTAAGAGATGGTAGAAATAGGGACATTAATCCCTGGTTGACTAATTATATAAAAGTCCTATCTGACACTTAAGAAAAAGAGTTAATGAAGAATTACTATGACTACTGAGGACTAAATAAAATAATTCTACTGATAATAATAGTTCTACTGATAAGAAGTCCAGTGAACTAAAGGTGACTGGTACTCTACCATAGAGTTGGCCAAGTATTTATGGTTTTTAAAATGTTTATTTATTCTGACAGAGAGAAAGTGGTGGGGCAGAGAGAGAGAGAGAAGGAGAGAATCCCAAGAAGGCTCTGCACTGTCAGTACACAGTCCAATGTGGAGCTAGATCCCACAAACTGCAAGATCATGATCTGAACCAATCTCAAGAGTCAGACACCCAACCAAATGAGTCACCTATGTACCCCAGATTTATGTTTTTATTTCAATTTCAGAAAAAAATTTTAAAATCAAACAATTCTCTTTCATTTGACAAAGGCTCCAATACATATTTGAGATAATCACTCCAGTGTAGCCATATACTTGGTCAGATAAGATATAGATTTAGGGGTGGCTGGGTGGCTCAGTCAGTTAAGCGTCCGACTTCAGCTCATGATCTCACCACTCTTGGGTTCAAGCCCCGCATCAGGTTCTGTGCTGACAACTAGCTCAGAGCCTGGAGGCTGCTTCAGATTCTGTGTCTCCCTCTCTCTCTGCCCCTCCCCTGCTCACACTGTCTCTTTCTCCTTCAAAACTGAATAAATGTTCAAAAAATTAAAAAAAAGATATAGATTTAATCCCTATAAAGAGGATACTAGTTCATCACTTTGAAAATACATTCTATCATAATTTATCTCTGAGAAAAGGAAGAAACATAGGCACTAAGAATTGTGGTGACACATATGACTAATCTGAAATGGTTAATCTATCCAGCTCAAACATAAGGCCTTGACCAATCCATAAAATTTGGGAGAATAACTTGAACTGGGACCACAACAGACTTTACAGATAGTATGGAATAAATTACAGTCATTTCAGACCCTCTAGACAAGAAGAGGGCTATTTACATGTTGGTGAGTGTGTATTCTGCACTTGAGCATTTTATTAAGCCCTAGATTGAGTTACTAAAAGACATATGAATTTTAATGGAGTTTGGGGGGGGAAGCTTTTAGAGACTTATAAACTGAGCCCAAACAATCTCTCTGAAATCATATCATTCTTTTTTTTTTTAATTTTTTTTAATGTTTTTTATTTATTTCTAGGAGAGAGAGAGACAGCGTGAGCAGGGGAGGGTCAGAGAGAGAGGGAGTCACAGACTGAAACAGGCTCCAGGCTCTGAGCTGGCAGTCAGCACAGAGCCCGACGCGGCCCGAACCCACGAACCGCGAGATCATGACCTAAGCGAAAGTCGGACGCTTAACCGACTAAGCCACCCAGGCGCCCCTGAAATCATATCATTCTAAGTCACAAGTGATTTCAGAGGTGTCTGTTATGCAATTGAAGTCTCTGGCAAACATCAACAGTACCGCACAAATGGCATCCATTGAGGATATTGTAAATTACTTGATGTGCAATAAGGAACAGCCCTTTTGAAATCTAAGTACAGATCTGTTATTAGGCTCTGGTGGAAATAGTTCGCTCAATGGAAAGACAGCAGATAATTGTAAAACTTGAGATAACAACTGTATATGAGCAAAGCCAAAGAAATGTGCCCTAGAATGAGACAATTCAACAAAGCTTACTAATTAAATAAAAAGAGTATGTATAGGAATAGCCACTGGTGCTGGTTTAGTAAAGTTGAGGACACCTTTGTCAGGTTGCTGAGATATAAAGATAGGAATGAGAGGTGAAGATTTTCTATGCTTAAAAAAATAACATATATATATATGTATATATATACACATATATATATATATAAAATAATTACCACAATAAGCTTATTAAACATCCAATACCACATATAGTTACAATTTTTTTCTTGTGGTGACAATTTTTGAGCTATATTCTCTTAGCAACTTTCAATTATACAATACAATATTGTTAACTATAGTCACCATGCTGTACACCACATCTCAGGACTTCTTTATTTTATAACCAGAAGTTTATACCTTTTGCCTCCCCTCACTCATTCTGTCCATCCCTCAGGCCCAGCCTCTGGTATTACCAATCTATCTTCTGTATCTATGAAGATTAATTTGTTTTTATATTTCATATATATGTTAGATCATATGAGATCTCTTTTTCTCTAATTCATTTCACTTAGCATAATGCCCTCAAGGTCCATCCATGTTGTCACAAATAGCAAAATTTCTTGATTTTTTCATGGCTGAACAACGTTTTAACATATACGTATTACAATTTCTTTATCAATTTATCTGTTGATGAACAACATCTGTTGTTTCCATGTCTTCGCTATTGTAAATATCGTTGCAATGGACATGATGGTGAAGCTATCTCTTTAAAACAGAGATTTCACTTCCTTCAGACACATATCCAGAAGTGAAATTGCTGGATCATATGGTAGTTCTATTTGTGATTTTTTAAAGGAAACTCCATACAGTTTTCTGTAGTGCTACACTAATTTACATTTCCATCAGAAGTGCAGTGTTCTTTTTTCTCCACATCTTTGCCAACACTTGTTTTTTGGATAATCACCATTCCAACAGATCTGAGATGACATTGCATGTGGCCTTGATTTACATTTCTCTGGATGATTAATGATGCTGAGCATCTTTTCATGTAGGTATTGGCCATTTGTATGTCTTCTTTGGATCAATGTATATGTTCTCTGTCCATTTTTAAATTGAATTATTTGGGTTTTTTTGCTACTGAGTTATATGAGCTTTAAAAATATATTTTGGATATTAATCCCTTATCAGATATATGATTTGCAAATATCTTTGTTTTTGAATATCACCTTTGCTATTATAGTCAACAATAAAATCATTGTTAAGACTGATGTCAAGGGGCCTGCCCTCTATGTTTTCTTCTAGGAGTTTTATGGTCTTAGGTGTTACATTCAAGTCGTCATTCTGTTTTGAGCTAATTTTTGTGTATGGCATGAGATAGCGGTCTTGTTTCATTCTTTTGCACATGGATGTTCAGTTTTCCCCATACCATTTATTGAAGAGACTGTCCTTCTCCTATTGCATATTCTTGGCTCCCTTATTGTAAATTAATTGACTGTAAATGCATGGTTCTTACTACTTTTTAATATGCCAACTTCTACAATATTGATGGACAATAACAGACATACTAAAAGTCCAACAAACACCAGGACCTATATCATCCTTTACCCCCATTATTCATTATTACTTATAATTCTTGTAGATGGTGACTAGAAGCAATCAACTGTGTATGTAATTTTTACTAAGCTAAATTTACCTTTTCCTCTGGTCAGTCCATTTCCAGATGTATTATATAAATTAGACAGTTTAGAGACAATTTCCCAAAGTATCTCTTCATCCAGAGGTTAATGTCTAGATAATTTACATTTTAATTTAGGTTTATATTTGAGTCAACAAATCCTGAATTAGTGTGGAAATGAGGTTAAAATATGTTTGAAACAGTTAATATTATGTCAGTCAATATTATGATGCCATAGATATTACTGAATTCCAGTTAATATTCTTTTTTTTTTTAAATTTTTAATGTTTTATTTATTTCTAGGAGAGAGACAGCGTGAGCAGGGGAGGGTCAGAGAGAGAGGTAGTCACAGCCTGAAACAGGCTCCAGGCTCTGAGCTGGCAGTCAGCACAGAGCCCGACGCGGGGCTCGAACCCACGAACCGAGAGATCATGACCTAAGCGAAAGTCGGACGCTTAACCGACTAAGCCACCCAGGCGCCCCTCCAGTTAATATTCTTAATGCTATAAAAGTTTCCATTTTGTTAAAATCCCATGTATTGTTTTTTCATTTTTTATTTATTATTATTATATTTTTTGAAGAGACAGAGTTTTAGTGGGGGACAAGGGCAGAAGGAGAAAGAGAGAATCTTAAACAGGCTCCACACTCAGTATGGAGCCTGACATAGGGCTCAATCCCACAATCCTGGGATCATGGCCTAAGCCAGTATTAAGAGTCAGATGATGGAGCGCCAGGGTGGCTCAGTTGGTTAAGCATCCGGCTTCTGCTCAAGTCATGATCTCACGGTTGGTGGGTTCCAGCCCCGTGTTGGGCGCTGTGCTGACAGCTAGCTCGAAGCCTGAAGCCTGCTTCAGATTCTCTGTCTCCCTCTCTCTTTGACCCTCTCCTGCTCATGCTGTCTCTCTCTCTCTCTCAGAAATAAATAAAACATTAAAAAAAAAAAAAAGAGTCAGATGCTCAATTGACTGAGCCACCCAGGTTTCCTTTATATATCATTTTTTTTTAAGTGGTCACTGCATATTATTCCACTGGAGACACCTATGCCTTACTCTAACGTCAGGGAGATTTTGTTCTGTGTTTTTTCCTAGAAGTTTTAGTTTTAACATTCACCTGTAAGAGTTAATCCAATTTACTTTTTGTTTATGGGATGAGTTAGTGTTGAGGTTTTTTTTTTTTTTAATATATAGATATCCATGTTTAAAAGTTCTATTTTTTTTAAAAATTAATTAATTTATTTATTTTTAATTGTTTTATTTATTTCTAGGAGACAGAGAGAGAGACAGCGTGAGCAGGGGAGGGTCAGAGAGAGAGGGAGTCACAGACTGAAACAGGCTCCAGGCTCTGAGCTGGCAGTCAGCACAGAGCCCGATGCGGGGCTCAAACCCACGAACCGAGAGATCATGAGCTAAGCGAAAGTCGGACGCTCAACCGACTAAGCCACCCAGGCGCCCCTAAAAGTTCTATTTTTTAAAACTATCTCTTCTTCCATTGAGTTATATTGGTACTCTTGAAAAAAAAAATCAACTGACCATATAATATCAGAGTTCTCCAGACAAGCAAAGCAAATAAAGTAATTTATTTTAAGGAACTGGCTTATGTAATTGCGGGGTTTATCAAGTTTGAAATTCATAGGGCAGGCCGCCATGCTGGACACTCAGGCAGTATTTCTTTTTTTTTTTTTTTTAATGTTTTATTTCTTTCTAGGAGAGAGAGAGAGAGACAGCGTGAGCAGGGGAGGGTCAGAGAGAGAAGGGAGTCACAGACTGAAACACGCTCCAGGCTCTGAGCTGGCAGTCAGCACAGAGCCCGACGCGGGGCCCGAACCCACGAACCGCGAGATCATGACCTAAGCGAAAGTCGGACGCTTAACCGACTAAGCCACCCAGGCGCCCCGCTCAGGCAGTATTTCTACATTACAGTCTTGATAAGAATTTATCTCCAGGAAACTGCAGTTTCTGCCCTTAAGGGCTTCAACTGAATGGATGAGTCTCATTCACATCATTGAGAGTAATCTTCTTTACTTAAAAGTCAGCTGATTGCAAATGTTAATTACATCTGCAAAATACTTTCATAGCAACATCTAGACTAACATTTACCTGACCATCACGGGGCTCACCACATATGTTCTTCTGTACCTCAGTGGCTGTGTGTGGCCTACTGTCTGCTGTCTGCAACAGCTGTTTCATATATGTGTCCAGGTTTCTATCTGTGCATTAGTGGAAGTGAAAGTCCTACCTCTTCACTGAGGAAAAACCGAAATACAAGACTCTGTTTTCTATCATGTCTTATCTCTGACTAAAATCTCCTGGTACTTCTTTTCTGCCTACATAATAGAATCTACATTCCTTAGCAGAGTGTGGAGATATGTAAAGTAACTAAGCAAATATTCTGCATTCTTGCATTAAACAGATAATTTACTTGTTTCTATGACTTTGCTCCTATTGATTCCTTCTTTCTCAAATGGAAAGCCTTTTTCATCTTTCATTTCTAAAGTGTGGCCTTTAGAATTTAAGAAGCTTTACCATCCCAATCAGTTGCTACTTGCAGCTTTAATCTTTTTTACTTATGCCAACCTATTAGTTCATTCAATCATTCATGTATTTTTAAAGAAAACTTAATAAATATCTAATAAATAAATTTAACCATAGTTATTATTTTCAAAGAGCTGACAGTCTAGAGAAAGAAATGCATTTGTAAAATGTTGACTGTACTAGAGAATGAAAGTACCATAAAAGAAGTACTAAGAATAGAGCTGGTATAAAGGAGATACTATTCAAGTCTATTTTATGGTAATAATGGAGGAGATCAGAGAGAACCTTCTAGAAGAGTTGGCACTGATACAGGACTAGAAGCATCAGAGTTAGCAGGAATTCGCAAGGGACTCATGCCAGAGTGAGAGAGCATAATATATAAAAAAATGCTTCAAGTTTGAATCTTGTGTTTAAATCTAAATGGAAAATAAGGTGGTGGAGGATGGTGGTACCATAGATAGAACTGGAAATGTAAGAAGGATTAGACAATGGAAAACCACCTATGTCATGATAATGAGTTGGACTTTATTATAGGTAAAGGGGGTACTAATGAAAGGTGATGAGAAAAATAAAGATATTATATTTTGCAAGTTTAATTCTGGTGACAGCATGAAAAACAGATTGAAAACATGGCAAGATTAAACACAAAGAGAAAAATAAGGTTATAATAATAAATTATTAAAAATTTATTTTCCTGAATTTCTAGAAATATTGTTCAACTGCATATATCTATATCTATATACTGCTATTGAAAAGATCTGATGCCAACCTGATTTTCTTTCTTTTATCTGGAAGCCCAGAGGGTATTCCCTTTACTTTAAAATTTAATAGTTTTAATATGCTATGTCTCAAATAGATCATCTAATTTTCCAAGGCATATAATAAGCTAATTAATAATATATGAATATATTTTCATTTCTGTAAAGTTTCCTTAGAATATAATTTTCATAATTCTATTTAATTGATTTTTTTCTTCTTCAGGGACTCATATATATATATGTTGGATTTTATTTGAATATCAGCTATATCAATAATTTTTTTCTCTGATCATTTTTATTTCTTTTTACTTTTACTCTTCTCTCTTGGCTTTTTTCACAAGTTTTCTGAATGTTTCTCTTATACATTTCTGTGTAAAAACTGACCAAAATTTAGTGACTACCAACAATCTAATTGCTATTTCTCACAATTCTGTGGTTTGAGAAGGCTCAAATGGGTAGTTATATGGCTCCATATAATGTCAGCTGTTCTGCAGTAATCTATAGGCGTAATTGCTCTGGATTTTCCAGTGTGGCTCATTCATAAATCTGGTCCATTGGTGAAGATGGCTAGAACTCTGGGCTCAGCTAATGTACTAGAGTCTTTGGGCCCCTGTCTCTCCATGTGATCTCTCAGGATCCAAAAGTGAAAGCAACTTCTTAAGCTTGAAATGGCACAGCATTACTTTTGCCACACTGTACTGTTTAAAGAGCATCGGGTCAGCCCAGATTTACTGTAGGTGGGACTACACAAGAGTATGAATACCAGGACATGTAGAACATTAGAGGCTGTCTTTGGAAACTGGTTTCCATATTCAATGTTCTACAATATGTTTTCAAAAAAGTCTATTTGTCTGAGGTGCCTGGGTGGCTCAGTTGGTTAAGCCTTCAACTACTGATTTAGGCTCAGCTCATAATCTCATAGTTGTGAGATCGAGCCCCATGTCAGGCTCTGCACTGAGCATGGAGCATGCTTGGGATTTTCTCTTTCCCTTTCTCCCTCTCCTTGCTCACACATGCACACAAGCCCACACACTCTCTCTCTCAAAATAAATAAACTGAAAACAATACATTAAAAAATCTATTTTTCCTTGGCACTTTATGTGTCTTTATCTAAGAATTTTTTTCGTCTTGGCACTTTATGTAAGTCTTTATCTAAGAATTTTTTTCGTCTTTCTTTCCTGAATCCAATCAACTTCTTTCACATTTTAATTTTGGTCCATATCTGTTCTTAGTTTTAGAATTTTTATTTGAATGTTTTCTTATGTATCTGCATATTTAAGGAAGTTTAATTTGAGTTTGGTATCCTGTGATTCTATGTTATAATCATGTCTTGCTCTACCAGTGTTTTTAGGGGTAAATATAGGAATGCACTAGTTTTTTGTTGTTGTTGTGTTTTGTTTTTTTTTTAATCTTATAATAGGATATGGATATTGTCAAATGCTTTCTGGTCTTTTGAAATGTTATTTTCCAAGACCATCAATTATAGGTATAGGCAGACCTGTAGAAGAGGTTTGGATAGTTTACTAGATTTTAGTAGTTCACCACGTCAGTCTTCTATTGGTCTACACTAAAATGAAAGTTTCAAATTTCTAGGACCTTTCTTGGAGGAAAGTTTGAAGTATCTTCTGATTTTATGATTCTCTTTTGTTCCTTTGGGACCCTTTATTCCTTTCTGTCTCATTTACTATGAGCATGACAGGGCTTCCTTCCTCCATCTTCCATATCCCGCCTTCCACAGAGGCGATGCTTTCACTGAGACTGCTTATTTTACTCTTGTACACTTTCAGATACTTTCCCTTTGATACCTCACAGACTTTGCTCTTACCTTCCAAGTTTCAGGCTGGTTCTTGGAATTTTCATCACTCAGGCTGGATTTTTCAGGCCTCAATTCTGCTTTATTTTTCCCCCTGGGGTCTCCATTTTTTCTACAGTCAGGTCCAGGCTCCAGAGTGGGTTTTGGGTATAATTTACTGCCTACTGTAAATTAAAGTTCATAGTTTTTTTTTTCTCTTTCCTAGGTATACTGAAGAAGTGTTTTACGGATATTTTTGTTTTCTTTATTCATTAGTATTTTTTTAAATTTGAGGATGTGTGGCAAGATTTGGATTCTTTCAGTTTCCATTATCTTATTACAACTGTATGGATAAGAAGAATTAAATTATTTTTTAGGAGCCAACCCATTAATTAATTTTAGATGACACAGGGTACAAATAAATCAACTAAATCTATTGTATGCCTTTTCCAAAAATTGTCTGCATGAGGTGGTACTATATAAAGGTAAGTCAGATCTACTTTCAGGGTTCAGGAAAGAAACCACTATATTCTGAAAGATAATGATGTTTGGGACATTTTGATCTTCACAGATCCACATATCTTAATATATATCCTTTATAGCAAAATAAAGAGCACCATGAATTTTTTTTAATAAAAAATCAAGAAGCATTTATTGAGCACCTAATACATGCTAAGTCATGATAAATAAAACTTTTTTTTTTCTGAGCTGCTTTATTTTTTTATTTTATTTTATTTATTTATTTTTTTTTACAAATAGTTTATTGTCAAATTAGTTTCCACATAACACTCAGTGCTCATCCCCACAAGTGTCCTCCTCCATGCCCATCCCTCTTCCCCCCCACATCCATCAGTCCTCAGTTTTTGTCAGCATTCAAGAGTCTCTCATGGTTTGCCTCTCTCCCTTTCCCCCACCATCTCCTACCTTCTTCTCCCCCTTGATCTTCCATCAAGTTCCTCCTAATCCTCCTATACGTGCAAACATATGATATTTGTCCTTCTCTGCTTGATTTATTTCGCTCAGCATAACACCCTCAAGGTCCATCCATGTTGCTACACGTGGCCAGATTTCATTCTTTCTCATTGCCATGTAGTATTCCATGGTATAGATAAACCACATCTTCTTGATCCATTCTTCTGTTGATGGACACTTAGGCTCTTTCCATGTTTTAGCTATTGTGGAGAGTGCTGCTATGAACATTGGGGTACATGTGCTCCTGTGCCTCAGGATTTCTGTATAAAACTTTTTAAAAAATATTATTTATTGTCAAATTGGCTAACATACAGTGTGTACAGTGTGCTTTTGGTTTTGGGGATGGTCTCCTGTGATTCATTGCTTACATGTAACACCCAGTGCTCATCCCAACATGTGCCCTTCTCAATGCACATCACCCATTTTCTCCCCCCCCCAATCAACCTTCAGTTTGTCCTCTGTATTTAAGAAACTTATATGGTTTGCCTCCCTCCCTCTCTGTTTGAAACTATTTTTCTCCCTTCCCTTCCCCCATGGTCTTCTGTTAAGTTTCTCAAGTTCCACATATGAGTGAAAACATATGATGTTTATTTGTCTCTGACTTATTTCACTTAGCATAATACCCTCCAGTTCCATCCATGTTGTTGCAAATGACATGATTTCATTCTTTCCATTGCCAAGTAGTATTACATTATATATATAAACCACGTCTTCTTTATTCATTTGTAAGTGGATGGACATTTAGGCCCTTTCCATAACTGGCTATTGTTGAAAGTGCTGCTATAAACATCAGGATACATGTGCCCCTATGAATCAGCACTCCTGCATCCTTTGGATAAATTCCTAGTAGTGCTATTGCTGGATCATAGGGTAATTCTATTTTTAATTTTTTGAGGAAACTCCACACTGTTTTCCAGAGGGGCTGCACCAGTTTGCATTCCCACCAAGAGTGCAAGAGAGTTCTCATTTCTCCACATCCTTACCAGAGTCTGTTGTTTCCTGAGTTGTTAATTTTAGCCACTCTGAGGTGTGAGGTGATATCTCATTGTGATTTTGATTTATATTTCCCTGACGATGAGTGATGTTGAGCATCTTTTCATGTGTCTGTTTCATCCTCTGGGGTATCCATCTTTTCTGTAGTCAGGTCCAGACTCCAGAGTGGGTTTTGGGTATAATTTACTGCCTACTGTAAATTAAAGTTCATAGTTTTTTCTCACACTTGCCATCTGGATGTCTTCTTTGGAAAAGTGTCTATTCATGTCTTCTGCCCATTTCTTCACTGCATGATTTGTTTTCTGGGTGTTGAGTTTGGTGTATTCTGTATAGAATTTGGATACTAACCCTTTCTCTGATATGTCATTTGCAAATATCTTTTCCCATTCTGACAGTTGCCTTTTAGTTTTGCTGATTGTTTCCTTTGCAGTGCAGAAGCTTTTTATCTTTATGAGGTCCCAATAGGTCATTTTTGCTTTAAATTACCTTGCCTTTAGAGACACGTTGAGGGAGAAATTACTGTGGCTGAGGTCAAGGAGGTTGTTGCCTGTCTTCTCTAGGGTTTTGGTGGTTTCCTGTCTCACATTTAAGTCTTTCATCCGTTTTGAGTTTATTTTTGTGTATGGTGTAAGAAAGTGGTCTAGTTTCATTTTTCTGCATGTTGCTTTCCAGTTCTCCCAGCAATGTTTGCTAAAGAAACTGTCTTTTTCCCATTGGATATTCTTTCCTGCTTTGTCAAAGATTAGTTGGCCATAAATTTCTGGGCCCAGTTCTGAGTTCTCTTTTCTATTCCATTGGTCTATGTGTCTGCTTTAGTGCCAATACCACACTGTCTTGATGACTGTAGCTTTGTAGTAGAGGCTAAAGTCTGGGATTGTGATGCCTCCCATTTTGTTTGTCTTTTTCAACATTATTTTGGCTATTCAGGGTCTTTTGCGGTTCCATACAAATTTTAGGATTCTTTGTTCTAGCTTTGAGAGAATGCTGGTGCAATTTTGATTGGGATTGTACTGAACGTGTAGATTGCTTTGGGTAGTATTGACATTTTAACAATATTTATTTTTCCAATCCATGAGCATGGAATGTTTTTCCATTTCTTTGTGTCTTCTTCAATTTTGCTCATAAGTTTTCTTGAGTTTTCAGCATACAGATCTTTTACATCTTTGTAAAAGGTTTATTACTAGGTTTATTCTTAGGTATTTTATGGTTCTTGGTGCAATTGTAAATGGGATCAATTTCTTGATTTCCTTTCTGTTGCTTCACTATTGGTGTAGAGAAATGCAACCAATTTCTATAAATTGATTTTGTATCCTGCGACTTTGCTGAATTCCATGAATTCTTTATTGTCTGAACAGAAACGGTGCTAAGCCCTGGGTTTATAATTTCTCACACTTGTGCCAACCATATTCCATTCATAAGGGCCATGGCCAGGCTATAGTACCTTAGCTTTTCTAGGACTTTTCTCTTCATCAGTGGAAACTCGATTAAGAAGTTGTTGAAATACTGTTGCTATATTGAGAGAATTCTGCACACTTTTTGACTAGTATATGTTAATCTAGCTTTGAATTCAAAAGAAATTAAACTTAGATAGTATAATATTAAATACGTCAGGCACTGTTAAAAAAAAACAGAACTAAATCACTATGGTGATACTGCTCTTATTGGAGTGGCTAATGGTAAATAAATATAACCTGGTGTCTGTATGATATTAAAGTCAAAATGAAGGACAAAGAAGTCAAACATGTAATCTCTAAGACCACAAAAGTTGAACCTTCAGACAATATAATACTTGGATTCTGCAGCAAGATTGGTCCATGTCATCAATAAGTTCCATAACTATTTATTCACACAAAACAACATATAGGGATATCACTAGCCAGACAACATGTTTGTGTTGGTTATCACTTTGTAACCACAGAGGACTGGTCACCATAAAAGACCCAGGCAATCATGGCTCTTATTTCGGGTAACTTGAAAAGGTGTAAACAAAGAAAGGGAGGATACATGGAATACTTGAAAATTTGCAAATGTAAATACTTTAGGACATATTTCATATTTCGAGCTACCTAATTAGCTATTAATTGTATGTCATTTTAAAAAATGAATTCCCAGTTAGCTATTTAGTTGTCAATGTGTATGTCTTTTTAGAAATGAATTCTTGGAGCATCAAAGACTATAAATTATCATTATCTAATGAGGGGAATCAAAGTAAATTGGGGATAAAAGGTATAACACCTTATGTCTCCTAGTTGGGTAAAATATAAAGCTGAATTGTTAAGCCTATTTTTTAAATGGCTCAGAAAATGTTGGAGCAAGTCTTTTGGGATAGTTAACTACACTTTGAAGAGGTAACCTTATCTCAATATCCAAGGTGGGTAATTATGAGAGAAGAGACTAGCTCAGGGAAAAGTCACTTGGTCTTGACCTGAGGAGATACTGGCACAAGGGAGCTTACTTTCAATGTAAATTTACTTAGGACTTTTAGAGAGTAAGGATGAAGCCAACTATCATGATTGAAACACAGCTTATGTTCAAACCTTCTGTTATACCAGTCATGAGAATGATTACCTTTGCTTCTATGGGGAAAAAACACATAACAGGGTGCCATGAGAATGGTAATTATTTCAAATAATGAGAAACTACCCAAGGGAAATTTATAGAAGTTTGGTGACAGGAAATTAGATCACAGTTTCACTAACTTTCCAATTCTCATGTGAGGAGCAATGGGCATGATTAGCAGACATTTCCATTAGTACCCAAATATCTCCTCTAAATGAGTGCTCAGCTGATAATGAAAGACTTGAAGTTTTGAGATTCAAATTACATAGGGTACTGATTAATACAATCCTTATTAATTTCAACTCTTATTAACCCTGATTCAAATAGGTCCTTGTGAGCTACAGATTCTCAATTGCTTCTTCCTTCCTGAGATCCATCAGTGTCAGGATCCCTGGCCCTTTACCACTGGCTTCTACAATATATTTAGAAATGACCAGTTCTCAAGTTTTAATATGCACATATTATAAAATTCTTGCTGAATTCAGAAATTTTCTCAATTCTTTTGACACACCAGTGTGACTTCCTTTAAATTTTCAAAAATGAAACGTCTTTGGAAGATATTTCTGGGAAGCAAGAAAGCAAAACAGCATTTAAAATGGATAGAGTTGGAGGCTCCTGGGTGACTCAGTGGGTGATTCCAAGACTTGATTTCAAGACTTGATGACCTCATGGGAGGTCATGATCTCCCATTCGTGGGACTGAGCTCTGTGTCAGGTTCTGTGTTGACAGCGTGGAGCCTGCCTGGGATTCTCTCTCCTCTCTCTCTCTGCCCCTCCCCAGCTCTCTCTCTCACAAAATAAATAAATAAACATTTAAAAATGGATACATTTGTACTTGTTCTGTCAACTCAGGGAGGAACTACTGTTAACATGTTTTTCTTTATTTCTGCAACTTTCAACAGAGAACAGAGAGAAGAAAAATTAATGAAATGTATCACATCACACTTATTCTAGACAGCTGTACATTAGCAAAAATCCCTGTGATGTTGCTTTATTTGATCTTGCTTGCTTTCTATATATTGATTGCTCTGCAACACTTTTAGTTCACATATCTTCTCCCAGGTATACCTAAGAAAAAAGCAAAATCTTGTTCCAAATTTCTCAATTCCTGCTTAGGTAAGGAGTTAAATAAAGCATCCTGCATCCACCCTCCTACCTCCAAAGATGTTTGCCTAATTTATTCTGCCTTGAAATTCTCCTTATTATCTTCCTAGTAGCTTTCTAACATTCCATGAAAATTTTGCTATCTTCATCCTTTAATTATTCAATCTATATTTCTTGCTTTCCATCATGTTCTTTCTTTTTCCTTTGTGGAAAATGTTTAATCTTGAGCATTTTACATTTTTTCCATTCAAGTGAGCATCATTCTATTCAAATTACTTTTCTTTGTACTTCACATTAACTTTAAATTTCTTCAAAAAACATTACATGATGGCAATGGCTTCCTGTGCCACTCATCAGTGCAGAATCCTTAGTAAACACTTTTTTAGGTTCTACTGATATCCAGCATTTTAAGCTCTCTCCCTCTCCCAGAGGGTGTATTTCCCAGAACACTGAAAAGTAGACTTAAAGATTCTTTCTAAATTACTTACATCTATGCATGTTGTTACTCTAACTATATTTATTAGTATTGTATTGGCTAGCTTATTAGCAGAGTGAGTAAAAGGACATAAAACTATTCAGTGATGTTTGAAAAATGATTTGTAAATTCTTTTTCTATTTCTTTTTCTCCTTCCGTAGACTGGATACAATGTTTCATTGGAAGGAGCATGATGTCAAAATTAGTTTCTAGGGAATTACTTTATAAGAATTTATGGAGGTATTTTTTCTTTCAGTAGTCACTAATAGGATTGAGTTGAATATTCTCATGTGGCACAGCTTAGCATAAGTCCCAGAATACAGAAGACTCATACATATATATTTGGTAAAGAGTACATATGTTCTGATTTGATTTTAAAATATAAATATAAAATTTACATATCTTAAAAACATTTTTTACCATATGGGATATACTATATACAGATTTATTTATTTAGCAAACATTTATATGACACAGTTTAAGGCAGTGTTCCAAATATAATGTTACCTAATTTAATCTTCATAGAACCTTATAAAGTAGGAACTATCTCATCTTAATTTTACATATTAGGAAACTGGTGTATGAAGAGATTAAGTAATTCATCTTAAGAAGTGGCTGAAATGATTAAAATCTGGCTCCAAGGTCTCTGCCCTTAACCACCATACTATATGTTAACAGGTGTCTAAGAAGTTCATGGTATGAGAAAGAAGAAAATGGGCAAGAAAAAAGAAGCAGAGTCTGAATAAAATAGTGCTCAGGAGAGTAAAGTGGGAGGAAATAATAAAGTAAAAAGAAACTTATAGATGGAGATAGGGTCAGTCACTTCCTTCCATTCCCCTGCTTCTGTCCTTCAATAGGGTTAGAACTGAGGGGGTAAAGGTCAGGCCCTGTCTATACTTTCTGGATTCCTCTTCTTTTTTTCCCCAAAAGGTTGGGGAGCATTTGCTGGATTTTCTGTAAAATCCCATAAGCTCTTTGCATACATTGTTATTCTTTCCTATTTTATATTTTATGGTGTAAGATGAGTTGGATGCTACCTTGTTTCTATATCACCCATGTGAGTAGGAGCGTTTCAAGAGTTGCTAGTTTACAGGATATGTTAGAGCTAGATTATCAGACCCTGATGATAAGCAGTAATACAATTAATGAACAGTCATTCATTGTCTAGATTTTGTCTTGTTTGCTTTCTTTTACCACATCTTCCTCTAAAAGAGATAGATCAGTGGTTCTCATTCTTATTTGCAAGAAGAATCACCTGGAGGGGTGCCTGGGTGACTCAGCCGATTAAGTGTCCGACTTCGGCTCAGGTCATGATCTCACAGTTCTGGGTTCGAGTCCCTCAAGATTTAGAGCTAGCTCAGAGCCTGGAGCCTGTTTAGGATTCTGTGTCTCCCTCTCTCTCTGACCTCCCCTGCTCATGCTGTCTCTGTCTCTCAGAAATAAATAAAACATTAAAAAAAAAAAGAAGAAGAAGAGTCACCTGGAGCAACTATAAGAAACAGTAATATCAGGACCCACACCGGTCAAATAAAATCAGAAATGTTAAGGGTTAGGCCCAGTATTGTTTCAAAGTTCCCAGGATGGTTCTAATGTCCATCCAGGATTAAGAATTATCCATAATGATCATTTGAGCATAATTTTCCATGGGCCTTTCATTTTTATGACTGCCTTACAAGCAGAGGCACTGACCATCTCTGTACTGGACTACCTCTTCATGGATGTTGGCCGAGCAAACAATTTTGGAATACAATGTGATTATGTGTGGAGACTGTGTCTTCATCCAGGGCAAAGAGCAGGCTGATTTACTGCTGATCATAAAAGATTCAGGTTTCCTGAATGCACAAATAATGGTGTCACTGGTCCACTTAACATAGGCCATGAGAACTGAGTTTTGAGGGACTGGTGCAAAGACTGACCATCGTAATACTACTGCTGTTGTGAGTAATAAAGCCCTTTGTCTTTTACCTGTTGCCTCATATCTTCTGGAAGCATCCATAAAAATGTAGATAACTAATCTCAGTTTCTGACAATAGTTACTTCTTGAAGCTTGACAAACCAGTTACTAAAGATTGGGTGATTATAATTAAGTCAGAATTTTTCCTGTTTGATGACTTACCCCAAAGTGGAAATTTCATGGGGGATTTATCTAAGTTCCCATGGTACTAGTCTTCATTCTTCTGGATTTTGATGAGTAAAGAGACATAGAATATTCTTTTCTCTTAAAAACAAATAATATTCTTTTATCTGAGGGGAGGAGAAAGTATTCAAGTAGTTGTTAATAGTGAAAATTTACACAAAAGTTGGTGTTCTTGAAAGAAATACATCTATAAAAATGGGTGACACTACCACAACCATCAGAGTCACAGACTATATAAAGCAAGTATGCTTCTTTCTGGTTTGATTATTAGGCCTTCTCAGAGTTCCACATTGTAGCAGGTGTTTCATTTGTTAGACAGTTCTCCATTTTTATTTATATTACAGTGCAGTAAGTTAATTCACTGAGTATCACTTAAGCTTTTAAAATGTGTCTATTCTGTACTCTGTTTATCTACAACTAGGCAACATTTGCAATTATTTTCTAATATTTATTTCTTTTTTTGGGGGGGAGAGGGAGAGAGGGAGGGAGACACAGAATCTGAAGCAGGCTCCAGGCTCTTAGCTATCAGCACAGAGCCCGATATGGGGCTCAAACTCACAAACCGCAAGATCATGATCTGAGCCGATGTCTCACGCTCAACTGACTGAACCACCAGAGTACCCCTGCAATTATTTTATATAACATTGGCAACCATGAGCTTAAGGCAAAAATGACAAATGATAGAGTTTATTCATCTGAGAATATTCTCATATTTCAGTATGTACATGCTCAGACTCATTTAATTCACCAGATCTTTGATGGGGTTAGAGTTAACATGGCAGAGTAGTATGGTGACCTTGAGCTTGTCTCATTCCTGAAATGCAGATAGATCAACCTCAAACCATTTTGAACACTTAGGAAATTGATCTGAAGAGTAACACAATAATCCGCATAATTTGAATGAGAGATCTTGGTAAGTACATGTTGCAGAGAGGTGAATTGGGGGAGAGAAAAGTCAAGGTGCCATGGAGGGTAAGGAGCTGTTTTTGTGGAGGGAGGACAGAGAGAGAAAGAGAAATGAGCTTGTTGGGATCATACAAGGAAAGCACGCCCCTGAAGGTAGCTGGAGAGAAAGAGTGAAAACACTTGCAAGGGACTGGATAAAAAAATCTGTTCCCCCAACACTGACAGGGAAACTGGAGAGTTTCAATACTGTCAGTTTTCTATGAACAATGGGTTCAGAGTCTGAAGTTTTGGAGCTCAGTGTCTGGCAATGCTCCAGTGAGGAAGCAGGGTGAGTCCCTGGGAATGCGGCATGGTCTGAAGGGACTATGTGCAGCACGGGAGAAGTGGTGCCCCTGCTTGGAGTATTTGGCAGAGGCAACACAGCCTCTCAGCAGGCAAAAGTCCAGCGAGCCACAGAGAGCTGCCACATTTACTGATATAGGAACAAAGATGCCAGGTGAGATCAGCAAAACTTGGCGCTGGCTTCGTGTTGTCATTTACCATAAACTCTGAGCCTTTGGCTTTGCACATCATGCAAATGTTTTCTGGGACAAGTTGCTACCCAGCCATTGATCAGCAGGACCCTCATCTGGAGGATCAGGGTGAGGTGGAGCCACAGGGTTCTCTGAAGTGTGGGGTTTTGAAACACAACTCTGTCTGGGATAAAACTCTGGAAGTAGGAGCTGCCTGGAAGACAGACAGCTTGGATAAAGATAGTAAAGGCAGGGAGCAGACAGAAATCTAAGACAAAGAAGGGGTGACTGATCAAACATTTCTGAAGGTGTGAAATCCGTATTCCTAAAACTAGAGAGCAGGGGCGGGAAGAGTAATTTTCACCTTAGCCCATCTGCACTGATCAAATCCAGTGAGTGAAGCAGCACCACCAAGTGGAGAACTGAGTCGTTACACCAAACCCCACCCACCTGTGCCCTCCAGGCACATCTCCCAGAAGACCAGCACAAATTTCTTCCACCCACTTATTCTATGGATCATAGTGTGCTGCACAGTTTCAATTCTAGGGAAAACTGGATCTAGCTTTATCCAGGTTTCTTTTTGTTTGCTTGTTTTCTTTGCTTCTGTATGTGTTTATGTTGGTTGTTCTTTCTTTCTTTTCTATTTCTTTCTTGGATACAGAAGGAGCAAATTTTTAAATTCTATTTTATTTTTTAAATTTTATTATTAAAAATGTTTTATTTTCATTTCTTTAATTTTTACATTTTGTTCTTTTTTTTTTATCAAGCTTTTCTTAACAAGCAAACTGAAACACACCTAGGACCTAGCTTCCTTTATTTGATTTTGTTTTGTGTTGTTTTTAGTTTTTTGAGTTTAATTTTTTATTTTATTAATTTTTTTCTTCCTTCAAAATGAAAAGATGGAGCAATTCATCCCAAATGAAAGAACAAGAAGAAATGATGGCCTGGGATTTAGTCGACACTGATATAGATAAGATGTCTGAACTAGAATTTAACACTACAATGATAAGAATACTAGCTGGGGTTGAGAAAAGCATAGGAGACATCAAAGAATCCCTTTCTTCAGAGATAAAACCACTAAAATCTGATGAGGCTGAAATTAAAAATGCTATAACTGAGATGCAATCTTCAATGGATGCTTGATGGTGAGGATAGATGAAGCAGAACAGCAAATTAGTCATATAGAAGATAAAATTATGGAAAATAATGAAGCTGAAAAAAAAGAGAGAAACAAAAGCAAAAAACCATGGTATGAGACTTAGAGAAATCAGTGACTTATTGAAGAGGAATAACCTTCATATCAGCAGTTCCAGAAGATGAAAAGAGATAAAAAGGGGCAGAAGCTAAAAAAGGAGCTAATTAGCACTGAAAATTTCCCTAATTTGGGGAAGGACACAGGCATCAAAATCCAAGAAGCAAGGAGAAACTCCCATTAACTTCAACAAAAAGCCATCACAATTTATATCATAATCAAATTCACAAAATATGCAGATATTCCTGAAAGCAGCAAGGGGAAAAAAAGTCATTAACCTACAAGGGAAGCCATATCAGGTTCTCAGCATATGTGTCCACAGAAACTTGGCAGGCAAGACAGGAATTGTGGGATATATTCAACATGCTGAATAGGAAAAAATAGGCAGCCAAGAATCATTTATTTAGGAAGACTGTCATTCAGAACAGAAGGAAAGATAGTTTCCCAGACAAAAGAAAACTAAAGGAATTTGTGACCACTAAACAAGCCCTGCAAGAAATTTTAGGGAGGACTCTCTGAGGGAGAAAAAAACAGAACAGAAAAAGACTAAAAGAAACAGAGTAGAAAAGACCAAGGAACATCACCAGAAACACCAATTCTATAGGCAACACAATGTTACTAGATCTATATGTTTTAGTAATCACTCTGAATGTAATTGAACTAAAT
The DNA here is from genome assembly GCA_017311185.1 of Proteles cristata cristata. Lineage (NCBI taxonomy): Eukaryota > Metazoa > Chordata > Mammalia > Carnivora > Hyaenidae > Proteles > Proteles cristata. The sequence continues at coordinate 73,182 of JAESUZ010004710.1, forward strand.
GCTCCAGTCAAAAGACATACAGTATCAGAATGGATAAACAGCAACAGCAGCAAGATCCTTCTATATGCCTCCTACAAGAGAGACTCATTTTAGACCTAAAGACACCTGCAAACTAAAAGTGAAGGGATGGAGAACTATCTATCATGCTAATGGATGTCAAAAGAAAACTGGAGTAGCCATACTTATACCAGACAAACTAGATTTTAAAACAAGACTATAACTAGAGATGAATAAAGGCGTTTTATCATAATTAAGGGGTCTATCCACCAAGAAGGTCTAACAATTGTGAATATTTATGCCCCCAACATGAGAGCACATAAATATATAAAGCAATTAATAACAAACATAAAGAAACTCATTAATAATAATTCAGTAATAATAGAGGACTTTAACACCGCACTTACAACAATGGACAGATCATCTAAGCAGAAAATCAACAAGAAAACAGTGACTTTGAATGACACATTGGACTAGATGAACCTAACAGATATACTCAGAACATTTCATCCTAAATCAGCAAAATACACATTCTTCTTGAGTGCACATGGAACATTCTCCAGAAGAGATCACACACTGGGTCATAAATCAGACCTCAACAAGCATAAAAAGATCAGGATAATATCATGCATATTTTCAGATGACAATGCTATGATACCTGAAATCAACCACAAGAAAAACTTTGGAAAGATCACAAATATTTGGAGATTAAAGAACATCCTACTAAAGAATGAATGAATTAACCAAGAAATTAGAGTGAATAAAAAATACATGGAGGCCAATAAAAATGAAAACATGACAGTCCAAAACCTTTGGGGTGTGGCAAAAGCAGTCATAAGAAGGAAGTATGTACCAATCCAGGCCTTCTTCCTAAAAAAGGAAGAAATGTCTCAAATACTCAACTAACCTTACACTTAAAGGCAGCAGAAAAAGAACAGCAAATTAAGCTCAAAACCAGCAGAAGAAGGGAAATAATAAAGATTAGAACAGAAAACAATAATACTGAAATTTTAAAAAAGAAGAAAAGATCAACAAAACTAGGAGCTGGTTCTTTGAAACATTTAACAAAATCGATAAACTCCTCACCAGACTTACCAAAAAGAAAAGTGAAAGGACCCAAATATATATAAAATCATGAATGAAAGAGATCACAACTAACACAGCAGAAATACAAATAATAGTAAGATAATATGAGCAATTATATGCCAACAAATTGGTAATCTGGAAGAAATGGATAAATTCTTAAAAACATATGAAGTACCAAAACTGAAAAAGAAGAAATAGATAATTTGAGCATACCCATAATAGTAAGGAAATTGAAACAGAAATAAAACATTCTCAAAAAAGAGTCCAGGGTCAGATGGCTTTCCAAGGGAATTCTAATAAACATTTAAAGAAGATGAATACCTATTCTTTTGAACTGCTCCAAAAAAATAGATATGGAAGAACTTCCAAACTCATTCTATGAAACTGGCATTACCTTGATTCCAAAACCAGACAAAGACCACACTAAAAAGGAGAACTACAGACCAAATTCCCTGATGAACATGGATGCAAAAATTCTCAACAAGACACTAGCAAATCATATCCAATAGTACATTAAAAAATTATTCAACATGATCAAGTGGGATTTATTCCTGGGCTGTAGGAGTGGTTCAATATCCACAAATCAATCAACGTGATATACCACAATGAAAGAAAGGATAAGAACCGCATGAATAGATGGAGAAAAAGCATTTTACAAAATATAGCATCCTTTCTTGATAAAACCCTCAAGAAATTAGGGATAGAAGGAACATACCTCAACATCATACAGGCCAAATAAAAGACCCACAGCTAATATCATCCTCAATGAGGAAAAACTCAGGGCTTACATCCTAAGATCAGGAACACAACAGGGATATCCATTGTCACCACTATTGTTTAACATAGTGCTGGAAGTCCTAGCCTCAGCAATCAGACAACAAAAAGAAATAAAATACATCCAATTGGCAAGGAAGAAGTCAAACTTTCAGTCTTTGCAGACAACATGATACTCTATGGGGAAACCTGAAAGACTCCACCAAAAAACTGCTAGAGCTGAAACCTGAATTCCTCAAAGTCTCTGGATAAAAAATCAATGTAAATAAATCTGTTTCATTTCTATACACCAAAAATGAGGCAACAGAAAGAAAAATCAAGGAATTGATTCCATTTACAATTGCACAAAAAACCATAAGATACTTAGGAATAAGCCTAATCAAAGAGGTAAAAGATTTGTACGCTGAAAACTTTAGAATGCTTTTGAAAGAAACAGAAGACACAAGGAAATGGAAATACATTCCTCATCATGGATTGGAAGAACAAATATTGTTAAAACGCTTATACTACCCAAAGCAACCTGCACATTCAGTGCAATCCCTATTAAAATAACACCAGCATTCTTCACAGAGATGGAACAATTCTAAAATTTGTATTGAACCAGAAGAGACCCTGAGTAGCTAAAGTAATCTTGAAAAAAAATCAAAGCTGGAGGAATCACAATTCCAGATGTCAAACTCTATTACACAGCTGTAATAATCAAGACAGTATCGTACTGGACCAAAAATAGACACCTATATCAATGTAACAGAAGAGAGAACCCGGAAATGAACCCACAAATATATGGCCGACTAATCTTGACAAGGCAGGAAAGAGTATCCTAAAAAAAACAAAGACAGTGTCTTCAGTAAATGGTGCTGAGAAAATTGGACAGTGACATGTAGAAAAATTAAACTGGACTACTTTCTTACACCATACACAAATATAAATTCAAAATGGATGATAGATCTAAATGTAGAAGAGAAAACCATCAAAATCACAGAGGAGAAAACAGGAAGCAACCTCTTTGACCTTGGTTGTAGCAACTTCATATGTCTCCAGAGGCAAGGGAGACAAAATGCAAAAATGAACTATTGGGACCTCATCAAGATAAAAAGCCTCTGCACAGTGAACGAAACTGAAACAAAACTAAAATCAATCTATGGAAGGAGAGAAGATTTACCCAGCATAGTTAAAACGTTGAAAGCCATACATTAAGAGAAAATATTGAAAGTAGCAAGAGAAGAATACCTCTTCATGTATAAGAGAACCACAAAGATTAGCAGCTGACTCTCATCAGAAACAAAGACTAGAATGCAGTAGGATTACTTATTTAAAATGCCAAGACAAAACCATATATAGCTTTCAACCAAGTAGCTTCTACCCAGCAAAACTATCTTGTAAAAATTAAGGTAAGATAGAAATATCCATAATAAACACAAAATGATGGAGTTCTTACCTAGTGGACCTGCCTTAATAAAGGAAATTGCTGGAGGCCAGCTCTAGCAGGTCCAGGGGTGCCTGAAGGATGGACGGTGTCGGCGAGAGAGAGAGAGAGAGAGAGAGCCCCAAGATTCTTTCTAATCACCAGGCAGGCATCTCTGTCCTGTTGGTTTTGGTGTCTTTATTTAAAGGTTCAGCAACAACATGAAGTCAGAGAAAGGAATTTCTTACAATGGGAGGCCTTTTGTGCTATCAATTGCAGAATTATCCTGACCAAGGAAATAACAGGATGTTCTTAGTGAAAAACAGGATAACATATGTTAAATTGTATATAGATAAGCTAGGAGTCATTCTGTCTGGCTCTCAAGAGGATGAATGTTTCTGAATTGGTTTGTTTCTGGAAACTACCATGGGGGCCCTAAATGTGTCAGTCTTTGCACCTGGGTTTATGTTTTAGCTACTCATATCTATCTTCATCCCAGCTGCCAGTGTAAGGGGGGGTGTTTGTGGAATGTAGGCCTTGAGGAAGGGACTGCTATGCTTCACTAATTAGCAAAGATATATGTAGTAACTATGTTTTGCCCTTATCTATACCTTTAACTTTATTTTTTTTATTATTATTTTTTAAATATTTTTATTTATTTTTAGGAGAGAGAGAGAGACAGCATGAGCAGGGGAGGGTCAGAGTGAGAGGGAGATACAGACTCTGAAACAGGCTCCAGGCTCTGAGCTGGCAGTCAGCACAGAGCCCGACGCAGGGCTCGAACCCACGAACCGCGAGATCATGACCCAAGCGAAAGTCGGACGCTTAACCGACTAAGCCACCCAGGCACCCCTATACCTTTAACTTTAAATTAGGCTCTTTGTCTCGGGGCCAGGCTCGATTGTAACTCTTGTGTTCTTAACCCCCTTTATCATCTAAGTCTTGGACCTGCAAGGCCCATAGGAAGAGCCTTTTGACAATCATCCACAGAGCTTTCATCTAAAATCTCTTTTGTAAAGGCAGGAATATGCTCTTCCTTATGAGGTGTCTGTGTTCAGAATATTGGTCTCATACGGAATATTGTGAGGCCTGGTCAATACCAGCAGGCTCATTTCCAACATGAGACAGTAGAAGCAGAAAGAGATACCAGTTTTTGTTTCTCATGGCAGGAGCTGTGCAAACATTGCCATTTCTTTGCTGTGACTGCCATCCAGAGAGGCCGGTGTGGCTCCCGGCAGGAAATTCTCTAGGATGAAAATAAATAACACCAGACAGTAACTTAAATCCACACAAAATAACAGAGTGACACTTATGATAACTATGTAGTCATTTCAAAAAGGCAGTATAATTACATTTTTCTTTCCCATTCTTCTGTGAGCTGATTTAAAAAGCAATTTCATAAAATGATATGAATGAAATTGAATTACTGGGACATAGCATATAAATGTATTATATTTGACAATAAGAACACAAAGGAATCATGTGGGAACACAGGTGTACTAGAAAAAGGAAATTACACCATACACTAAACGAAGACAACCAGAATGGTAGTTAAGAAGGTTAATATAACAAATTCTATAAACATGTATTTTTTCTTTCCTTTTTATGTCCTAATATAAGAGTGAGAACATTATATTAAGCAATCATTGTAACAACAGGTCTGTAACATATAGATATAACAGTATGAGTCTTACTTATTTTTTTGGCCTTAAATTAGTAGAAGTCTGAAGTTGATTATGATAAAAGATGAATATTATAAGCCCTAAACCAACCACTAAGAAAATAACTCAAAATATGCTGAAAATCATTAGAGGTATTAAAATGATACATTAGAAAATATCCACTTAATACCAAAAAAATGCAACAAAAGAGGAATAGAGAAAAAAAACATATCAAAACCAAAAGCAAATAGCAGAAGTAAATCCAACTATGTAAATATAACATTAAATGTGAATAGATTAAACAATCTACAAAAGGCAAAGATTGATAAACATCATCGTCACTATCATCATTATCATAAAAACAATATACAACCACATGCTGTCTATGGGAGATGTACTTTAGATTCAAAGGCAGAAATGGTTTCCATTCTTGTAAATAGAGAAAGTAATATCATGCAAACAGCAATAATAAGAAAGCCTGAGTGGCTATACTAATATCAGACCAAAAAGACTTCAAGAGATAAATTAGAAAGATAAATTAGGAGATCGAGTTAAATTAGAAAATATTTTGAGATAAATGAAACAAGAACACATCAAAAGTATGGGATGTAGCTATAAGTTGTACTTAAAGGTGAATTTATAGCTATAAAAGTGGAAAAAAACCTTTTGAAACAAACAGCCTAAACTTCCATCTCAAGAAACTGGAGAAAGGAAAACAAGATAAATCCAAAACAAGCATAAGAAGAGAAATAACAGAGAGAAGACTAGGCATTAATGAAACAGAGAACAGAAAAACAATAGGAAAAAAAACTAGCAAAACCAGGAGTTTGATTCTTTGAAAAGATTTTTTTTTTAAAAAGGACATTTCTTTAGTTGGACTTGACCAAGAATAAAAGAGAAGTTTAAAAAAACTAAGATCAGATTATAGTCAGTGATTATTGTAATATAGATGTAACAAGACAGATGGTAGTTACACATGTGGTAAACGTGTATGATACTAGAAGATAGGATTCAGTAGAGAAGGAAAGATTAGGGCCTGAGGTCCTTGGGTGGGAAAAGCACCTTTCTTGGAACTATGCTGGGAATGTCTAACCACAGCAAACCCTCTCAGGTGTAAGGTCCCTCTTAAGAATGTAACAGACTCCACCTACTCCCCCTTAGGTTTCCCCTCAGGAATCTGACATAGACCACCCCTCATACAATGGAAATGAGCCAATTGGTAATGGACAAACCAGCACCTAGAGCCATCAAGCCAATAGGAGTAGAACCTGAGAAGGAAGAGAGCCAGAGAAAGGGGTGGGGGGCAACCAGAACCTTATAAAACAAGGACCCTTGCCTATAGTCCTTGGGCACTCACTTTCAAATGTCCCCTCTCTGTAAAGAGAGCTTTCCTACTATTCTTCCTTTCAGATCTTATACTCTAATAAACTTTGGCCTGGTGTGCATTTTGTGTCTACCTCTTCATTCTTCAAAATGAGACAATGAATCCTGGGTATTGTGGTAAAAAACCCTGCAACAGTAGCATAATGTATAAACTTGTCAAATCACTAAGTTGTACACCTGAAACTAATTTAATATTGTGTGTCAACTATACTCACATTAAAAAAAGAAGAATACACATTGTAAATGCATAATTATATACAAAAGAGAATATGTATTTGAGAGAAAGAATAAGAAATCAAGATAAATCACAAATACTGATATTATATCTTTGTGGGAGACAGAATAATGGCCCCCAAAGATATCTATAACCCAATTATCAGTAACATATGAATATATTTCTTTATATGGCTAGTGCTCTTTGCATATGTGATTAAAGAGACAGACTCTGAAATAGAGAGATTATCCAGAATTACCCAGAGAGCCCAATCTAATTACATAAATCCTTAAAATCAGAGAAACTTTCCTGGATCTGCTCAGTGAAAGTGATGTGAAAATGGAGAAGTGGTTGGTCATATGCTATACTGCTGACTTTGAGGATGGAGGAAGGGGCCATGAGCCAAGGAATACAGACTTCAGAAGCTAGAAAAGGCGAGGAAACAGATTCTCCCCTAGCACTTCCTGAAGGCACCAGGGGTGACACCCTGATTTTACCCCAGTGATACTGATTTTGTACTTCTGAATCCAGAACCATAGAGAATACATTTGTATTGTATAAGCCATCAAGTTTGTGTTAACACTACAGGAACAATAGAAAACAAGGTATTCTCCTTATATAACAATGATTTTGTAATGTCATTTTTTATAGAAAGAATAGAAAGATAATAAAGTGTTTCTGCTAGCAAAACAACAACAGCAACAACAAAACTAAGATCAGTTATCAAGAAGGGGATATCATTATTGACTGTGCAGAAATAAAAAGAATTATAGAGGAATACTATAACAACTCCATACCTGTAGGTTTGGGTTCCAACTTTGTCCAGCAAAGCCAAGGACCACAGAAAGGTTTACTCAAGACTCTACAAGTCAAGAGATGTGAGAGGGAGTCTAAGGTAAGTCTCCCTGAGCTGTTCTTAAGCTCCTGTATTTATTAGGCATACATTGTAGGGAAAACATTGTACAATCTCAGTGGCTACATGCCAGCAAGAAGGTATAGAAAACATACAAAAAAACAAGGCATTCCCAAGATTGCAAAAGAGCAGATGCAGAAAACAGGGTGAAGAACAAGATAAGATATTCCACAGATAACATGGTCTAAGGAATTCATGAGCACAGGCACAGGAATTAACTAGATACTGGTCAGCCGTTTTCAGCATGGCCAGAAAGCAGTGTAATTTGTTCCCTATAACCTCCCTAACCAGGACATAGGTATTTGATTTCCCATACATACCAATAAATTAGATAATTTAGAGGAAATGGATAAATTCCTAGGAAGTAACAAACTACCAAAACTAACTAAAAAAACAATAGAAAATCTGAATAAACCTTAGCAAGAGAATGAATTGGTAACTTAAAAACTTTCCACAAAGAAAAGCTCAGATGACTTCATTGGTGAATTCTACCATATAGTTAAAGAAAAATTAAAACTGATTCCCCACAGATTCTTCCAAATATAGAAGAAGAGGAAACATTCCTAACTCATTCTATAGGGTCAGTACTATAGACTGAATGTTTGTGTACCCCCAATTTATATGTTAAAATGGAATCCTCAAGGTGATGGTATTTGGAGGTGGGGCTTTCTGAAGGTAATTAGGATTTGATGAAGCCATAAGGATGGAGCCCTTTTGAATGGGATTAGTACCATTTAGAGTCACAAGAGAGCTTGCTTCCTCTCTCTGCTTTTCACTTTGTGAGAATACAACTAGAAGTCAGTTGTTTGCAAACAGTTGTTTGCAAAGTCAGTCTATGGCTGGGCTATAGAAACCAAAACTGACCGTGACAACCAGTACTATCCTGATAACAAAAGCAAAGACATCACAAGAAAAGAAAACTAAAAATACCTTATGATCTTAGAATTAGGCAAGTCAAAGAAATAAAAGTCACCCAGACTAGAAGAAGGAAGGAAGGAAAGAAAGAAAGGGAAGGAAGGAAGGAAGGAAGGAAGGAAGGAAGGGAGAAAAAACTGTATTTCTAGATGACATGATCTTTTATTTAGAAAATCCCAAGGAATCTACTAAAGAACAAATAGAACATAACGAATTCAGCATTGTTGCAAGATACAATATACACATCAATTTCTGTGCACTAGCAATCAAAAAATAAAATAAAGAAAATCATTCTGTTTATAATAGCATCAAAAGAAACTGAAACGTACGTCCAAACAAAACTCTTGTACATGAATGTTTATAGTACATTATTCATAAGAGACAGAAAGTGGTTAGGGCACCTGGGTGGCTCAGTCAGTTAAGCGTCTGACTTTAGCTTAGGTCAAGATCTCACAATTAATGAGTTTGAGCCTGCTGTCGGGCTCTGTGCTGAGCCTGCTTGAGTCTGTGTCTCCCTCTCTCTCTGTCCCTTCCTCACCTGTGTCCTGTCTCTCTCTCAAAAATAAACAAATGTTAAAAAAAAAAAAGAGCCAGAAAGTGGAAACCCATGATCATCAACTGATGAATGGGTAAAGAAAATGTTGAATAGCCAATACAATGAAGTATTGTTCAGCAGTGTAGAGGAATGAAGTGTTGTTACATGCTACAATATAAAAACCTTATAAGACATTATGCTAAGTGAAAGAATCAGTAAAACCATATATTATATACCAAATTTTTACAAAATATCTAGAACAGGTAAATCTATAGAGACAGAAAGTAGAGTAGTGGTTGCCTATGACTGAAAGAGGGAGAATTGGGGCTTAACTACTAGCAGGTATGAGGTATAATAGGTATAATTCATCTATGACTGGGAGTGGGATAACACAAGATGTTGATTTCAAACTTGGACATGTACTCTAAGGTACCTTTGAGACTTCCAAAGGAACATGTAAAGTATTTGGATGATGATATCATTGAAAGAAACAAGAGAAAGGAAAACAAATATTACCTAAAGCCTGTTCATTGATGTTCTGTATAGATGTCCCATAGTAATTCCTGTGGATTACAGAGGCAATTTTTAATTGTTACAGCTAGTTTTAGGGGTGAATAATGATTATCTCAACAAAACCCAGTAGAATGAATATGACTTTGTAGAGCCAAAAATTAAGTCCTCCATTAAAAGAAACCTCGGGCTGCACATAGCCCCAGGCCTAAATAAACTTAACCAGCTTTTCCACTTCTGAGCAAATGCCTGCGCTGCAAGCTAACACCTAACCAGCTCTCTCTGCTTCTGTAACAAAGCTTAAGGCTTGCTTCCCCGCCGCCGGATTGCCCAAGGGACTAGCCCCCTGGGGGCAGCCACTCCCAAAAGGCCAGCAGCCACCCCCACCTTGCTGAGAGAAGGGCCTGGAGAGAGAGATGTTAACCTGTTAGTCGCCAAACAAGACTTAAAACTCGCTCTATGATAGACTGAATTCAAAGGTATCCCAAATGTTGTAATTAGACCCAGCCAAACCTGATGGCGGGAACCAATCAGATACGGTATATGTTCACATTTGAATGTTAACCAATGGCAAACTTGTAACCATGGAAATCTGTCCCTCCCCATGACTTGTTTACTTCTGTCTATAAAAAAGGCTGCAGAGGCTTTGTTCAGGGCCTCTCAGCGTCACCGGCAACGAGTGACTGCGCGGAGGACCGGGTTCGAACCTGCAAATAAACAACCCTTGCCGCTTGGCTTTGACTCTGGTCTCTGGTGGTCTGTTTTTGGGGTTCTCTCGAATTCTGGGCGTTTCAACTTCATCCTACAGGGAATCCTTTGGAAGCATAGGGGAAATATCTTTCCTTCATTTTCCTTTTGTTTTTTAAATAACAAGTTTCAAAATAGATGTAATATATATTATCTTCATTCATTTTGGAGTTACTGATGAAAATCAGTGTGCCAGCAATCATTTCCTCATTTCTGCATTTTCTACATTGCTTCTGGAAAACTATCACTTTCTAAATTTCCAATCTATTGTGGGAACTGGGTAAGATTAGAGCGATTTATACATTTTGTATTTTTCAATTTGTCTTTAGATAACAAGATATATATGTAAGATATCTATGTAAGAACTTAAAATTAATTCTAGTAAGGCATTGAGATTTTTTCTCAACCAGTGATCAAAATTTGATGGATGGGAAAGGATGACTGACTGTAGAGGAGACATTTACCATAAAAATTCATTATTAATAGAAAAATGAATTAAATAGGAAAAATTAATCATGAAACAATGATTCAACAGCCTTAAGTTTTATTTTATAATGCAGTGAGTTTAGATTTGAGACAGCCATGTAGTTTGTATCTATATTTGTAATTTTGCAGAATGAAGATAATCCTAAACTTGAGTTTGGTCGCTGGTCTTTAATATATAGCTCTTAAAATTTCATGGAATCATGAGAAAATAAAGGCTGTAATATAGCCCTCGTATTACATAATATACAATATATATAGCTAGCACTATCTCCTTTATTTTAACATGATGTTTCTTTCACATTCCTCTTAAGGAAAAAAAACCCAAAGCTTGCTATTTCTTGGCTTATTATGCTGAATCAATGAAGTGACATTAGAAATATCTATTATTTGGTGATCTGGGTTGCAAATAAAGCAAGGCCATTTTAGGACAAAATTTCCCTTTTGGAAAGAAAATGACCTTTCCTTAATATTTACATAGTTGATTTTTAGTAAATGTACTCCAGTGAATCTTTTTGGATATATATGTTATAAAAGGTATCTCTGTGGTATGTGTTTAGTAATTTAAACACTCTAATATTTTTTGGTTAGTGAAGGTAGAGAATAACAACTTGTCATTCTCCCTGCTGGTTAAATAAGCCCAGTTTTTAAAATGTGTTCTTGGGCACCCTCCTACACTGTTGGTGGGAATGTAAACTGGTGCAGCCCCTCTGGAAAACAGTGTGGAGGTTCCTCAGGAAATTAACACTAGAACTCCCCTATGACCCAGCAATAGCACTGCTAGGAATTTACCCAAGGGATACAGAAATGCTGATGCATAGGGGCACATGTACCCCAATGTTCATAGCAGCACTCTCAACAATAGCAAAACATGGAAAGAGCCTAAGTGTCCATCAACGGACAAATGGATAAAATTGATTTTTAAATGAGTAACCTATTAGTACTCCAACTGTTATTATTATGGTGAATATATTTTTGTTTTTTTTCAAAGAAGATTACACAGTCTAAATGTAAAATTATTCTCTAATGCAAAATTAGAAGTAAATAATCTGTAAGTATTTCTATGAAATACATATTAGTTATATTTAATTCTTAAAAATACTTTCCATGTAAATATTTGGTAACAGACAATTGAGAAAATTCTATTTTCAAATTCCTTCAAATGTCATTTAAAAGTCACAGAAGGAAGTCAAGCCTGTTACTTTATGAAAATATCAGATGTTATATTCATAACAGCAGGTTTTTCTGAAAGTACTGAAACTGTATGGAGTAAACTATAAAAATGACTCCTATACTAAGACAGCATCTTGTACAATTTCCAAATATCTTTGACTATTTCAAAAACTCATTCTTGCTCTTGTCAAAAGCCTATTACCAAATATTTACATGGAGAGCGTCCTTAAGAATTAAATATAACTAACAAATATTTCATAAAAATACTTACAGATTATTTATTCCTAATTTTACATTAGAGTTTTCAGTGCCAAATTCTCTTCTTTAAAGGTTACAATAGCATTTTCTTTTTCTGTTCTATTAACATACTTGTGACCATCCTTTTATTATCTTCCTAGGTGCACACATGCACACAGACACAGAGATGCAAACACACACACACATACTTAACAAAATTACACAGAAAGGGGCTTATGATATATATTATGCTTTTATCATAAACTTTTGTGTGTGTGGAGGGGTGGTGATGAAGTATCTCTCTCCTCTGCTTTCTCAATGCCTAGTGCTATATCTAGAAAGAAAATCTGTTATAAAGTTGGTATATTTTTCCACATCTTTATCCACACGCATACCATCATATTTATTTATATGTGTAAATTTTTTAAATTACATAAATCGGTCCATAAAATTAAAATTTCTTTATATTTTGATTCCCTCACTTAATACATTGATAAAACCTCCCATTATTTACTGGTATACCTCAAACATGGTTCTTTTCTGTTTGAATAGTACTCCACAGTAAGACTGTACCATAATTTATTCAACTATTCAATTTGCTATTTTTTAATTGTGAGTTTTCTTTGTTTCTAGTCCTTGTCCTCATGTACTAAAACATTAAGTATAATGTTTGTACTTTATTCTTGTATATGAATGATATTATTTCTAGAATATATATCCATTACAAAGATTCTAATTTTGACAGATAATATCAGATGTAAGAGGCTGTTACAATTTACATTTTTTACCGGTATTTACAATAGGAAATGCTTCTTTTCTCACTTTCCTGTTATCAGATATTATTTCTCATTTTGCTTTATAATTTATCTCTTTTCTGAAAAGTGAAAATGATGTATAAATTTAAAAAATATTTCCAACTTTATGGAGGATGAGCATTGTTTTGTATATTTACTGGTCATGTTGACTTACTTTTCCATAAACAGGGCTGCTTATGTTTTCTTTCCCTTTGTTCCACTCAGTTATTTAACTTGCATGCACCTACCTGTAAGAGGTTGTGTGTATATGTATCTTATCTCCATGTGTGTATATATCTTATCTTCATAGATGCATAATATATTCCAGATATTTTCCCAACATATTTTGTCCTTTCCCTTTGTTTATGGATTTTTCTTTCCAATAAAATTACATGGTTAAACCTACGTTAAATTGTTAGTCTATTTCTCTTCTGCATGCAATGGTTTTGCATTTGCATCTCTTCCACTTGCAATGGCCCTTCACGTGGTTTTAATATTGACTCAAAATTTGCCTTTATGTCAGGTTTTTCCAATTTTAGGATCAGATACTAAGAATCTGTAAACAGATTTAGTATAGGCTGAAAGTTAAACTTTAAAAACTACTAATTAAGTGGAAAACAACACTAAGGTACAATTTAATTTGCAAATAAAATAACACACTACTTTATGCTTCCTTTAGTGCTTGTCTTAGATACCTATTTTCTTATTACAGTGATCCAGTGTGGATATGTCAGAAGGAAACAACACTCTGGTCACTTAGCTTGTTCTCACAGGACTTACAGAGCTGTGATCTGTGATCATGGCTGCAGTTCCTCTTTTTCTTCATGTTCTTGGTCATCTACCTCATCACTATGGTAGGAAACCTTGGACTGATGGCTCTTATTTGGAAGGATGGCCATCTTCACATGCCTATGTACTTGTTTCTTGGTGGTTTACCCTTTGCCGATGCTTATACTTCAACCTCTGTAACTCCCAGGATGCTGGTCAATTTCTTAGACAAGACTACAATAATATCCCTAGTCAAGTGCATCACCTAATTTTACTTTTTTGCCTCCATTGAAACTACAGAATGTTTCCTTCTGGTAGTGAAGGCCTATGGCTGCTATGTAGCCATATGTAACCCCTTGCTTTATCCAGTGATAATGTCCAATAGACACTGCACTCAGTTGACAATTATTTCATATGCAATTGGTTTTTGCATCCCCTGATTCATTTGAGTTTGTTATTAAGATTAACTTTCTGCAGGTCTAACATAATACATTACTTCTACTGTGAAATTTTACAACTATTCAAAATTTCATGTAATGACCTATCTATTAATGCACTAATGATATTTATTTTTGCAGCTTTAATACAAATATCCACATTAATGACCATCATAATCTCTTTTACTTGTATGCTCTTTGACTTTCTGAAAAAGAAGTCTGAAAAGGGCTGAAGCAAAGCCTTCTCCACATGCAGTGCCCACTTACTCTCTGTTTCCTTGTACTATGGCACTCTCATCTATATGTATGGGCGTCCTGCATCCAGTTTAGCTAAAGATCAGGACAAATTATATTCCCTATTTTACACTATTATAATTCCCCTGCTAAACCCACTTATTTACAGCTTGAGAAATAAAGAGGGTATAGGTGTCTTGAGACAGGCTACAAAGAAGAAAACAGTTGTCAAGGGAAATTTCAAATTGTTTCTTTTTTCACCCTTTGCATAAACGAGTTCTTAAATCTTGCAGATTAGCCATGGTTCTGCCCTTTCACTAAAGAGCTAGTGTCAGGGTGGTCACTAAGCAATGGGTGAAGGAACCCAGCTTCGCACAATGTTTACTTGGATATGTGTCCAATTAAATTTATTATGACAGTTGAAATGACTCATACTACTAATAGTTGATTTACTTAAAAATATTGAAATTTTTATGTGAACATTTAGTCTTCGAAAATTTGATATCTGCAAGGGACTCCTCCCCAAAATTCCATTTAATAATTGACAGTAACTGAGGCTGATGTGTAAATGGGAGTCATTTAGTTCATGACTGATTCTAGCTCGCTGAGCTTGACCTGCATGTTAATAAATCTCTGTGATGTTTTGCCACACTATGATAAAACGATAACAACTTAGATTACTGGCAGAAAAATGTTTCTGAAATAGAGGGGAGGAAAGTTAAGAAAAGCGAAGATGTTTAAAAAATTGGTGCTTTTTAATAACAATTAAAAGAAGTTGGCTTGAATTAAATAATGGATCATCAAAATTTAAAACTTCTCATATCTAGAAGCCCACATACTAACTTTCATACAGGACATTATAATTATAATACAGTGGTATTTAGGAATCTGCAGATTTGGAAATATCTCAAGGTATAGCTTTCTTAAATATTATAGATCTCCTGTACTCTATTTACAAGAATATTTTGTTTGCAATAGTAAGCCTGGTAAACATTTGCATAGAGATTGCATTGCTATCCTATAATAGGTAGATGGCAAAGCAGAGGGCAAGGATGAGAAACTGGTTAAGTACATATGGATGTAGGCAAAAAACTGAGGTAGAAAGAGAGACAGAGAGCATGCAGGAGAGTGCACACATATGGGGGGGGGGTGGGCAGAGAGAGGCAGAGATAAGCAGAGATAATTCCAAGTAGGCCCTGTGCTATTTCAGAGCAGAGCCCAACACTGGGCTAGAGCTCTCAAACTGTGAAATCATGACCTGAGCCAAAATCAAGAGTTGTATAAGCTTAACTGACTGAAACACCCAGGCACCCCTAGACTAATTTATAGGCACCCCTATATACTAATGTATACTACAACTGACATAGATTCCTTTATCATTTCCTTTTCTTTTTTTTTCCCCTTTCCTTTTCTTTTCTTTTTGTGAAGACTTAATTATGTTCCTTGAGCAATCTATGTGTTCAAGCACTACGTTTAGAAAAAAAGAATTCATAGAAAACAAAAATTACATTCAAGTTGTTAAAGCAGGAATGAAAATGGTCCTCTTGTTGAAGTATGTTAAAAGTTATATTTAGAGGTTTTTTTTCTTTAATTCCAACAAACATCAAAATACTTATGTAAAATGAAGACATAGTATGTATCATAAATTCATCAATTATTTGACTTATGAATATAAATGAAAATATCAATTCATTTTTATAGGTCTACAGTTTTATTGCCATAGGTCCCACTGGCAAATGGCTTTTTAAAAAGTTAGACAACCAAGGGGCACCTGGGTGGCTCAGTCGGTTAAGCATCCAACTTCAGCTCAGGTCATGATCACATGGTTCGTGGGTTCAAGCCCCTCATTGGGCACTGTGCTCACAGCTAGCCAAGAGCCTGGAGCCTGCTTCAGATTATGTATATTCCTCTCTCTCTGACCCTCCCCTGCTCACACTCTCTCTCTCTCTCTCTCTCAGAAATAAATAAAATATTTTTTAAAAAGTTAGACAATTGAATACAATCTTTTGAAAAGTACTATTAACTGCACAAAATTCTGACTAGTTTTACTGTTTTGGTGGCTAACAATGAAACAGGATAGTTTTATTTATAGGTTAGGATTGATTTTGCATTACATTATCTTTATTTTTGATTAGGGCCCTGTTCCAATAACTTACCACTATGTTCTGTTACAATCTTTTAAATTCTTGTTATCATTTTGACACAAATAAATGTTTCCATGAATCCGAACAGTTGTTTTCTTGTTTGTTTTTTGCTTTTTGTTTTTTAGTTTGAGTGTATGGCACACATGTTTCTAATTTCTGCAATGATATTTCATGACTGAATTGTTAAAGGTAGAACCAATTATTAAAAACTTGTTAACCTTTGAGTATATGTAATGCTAACAAATGAAGACTTTGTTTTGTAACTACAGTGAAATTATTATACATAACAAAATTAATTGCTTACCATTATTTAATATCAATCTGTGTTCAGTACTCCTAGTTTGTCTTAAAAATTTGTTGTTTCTTTGTTGAATCAGGATTTAAACAAAGTATAATTGCATTTTGATGATATTTCTTAAATTTCTTTTAATCTATAATAGTTTTCCTCCTTTTATCATATCATCTGTTGAAGAAACTGGTTTATTTGTCTTATAGAATTTTTCACATTTTGGATCTGGCTGATAGTATCTTTGTGATAAAGGTAACGTATTATTAGTGAACTGATGATAGAATTAGATCTACAAGCTTGCTTAAATCCAGAACATAGTAACTTTAGTTTGTTTTAGTTATTAGCTATGGATAGCCTATTGTGTGCTATTAAGAATAAAATTCTGGTTTTATTTTTAATAAAATTATTCACTTCATCTAGATTTTATAATTTAGTTATCTAGAACTTGACAAAGACTCACATAGTGGTTTTTACATTTATGGGTTTGGAAGGTTATCTCCCTTTTATCATTTTTTTCTCTCAGGAAAATGTAGGTTAGCTAGTAATTTTTCTATTTTGTCAATAATTTAAAAGAACTAGTTTATAATTTTTAAAATTACACCTTAGTTTGCTCTTATCTAATTCATTAATTTCTCCTATCTTAAAATTTTTTCCATTGGCTCTCCTGCCTTGTAATATTTTGTATTTCTTCTAGCTTTTGTATTTAGAGTTGAATTTATAGATTTCATTATAGCTTTATTTTTGGTATTATCTGTATCCTTTTTAAAAATCCTCTTTTAAAAAGTATTTATTATTTTTGAGACACAGAAAGATAGAACATGAGCAGGAGAGGAGCGGAGAGACAGAGTAACACAGAATCTAAAGCAGGCTCCAGGCTCCAAGCTGTCAGCACCGAGCCTGATGCAGGGCTCCAACTCACAAACCATGAGATCATGACCTGAGCTGAAGTCAGTTGCTTAACTGACTGAGCCACTCAGCCACCTTGAAATTGTTTGTATTATATTACAGATTTTCTTCCAAGTTGAATTTAGTTGCTGAGTGCTTTGCATGTTTTTGGCTTCCCACCTCTTATTGTTCATATGGAATTTCCATTTATGTTAACTTTCTATGGGTCCAACATAAAAACATCAGTTCTATTTTGAATTTTTGTTGCCATATAAAATTTCCAAACAGATGAATCTATTAATGCGCTGACCCTTTTGTTTTCTCAGTCTTTATTCAAACTGCCCTCCTATGAACAATTAAATTAAATCTCTTACACCCATGTCGTCTTTGCCATACTGAAAAAGAATTATGAAAAAGGCTAAAGTAATGCCTTCTCCCCAGCAGTGGCCATTTGCTCACTGCTCTCTTGTTCTCTTACAACATTCTTTTTTTTCAGATATGTGAGTCCTGAATCTGGCCCACATGAAGAACAGGGCAAAATGCATTCTTTGTTGCACACTATTGGAATTCTCTGCTAAATCTCTTCTTATACAGCAAAAGAAACAAATTTAAGGTGGACTAATAAGATGATAAAAAAAGTACATGTTTCTCAAATAAAATGTCCTTATCATTCTTCAGTTTTTATTTAAATAAGCACAAAACCCAATAGGTCATCTTGCACATTGATAATAATGCATTTTTAATTGAAAAGAATAGAAAATGTGCAAACTTTACATGACTACGTTATAAAAATATAGTTGATGACTTTATGCAATTAAGTCTTTTAAGCACCCAGCCAATTTGTCAGAATGTAAGATTTGTTTTTCATCTATAGGCAAGAGTGAAGCAATGTTTCAATTGCATTTACTCTTATATCATCATCTTAGTAGATGATTATTGAATGAGTAAATGCATGAGAGCTCTACCTCCAATGATAGCCCATTTTGGAAACAGTTTGAAGCACATGTAGTCTTCTAAAAGCCTTCCATAAAACCAAACAAGTCCAGCTGCCTTATTCTCACTTTGTAAGATTTTATATATAAGAAAGTTTTTGTAATTAAGTAGTATAAAGTTCATGAGTTTTAAAAACAAAAGTGACTATACACATCATCTTTAAGCATTTTAAGGTAATTATAGTCACTTAGAAAAGTAGTTCTTAGTAAGTACCCTCCTTGCTGACATTATAATATTTGTCTAAGCATAGAGACAAATACCTAGCAATAATTTTCATAATAAGTAGAGTTAAAAATTTCTGATAAGTATGAATTGCCCTTTACATTCTGATAGATAGTATCAATGAAAAAAATCATTATTAGTAATACTATTTATATAAAATTAATTTTTAGTAATTAAAAATCACTTGAAAGTTTTCAATGTTTCTAATTAGTCTTCCAATAATGGTTTTTCCATTTTAGATGGACTGATTAAGTTAAAACTTTATTATATCCTCATATTTCCTTATACACTTTTTCCCTCCAGCATGGTAACCATTGTAAATTTGTATTCTTGTATTTTTGTGAAGAATAAAACAAAAATATTTATCTAAATAAATGAGCAATGACTTTCTTTTTCTGCTATATTTCTTTCCTGATGTAAGATTCTTAGACAACAATACCAAGTCTTTCTAAGTTGCTTAACATATATTTTTACAGAAAATTCTGTATATAAGCTAGCATTGTACTGAAGGATAGTCTATTAAACTCTAAGTGCCTCCTACACTTACACCACTGCTTCTACTGAACCTAAAGTAGGTCTGTGGGCCTACGTATAGTTGGTATTATGTGTGGGTACCACCTTGACAACAGTGGATTAGAGAAGTCACATTATTCTTTTCAATTTACAGGCCTCTCATAGTTTTTCTAATGTTTCTGTTTTTTCCATCTTCATGCACATCCATTCTATGGTTAAAGATGTCTGGTGTCAGGCCATGTGAATATAGTTTCCAATGGAAATATTGCACAGTAAGTTTATGCCAATATGTTAAATATTAATTAATTAGTGTCCTAGGCTACAGGAAGGGGAATAAAATTCCTTAAGTTGCTGCTGTTTCACTTTCTCACTATTCCAAGGTCTGAAGAAAAGCATTACAATTTCTCAATATGAAGCATATATGGGTCACTCAGAAGGATAACTTCTTTCTATCCCATAAATTTCCACCTCCCCAATCTCAGTGATAAATTTTAAAAAAAGGTGGGGGGTTCTGAGTTACCACCAAACCAAGAAAGAAAGAATATTTTCTTCTCAATTTTTACAAGTGACGAGTGTTAGTATTATACTACACAGAATTAACAGAGGCAGTTCCTTGTAACTGTAATTCTCATTTGAATATGTAAAGCTTCCTCTCATACATTCAACAAGCTACTACCTGAGAAGAAAAGACATCAGCAATTAACTGAGTTCAAGAGTCTGTTGCAGTCATGAGGCCAGGATTTGTGTTGTGTGAAATGGCAAAACAAGTCAACCATAGCAAAAATCAAAAGTTGGAATGAAGACCCTGACACTAGTTGAGTTAGAGAGTATCAGACTGATCTGAAGGACAGTGAAGGCAATGAAGCTTCCAGAATAAAGAAGCCAAGAGCAAAACATAATGCAATGTTTAAAAGTTACTGCTCTGATGAGGAACCACAAAGCCTTTGGTATTACATTTGCATGATCCACAAAACTACTCACAGACAGCATCATTTTCCCTTTCACTGAGTGAAGCTCACAGTATACACAACCTGTATTTCTCAGAGAAGGCCTTTGCAGATCAAGAGAACTGAGACACAAATCCTATTATCTGTCAGAAATTTGGAGTTTTACTATCCCCAACCTATATCAAATTTTTGTTTTGTGCTTTACTATGTCCAAGACAGTAAAATGATAATTTCTGAATTCTTGTTTGTCATTTTCTTATGACCTATTCATATTACTACAGAGAACATAGTACTAACCAGTGGCACTCTCAGGCTTCTACTCTGGCTCCTGAACCCTGTTAGCCTCATCACAAAAGCGTGTATGTGCTGCTCACACAGAGGGAGGCATGTCACATAGATTCTGACAGGCATGGAGAAATGCTGGTTGCTTAGCCACTGTTTAAGGAGAACTCTTTACATTCTTACACTAAGATTAGAAAAACAAAAGGATAAACTCTGATTTTTCTTTTCTCATCAACACTGCATACAAAAGTCATACAAATGATTTTTAACTTTTTAATTTACTGTAATTTTGATTTTTAATTTTTTAAAAAGTTTTATTTATTTCTGAGAGAGAGAGACAGCACGAGCAGGAGAGGGTCAGAGAGAGAGGGAGACACAGAGTCTGAAACAGGATCCAGGCTCTGAGCTAGCTGTCAGCATAGAGCCCGACGTGGGGCTCAAACCCACAAACTGCAAGATTACGACCTGAGCCAAAGCCAGACACCCAACCGACTGAGCCACCCAGGCACCCCTGTAATTTTGATTTTTAACTTCAGCTCCAAGATTCTGTTGTCAAAGAAACAGACTCATTCACTGTAAAGAATTTATTAGCTACACTGCACAAAAGGTTGATACAGAGAATGATTAGATAGGTTTTAGGATAAGGAAAAGGATGCATAGGCTTAAGGATTTTTATGTTTCTTCTAAGAGGATCCTAAGTTATACTTAAGGGTTTAAATGGAATCTCATCGATGGCTGTGAGAACTGTGCTGATCTCAGTAGCTTGGCATTTTATAAAGATGACTTTGGCCCAAATGCAGAGAATGGTAGGAGAAAATATTGAAAAATACACCTAGATTATTAAAAGGTTATGTCAGTATTCTAGGCAGGAGATGGAATTATCTTGAATTTTGAGAAAAGTGGGTGGTTTCAACAGATATTAAAGAGATAAAAGCCATGGGTTCAAGGGGGAAGTCAGTGTTAAGGATGAGTCTCAGGTTTCTTTCTTTAAAAATGGAGTAGGGATGATGTCATTAACTGAGAATGCGAAAGCAGGATGGGGGCCATACTGGGTGATAGTGTTTACAAAGACTCTGAATTTGGATCTGTACATTCTGAGTTTTCATGAGTTTTTGAGATGTTTGAAGAAACTATCAGGTGGTTGGAATGTGGCAACATCAAAGAGCAATAAGAAAAAAGAAATTAATATGACCTAAAAACTGCTCAGGGGTAGTTTGTCAAGTTGCCCTCACAGTGAACTCTAATGACACAAAGCATGCTTCTAATTGTTACCCCAGCTCGTCCTGGGTTACTCCCCAAGTAGCTCTCAATGCCCAGTAGAACAGCTTTGCCTCCATCCTACAGGGAATCAATCTATTGGTAACTTTTACTGAGGAAATTTCAACTTACTTTTCTCTTTCATGAACAGATTTGAAAAAGAGTACAAATAAATATCATCTTCCTGCAGTTGAGGTTTCCAAGGAAAATGTTTGCACAAGTAATCACTGTTTCATTCTGTGCCTTCCACTTTTCTTCATTTAAAGATTTTAGGAGTAAGTACTGATGTGGATGTGAAAGCAGCTAGAAGCTTCATCAGTTTGGCGATTCATAAAGATGACTCTGGTCGCAGTGTAAAGCACGGTAGAGGGAAATTTACAATTTTTTTCTTTAGAAACCCATCTTTCCTTCAGGAAAACCGTCATCTCTCTATCTTGAAAAGACTTTAAGAAACTGTGTGAGGACACTAAAATCCATCTAATTTTTATTAGTTGTAGTTTCTCCATTTTTTATTTGATAATGAAATATGCAGGTGAGAAATGAAAATCCTGGTAACCCTATGAGATATTTTGTTTCTCTTCAGGATAGACAATTCTGGATGCCTGTTATAAATACTAAGTGTTGGACTGTTGAGTAGACACATATTATAAGATTTCTTTTTAATAGGAAACTTGAGATAATAAAAAAAGAAGACATGATAAAATGATGATAATAACTCAAAAGTTTCAGACATTATTTCATAGTATAGAAACTTTTCCTTGTCAGGCTAAGAAGAACTAAATTATGCTGCTTAAACTTCCTTAGTTTGTTCATGGAATCATAAAAAGATGAGCTAAAGACACCACTGATAACATTTTTAATCCCCTTGATTCCAATGGATATATGTGTGTGCATTATGTGTGTGTGTATATATATATATGTATATATACGTATATGTACGCACACACATATATACATAAATATCTATATGGTATAGAGATATAGATATTGAAAAGTTCTAAGCACTTAATAGCTCTTGACCTAATTATAAAAACCCAATTATGGGTTCAAAGTTGTCAAGAAACCTAGATAGGCTCACTCAGGACAAAACCTTCACCTTGTAAATTAAATGACTTGCTCTCACTGTCGATTAAGGGCAATTTTTAGGAGATATTTCAGGTAGCCTTCTTGCTGCTTGTGTTGTGCTTCCAGGGCTTCTCATGGGTTTATCCACTAAAAGAGAAATTTTTTTAATGTTTATTTTTTTTGAGTGGGGGGAGGGGCAAGGAGGAGGGGGGCGACAAGGGATCCAAAGTGGGCTCTGTGCTGACAGCAGAGAGCCTGGTGCGAGGCTTGAATCCATGAACTGTGAGATCATGACCTGAGCTGAAGTCGGACACTTAACTGACTGAGCAACCCCGGCACCCAAAAGATAAATTTTTAAAACTAATTTTATTTGTTCTATTCTTGAGGAATATGGAAATAACTCCCCATTCTCTCTAGTGTTGAACCATTAAGAAAAATATTGTCAACAGACCTATTTTAAATTTAAACAATACAATTTAGGTAAATAGGTAAATTTTAAATGTATTTTAATCAGCAATGAGTGTATAAAATTGTGTTGTTGATTTTATTTTGGGAAACAATGAATTTACACATCAAAGCATAGGCAGGTTTTTCTCCTTCTAGGTGATCTAAGAGTCTGTGCATTCACCTCTAAATACCTTGAGATCTCTTCTTTTGGATTTGCTATTAGATGACATTTATAGGTGATAGAACAAAATCAAACAAAGTATTTCAGGGCTGCATCAAATATAAAGAAAGGAACCTGAAAATGAACAAAACCATTTAAGAAAAATATTGTGCTTGTATATCTAACTTTGTTTACAAAAAATCTTTTGTCAGAGAGACAGAAATCACTCTCTATGGATGAATTCAGATACTACTGAAAATATTCAAAAGCAAATGCTACACAATCCAAAAACTTTTCTGTATTTTAAAATACAGAAAATCTGTAAAATAAAATTTACTTATGATTAATTCCCAATTTTTCATTAAAATATTTATTGCCACCTACTAAATGCAATAGTATTATTATTCCTGTTGCTCTTCTTTGCTCTTCTTCACTTATTAAAACTTAAGACTATCCTTAAATATATCTCTGTAATTGTATAAAATAGGATGACTGTGTATTGTGTTTTTATCACAAAAACAGTTTTGGAGGTACTGTGTATTTCTCTCCTCTCACTTACACCAGGGAATAAATATTAACAAGCTAGGTCTACCATTTCATAATATCTTTATGTTCTTATGGTTTTTGCAAATATATATGTGTATGTGTATTCAAAGATCTGCAGAGTGGAAATTTTAAGACTTTATTGTCTATTGGTTTAATGGAATAATGTTAAATACATTTCTCTGTATCTTACTTTTCTCACATTCTTAACAATTGCGGAAATTTCTTTCAGACTACTGGTAGAGCAATAGTTCATTTTAAATGACTGCCATAATACTGATTAGTCTGATTATACCAAGATCTGTTCAACCATGGTTTCACCCTGTTGGTTTACATATTATTTCTAGTCTTTTGCCACCATGAAGAAAGCTGCTGCAGATATCTCTCCCTATGAAATGATATGTTATTGCTAGAGAATGGACAGATACATGGGTCATTGAGTTCAAAAGTATGTGTATTTTTATTTTTTAATTATTAAAAATATTTTAAATGATTATTTATTTTTGAGAGAGATACAGAGCACAAGATGGGGAGGGGCAGAGACAGACAGAGGAAGACACAGAATCTGAAGCAGGCTCCAGGCTCTGAGCTGTCAGCACAGAGCCTGACATGAGGCTCAAATTCACGAACTGTAAAGCCATGACCTGGGCTGAAATTGGATGCTTAACAGACCAAACCGCCAAGGTGCCCCTGTGTATTTTTATTTCTTAAAAATATTCCCAGATTGTTTTTCAGTCTTAATAATTTACATTTTTACTAATAAGTGTGAGTGGCCTTTTCTAAATTCTAACAATCAGGAGATTTTGCTAATCTGAGGAATGAAAAATAATGTCTTATTTTATTTGCACATCTTGAGTACTGGGGAAGGTGAGCATCTTTTCTCACAGCTGAATGTGTTGACCTGTTCTGTGACTTTCCCATTTAATTCCGTTTTGTTTATCTGTTGAATTACTTGACTTTTCTTACCAATTAGTAATATCTCTTGGCATGTGATAGGTACTAATATTTAGCCTATTATATTATACATATTTTTCCAACATTTTATTCATCGTTTACCTAGTCAAATATTACGTACATACTCCATTTTCATGCATTTAAACATTATTTTAAATATACTTATTCCTTCTTTATAATTCATGCATTTCTTAGTCAGAGATTATTATAATATATTTAAATTATATTTCATGAATTTTCTTAGAATGTTTAAGTCGGTTTTTTAAATTTTTTACTTTTAAGTCCTTGATCCAGCAGCAATTTTATTTTATTTTATTTTATTTTTAATGTTTTATTTATTTCTAGGAGAGAGAGAGAGAGACAGTGTGAGCAGGGGAGGGTCAGAGAGAGAGGGAGTCACAGACTGAAACAGGCTCCAGGCTCTGAGCTGGCAGTCAGCACAGAGCCCAACGCGGGGCTCGAACCCACGAACCGTGAGTTCATGACCTAAGCGAAAGTTGGACGCTTAACCAACTAAGCCACCCAGGCGCCCCCAGCAGCAATTTTAAAACAAGCATAGGAAACAAAGCCATTCTTACTTTTTTTCCCCAAATTGGCAAATGTAGCCACAATATTTATTGAAGAAACCAACATGTTTCTCAATTGAAAAATCACCCATGTACTATATTAAATTCTAATATGTGAATCAGTCTTTGGAGTCTTTACTTGGTTTTACTCTAATATTTCTTTATTTTCACACCATATTGCCTTCTATTAAATGGCTTTATATTGTAACACTTAACACTGCGCACTTTGCTACTGTTCATATTTTCCTTGTCTCTTCAAAATAAGTTTATTTTATAAGAACTTTATGCTTATGCTATCATATTAACAAGCAATTAGGTATCAGGGGCACCTGGGTGGCTTAGCCAGTTAAGTGACCGACTTATAATTTTGGCTCAGGTTATGATCTTGCAGTTTGTGGGATAGAGCCCCACATCAAAACCTATGAAACCTGCTTGGGATTCTCTCTCTTTCTTTCTCTTTCCCTCTCCTGCTCGTGCTCTCTCTCTCTCAAAATAAATAAATAAAAATCAATAAATAATGTTAAAAAACAACTAACTGAATTTAATTTCTAGCTGAAATTAAATTGAATTCTACTGACATATTTATAATACTGTCTTCTTATCTGATAATATATTTTGGCTGTCTATTTCTTTAGAAATTGTATAATACTTTTTGGTATGATTTTACAATTTTATTCACTATGATCTTAAATATTTTAAAAATATTTCAATGTATTTTAAGGTGTATCTATGGCTATTATAGTTGATATATTTCCCTTTCTCTTGCTTGCATTGAAAAAAAAATCTAGTGATTATTTATGTATTCATCTTTCATCTGGTACCTGTTTAAGTCATAATATTATTTCTTTAATTATAACAATATAACATTAGCAAAATTATGAATTTATCTCCTATACTTTTTATGACATTTCATTATTTATTATATTATTTTGTTTTCATATCTTAGATGTATTGAAGTTTCTAAAAAATACTGTACAATAATGGTCAGAGTGAGCATTTCAATCTGTCCTTAATTTGAGGGAAATACTATATTGTTTAGAACGTATGCTATTGGTTTTGATAACTCATCTTTAGCATTTTTCTTTTTTTTTAAAATATTTTTATTTATTTCTAGGAGAGAGAGAGAGAGAGACAGTGTGAGCAGGAGAGGGTCAGAGAGAGAGGGAGTCACAGACTGAAACAAGCTCCAGGCTCTGAGCGGGAAGTCAGCACAGAGCCCGACACAGGGCTCGAACCCACGAACCGCGAGATCATGACCCAAGCGAAAGTCGGACGCTTAACCGACTAAGCCACCCAGGCGCCCCTCTTTAGCATTTTTCAAAAGCTTAATTCTATTTTTAATGATTTAAAATTAGAAGATTATTAAATTGCAACTAATTTTTTCCAAATTAAAAAATAAGCCCACTTCTCTTATACAAGTAATAAATTATATATATATATATAATATATATATATATATATTATATATACATACCCTAAATTTTAGGAACAGTGGCCCAAATACATATTGTTTGTAAAGAATACTCCAGTATAAAGATAAATGTTCGGGTTAAAAGAAACATGTAAATGAGGAAGATACATTTATTTTCAAATAAAATGTGATTATTTCCATTGTTTTTTATTATTGTGTTCTTCATTTATTCTTTAATTTCAGTGATCAGCTTGACTGAATCTGATGGAAACAAGACACAGGTGATGGAGTTTGTTCTCATGGGACTGACAGATAGTCCAGGGATGCAGGTCCCCCTTTTCCTGATGTTCTTGGTCATCTACCTCACCACCATGGTGGGCAACCTGGGACTGATTTTCCTCATCTGGAAGGACCCTCATCTTCACACTCCCATGTACTTACTCCTTGGCAGTTTGGCCTTTGCAGATGCTTGTTCCTCCTCCTCTGTGACTCCCAAAATGTTGATGAATTTCTTATCTCACAATCACATGATATCCCTGGTTGAATGCATCACCCAATTTTATATTTTTGCTTCCAGTGCAAACACAGAATGTTTCCTTCTGGTAGTGATGGCTTATGACCGTTACGTCGCCATATGTAACCCTTTGCTTTATCCAGTGGTGATGTCCAATACCTTTTGCATTCAGTTATTAGGAGCTTCATATATGATAGGGTTTCTTCATCCTATGATGCACACTGGTTTGTTATTTAGATTAACTTTCTGCAAGTCCAATGTAATACATTATTTCTACTGTGAAATTTTACAACTGTTTAAGATTTCCTGTACAGACCCTAGAATTAATATGCTCTTGATTTTTATATTTTCAGTCTTTATACAATCTTTCACCTTTATGACCATTATCATCTCTTACTCCTATGTCCTCCTTGCCATCCTGAAAAAGAAGTCTGAAAAGGGCAGGAGCAAAGCCTTCTCCACGTGCAGCGCCCACCTGCTCTCTGTTTCCTTGTTCTATGGCACTCTCTTCTTCATGTATGTGCGTCCCGGGTCTGGACCAGCTGAAAATCAAGATAAAATGTATTCTGTATTTTACACAATCATAATTCCTCTGCTAAATCCTTTTATTTACAGTTTGAGAAACAAAGAGGTTATAAATGCCTTGAGGAGAATAATAAAATATAAATAGTTCTTAAGGCAAATTTTAAACTTGGTCATTTCAAACTTTGCAAAATACAAGGGATCTGAAGTTAGGAAAATTAGCCTTGGCTTAAATAACTTTAACAGAAGGCAGTATCTAGAGCACTTTCTCAGTGCTGTGATGAAAGACAGCTTCATTTGTTTTTTTTTTTTTCAATGTAAGGAGATCTTAATATCACACCAAACTGAATCACTGATGAAAAACAGACCACCTTTTAAGAACAAAGCATTTAAAAATTTGTGATTTTTTACTCTTTGTAAATTTCCTCAAAAATTAGGTACAAAAATAGTTTGTAATTTGAACATAGCATATATTTGCATGTTTCTTTGCTTGAGGCTGGTACAACTGAGCCAAGACAACTGTCCAGAGCCTGCATATCAAAAGTTTGCTGCTTTTCCAGTTTGCATTCCCATCAACAGTGTAAGAGGGTTCCCCTTTCTCCTCATCCTCACCAACACCTGTTGTTTCCCTGTGTTGTTAATTTTACCCATTCTTACAGGTGTGAGGTAATATCTCTTTGTGGTTTTGATTTGTATACCCCTGATGATGAGTGATGTAGAGCATCTTTTCATATTTCTGTTGGTCATCTAGATGCCTTCTTTATAAAAATGTCTATTCATGTCTTCTGCTCATTTTTAACGTAGATTGTTTCTCCCATGTTGTGTTGTACAATTTATTTATATATTTTGGATATTAACCCTTTATCAGATATGTCATTTGCAGATACCTTCTTCCATTCCAAAGATTGACTTCTAGTTTTGTTGATTGTTTCCTTCACTGTGTAAAAGTTTTTATCTTCTTTTTAAATGTTTATTAATTTTTGAGAGAAAGAAAGCATAAGCAGGGGAAGGGAAGAGAGAGAGGGAGACAGAGAATCTGAAGCAGGTTCTGCACTGTCAGCACAGAGCCAATGTGGGGCTTGAACCCACAAACAGTGAAATCGTGACCTAAGCTGAAGTCAGACTTCAACAGAAGCTTTCTATCTTGATGAAATTCCAATAGTTTATTTTTGCTTTTGTTTTCCTTGCCTCTGGCAACATGTTTAGTAAGAAGTTGGTATGGCTGAGGTCAAAGGGGTGGCTGCCTGTGTTCTCCTCTAGGATTTTGATGGTTTTCTGTCTCACATTTAGGTCTTTCATTCATTTGGAATTTACTTTTGTGTATGGTGTAAGAAATGATCCAGCAATGCACTACTAGGTGTTTCCCCAAAGGGTATAAAAATACAGATGCACCCCGATGTTTATAGCAGCATTATCAACGACAGCCAAATTATAGAAAGAGCCCAAATGTCCATCAGCTGATGAATGGATAAAGAAGATGTGAGTGTGTGTGTGTGTGTGTGTTTGTGTGTGTGTGTGTATTTGTGTGTGTCTGTGTAATGGAAAGTTACTCAGTCATCAAAAAGAATGGAATCTTGTCATTTGCAATGACATGGACAGAGCTAGAGAGTATTATGCTAAGAAAAATAAGTCAGGAAAAGACAAATATCATATGATTTCACTTATATGTGGAATTTAAGAAACAAAACAGACGGACATACTGGTGAAATAAAAGAGAGGCAAAACAGGAAACAGACCCTTAACTATAAAGAACAAATTAAGGGTTGTTGGAGGGGAGGTCGGCAGAGGGATGGGTTAAATAAGTGATGGGTTTTAGGAGGCCACTTGTTGTGATGAGCACTGGGTGTTGTATGTAAATGATGAATTACTAAATTCTACATGTGAAACTGATATTACACTGTATATTAGTGAAACTGGAATTTAAATAAAAACTTGAAATGAAAAAAAAGTCTTGCTGCTTTTCAATTGTTCAGAGACTCAGATGAAGTGATTTCTTGGAGGAAACTGTCCCTGAAGAGAAAACTTTCTTTCTACTGAAGAAAATATTTTAAAAAGCATAGAATATAAGAGATTGGTGGATTTTAATGAGAGGAATCTTAATTGGGATATAATAAAAAGTAGACAATTGAATAAAAGTATGGCTTAACTGTGTGAAAATACACAGTATATTTTATCAGGGAAATTATAGGCAATATTGGTATTCAAGAATCTGCAGATACTGTAAGATTTTAGGATATATCTCTTCAGATATTAGGAGTATGCTGTATTTATTGTTTTGTGATTAATAATGCAGAAACACAAATTTTCATAGTTACTGCTCTTATAATCTCTTACATGTTGACTACTACTCAAGTAAAACTAATTTACTTCTTTAGTTAGACAATGCAACATATCTTAATTTGAGTAAGTGCCACTATGGAATGTCTTTTATTTCTGAAATGACTGTAAAAACTTTCAATGTAATACTTATTTTTCTTTCATTGGCTATCCTAAGGAAGGTGTAGTGACTTTCTCCATTGGACATCTAAATTTAAAGGAAATATGAAGTGGTAAGTGTATAATTTGTTTGAATCTGTAATAACTTTGGCTACCTGCTGCTGTTGCAAAATCTCCAGGTGGTGGCCTGATATTTATTGCTGAGCCGTAGGGAAGAATTAAGAGGAAGAATCATGTATTCAGAAAATCTAATGTATAGACTTAACAGGAATACAAGGGAGGAAGATACAAGGCTGAGGAGTGAAGCCAGCACTGTACAGGTCCTCCAGCATGTTTTAGGCAAGCTTTGACTTTTTACAGAGCACAGAGTACATGAATGTAAAATGATTACATCAATGTATTTGTAATCTAAACAGGGAGGGACAAGAAGAATGTATACACTGAAGTGAACTGAATTCACAATTTCTACAAATCTAATACATTATTAGGATAAAATGGTCCTTGTCATAGAAATGGAGGGACTTAATAGAGGCATCTTGGTGCTGATGGAGATTTAAATGACTATTCTGCAAGGTCCTCTGTCCTCTCTTCAACTAGGCAGGGGAAAAGGTTTAGATTTGTGAATAAGGACACAATTATTTCAAAATACAAGTACCGTGAAACCATATAATGTTTAATCTAATCAGAAAATTTCACATATCAGAGTATTTATCTTTTAAAAGTATTTTAGGAAAGAACCTCCTACTAAAGATAGCCTATGGTGAATTTATAACCTTTCAGCTGATGACTCTAGAAGTGGCAAGTCAGGATCAATCTGATATACAGATCATCAAGCCCTTTCTTAGAAACAAAGGAAATCTTGGAATCCCAAGCTAAATAATCCTCAATGGATAGCATTTATCCACATCCACAAGGATTTGTTCCTGGTGAACAGTCTCAGACTCTAGGGGTGAAGAGAGTATCTACAAGCTTCTAGACAGAGAGACTGGGTTACTACTAAAGGAAAGATATGTATGGTTACTACTAAAGGAAAGATATGTATGGTTACTACTAAAGGAAAGATATGTATGGTTACATTTCGTCCTTTGCACTGAGAATACAAAGACAATGGGACAACATTTATAAACCATTGAGGGAAAAATAAGGGGCTCCATGAATAGTACTGTGACAAACTGTACCCAGAGGAACTGTGAAAGGCTGCGCAGGCTGAGGGCACTGGTTAACTCAGAGGCAGTATTCATGACACAATATTGTGTGGCAGACTGCCTTGTGCATAAGATGCTATAAGCAATGAACAAATAAATGATAATGTGACTGATAACTACATTACAAGCATATAGTTAAGAGTTTAAAGACTAAAAATAAATTAAATAATATCCCATCACACTTTTAGCAGTATTTTGGCAAACATCAGAAGATACTCTCTTTAAATTAAGAGGCTCTGGGGTGCCTGGGGGGCTCAGTCAGTTGAGTGCCTGACTTCGGCTCAGGTCATGATCTTTTGATTTGTGAGTTTGAGCCCCGCATTAGGCTTTGTGCTGACAGCTCAGAGCCTGGAACTTGCTTCAGATTCTGTGTCTCCCTCTCTCTCTGCCCCTCCCACATTCATGGTCTGTGTATCTCTCTCTCATCAATAAATAAACATTAAAGAAATTTTAAAAACAATGAATTGAGAGGTCTTGTGCTAAGTGTAATATAGTATAAACTGTATGCTATGACTGACTATGAGACAGTGTTTTCTGCTTTTTCTAAGCCTACAAAAGCAAGTTTCATCATTTCTTTGCTTATTTGTGGACAAACCACAACTTTAGGTTTTTGCGAATGGGTTGCTTGAGAGATACTCTGATCTAGTGCTGAATGACTTATTCACTGTCAATCACAGACCAAACTGCCCATTGATTCCCTGTCATAGATACCGTTGATACTTGCTTATATCTTTTCTAGCTGTACATCTGCATCTGAGGGCTTTCTCACATGGCCAGCTATTCTACCCTCACTTAATGTAGAATAGAAGGATTGAGAAGTAAATATTCTTTTTAGAGTCTCCTCCAGATCCTCTATCAGCCAATGACTAATGGTAGTTGGTGAGTAAATACTCCCAATCCTTTGTCCTTTGGTTGATATAAATTTTTTGAAATTCATGCCCAATGATTTTTCCAAAAAAATATTAGCTTGATTGCCCACAGTTGTAATTTTTTAAAAATAAATTACCTCTTATTGGCTACATTCCTTTTCCTGTCTCACTTTCTCACTCATCAACTATTATTAAATAAATTACTTGCACTCAAATCACGTCTCAGGGTCTGGCAGAACATGAAGATGTCCTTGTTGTCTTAAGGTAGTGGTGTATATTTTATATAGGAACTAGATCTACCTATACCACTTATTTCAATATGGCACAATTATTACTTGTTATAACATTATTTAAAGACAGCTTGTGAATAATTAAAGTGATATACTGTATACACTAAAGGAACCACCAAAAAAATAGACAATATATAAATAATAAGCCAAATATGGATATAAAGTGAAATCACAAAAAGTCTCTATTAATCCAAAAGCAGTCAGGACAAGAAGAAAAGGAGAATGAAGAACAGATGGAATGGACAGAAAAATATCTATCATGTTAGCGAAAATGATAGGTTTTAATCCAACCACATCAATAATCTCACTGAATATAAGTGGTAAAAGAAACACATCAAATATAAAGCCTTAGATAAATCAGAAGTAAAATGATGGAAAACAGATCCACCATGCAAACACAAATAAAAAAAAAAGTACTATCAAGCAAAGCAGACCTTAAATCAAGGAATAATACTAGACATAAAGAGGGACATTTCAAAACTATATAAGGTGCAATTAAGAAAACAAAATAATATTAAATATGTAAACACTGAACAATGGAGCTTCAGAATACTTGAAAAAAAACTGATAAAGTAGAAA
The DNA here is from genome assembly GCA_017311185.1 of Proteles cristata cristata. NCBI lineage: Eukaryota > Metazoa > Chordata > Mammalia > Carnivora > Hyaenidae > Proteles > Proteles cristata. The sequence continues at coordinate 106,541 of JAESUZ010004710.1, forward strand.
TGAGAACTAGACAAATTCACAATTATAGGTTAAGTCTATTGTACTTCTTTTTCAATAATTGATAAAACAAGTAGAGAGACTATCAGTAAGAGTAGAGAAGACTTGAAAAATACTAACATGATTTTTATAGAATAATCCACCAAGTAGCAGCAGAATACACAGCTTTTCTTTTTATTTTTTGTTGATGTCCCTTTATTTTTTTATTTTTTAATAGTTTATTGTCAAGTTGGTTTCCATATAACATATATATACATATATATATATAGCTTTTTTATGTGCACACTGAACATTCAGTAAGATAAATCCTAAATATTTAAATTTAAATATTTAAAATAAATATCTAAATATGTTTAAAATAATGCAATTAATGCAACAAATAAACCATAACGGAATTAAACTTGAAATAAATAAGGCAAAGATATCCCTAAATCTTTATATATTTGGCAATTAAAAACCATTCTTCTAGGAGCACTGGCTGGTTCAGTCAATGGAGCATGTGACTCTTGATCTCAGGGTTGTAAGTTCGAGACCCATGTTTAGTGTAGAGATTACTTAAAAATAAAATCTTAAAAAAATGCCATCTTTCCTAATACCCATAGATCAAAGAGATAGTAACAAGGGAAAGAAGAATATATTTTAAATAAAGTAAATATAAAAATACAAATGTGTAAGTATGTGGGATACAGCTAAAATAGGGCTTAAAGAGAAATTTATGTCATTGGATGCTTATATTAGAAAATAAAGATGATTGAATTAAGGTTAAAACTTCTACATTAAGACACTATAAAAAACCAAATGAATCCAAAGCAAGAAAAAATAAATTTATAAATTAAGAGCATAAATCAATTAAATTGAAATAAAAATGATAGAGAAATATAAATAAAATGAAAAGCCTGGTTCTTTAAAAAAGATCAATAAAACTGATAAACTTTTAGCCAAACTGGCCAAGAAGAAAAAAGATTTGTTATTAAATGACCGAAAATGCAAATATAAGAAGATGCATCATTACAGATGCTATAATGTTTGAAAGACAAAAATGAAATTATCTTGAATAGCTTTATGCACAAAAATTGTCAACTAGATAAAATGAACAAATTCCTTGAAAATATACAAACTACCAAAGCTTATTTAAGAAACAATAGACAACCTGAATATTTGCACTTTTTTAAATTAGAATTTTTAGTTAAAATCTTCAAAGAAAAGCCCAAGTCTGTGTATTTTATATAAAACAGATAGGCAGAAGTAGCTAAATTATCTTCTAGGAGTTTTGAGGAGAAGTATGTAAGATGTTTTAGATGTTCTGGAAAAAGATGTAAGTTCAGGAAAAGGACGCAAAAATATATTGTTATCTGAGCTTTGGTAAAATAACATATTCTGTAAGTCTTCCTCAACATACAGAAATCCTTTTAGAGACTTCCTTTATCTCCACCTCATCCAAATAAAAAGTATATAATCAAACGCTCCTCACAACTATAGTGAGGCTCTTTCTGCTCATCGGTCATATCCTCCTGCTATAATAAAAGAACCAAAAAACCCCAGAAAACAAAAAACTAAAAAACTCCACAGGAAATTACTGCCTATACTAGAGGTCCAAGGGGCTTTTTCCTTATAAGTACAATTTGAATCTTGATTTCCAGTGTGAAAGAAACAGAGCCAAAGAAGAACATGTTACCTGTGATGCACATGGCTGGCATGGGCTGGCCAAGACTAAAGCTTGGTGACCTGTCTGAAGAAGAAGTGAAATAAAGCTGGCCATGTTTAGAAGGAAAAGTCCATGAGTAAGTTTATTTCTCTGGTCAGGAAGGAGAGAGAGATGACTGGGCCTGTTTTAGGGGAGCATGTGTTGGGGGATTACTTGCATTTCTGTTAAGAGGGGAGAAAAGTAATGGTAAGTAAAAGCTACAGGCCAACCTTTGGATGCTCCATTAACACACCCATGTGGTCCTGCCAGAATCTAGTCATTTCATATATCATATTAATATCTTCTTTTATGTTAATAAATAAAATTTCCTAAAAGAGGTAAAAATGAAAGCGCAGAAGGGATCAAATTAGGGACTTGAATGCCTTTCTCTAGTACTTTCACTTTATCCATATTAAGCATGAAACTTACAAAACTATCTATACTGCATAATTTCCCTATCTGCAAACATGCAGATATATATATATATGTATGGACACTATGTATAATAATTAAAAACATTTGAAAGCAGTAGTAAATAAGACAAAGTGTGGGACCTATACCCAGAAAGAAAAAGCTTTACTGAAAGAAATTAAAATTAAAGAATACCTAAATCAATGGAAAGATGGGTTGGACAATTCAATACTTTTAAAGATGTCAATTCTCCCTAAATGCATCTATAGATTTAATAAAAGCCCAATTAAAATCATAGTAGGATTTCTGATAGAAACTGGTAAAGCTGATTATGTTATATACATGAAAATATAAAGGATGCAGAAATATGGTTAGCATAACTTTGAAAAAGAAGAACAAAGTTAGAGATCTAACAATATCTGATTCCAAGACTTCATAGAGAACTTCAGTATCAAGACAGTGCTATATTGTTACAAAAATAGACAAATAGATAAGTGGAATAGAATGAAGTCCAGAAATAAACCCATAAATATATGGACAGCTGATTTTACAAGGGTACAAAGGTAATTCAGTAGAGAAAATAGTTTTTTTTCAATAAATTATGCAGAAACAATCGGATATCTATATGCAAAAAAGGAACTTTGATCCAGATAATATATAAAAAGAATTGTAGACATAAATGCACAATCAAGAACTACAACACCAGAGGAGAGTGGTTAAGATGGAGGAGGAGTAGGGCAACCCCAAGTTTGCCTCGTCCCTGGAACACAGCTCGATCAATATCAAATCATTTTGAGCACCCAAGAAATTGATCTGAGGACTGAGAAAACAAAACTGCACGTCTGCAAGTAGAAAATAGCCATCTCATGGAAGGTAGGAGCTGCAGAGAGACGATCTGGGGGAGAAAAGAGTCATGAGTGCTATGGACAGGAGGGAGCCCTGATCACAGAGAGAGAAGCAAGAGAGAAAGAGTGAAAAAACAGTGAAAAAAACATGTGCAGGGGATTGCAAAAGAAAACTCTTCCCTACGGCCACTGACTGGGAAAACAAGAGGGATTAAATCGCAGGGTTTTTATAAGCAGTAAAGTGCAAAGTCTGACGTTTTAGAGGTCTGTCCCAGGGACAGGGCATGCTTAGCGGTGCTGCACTCGGGAAGGAGGATGGACACCTCGAGCAGACAGTATGCTCTGTGGATCCCGTGGGTCAAACAAGGAGAAACAGTTCCCCTTTGTGGAGTACATTTGGAAGGGGGCACTACTCTCCATAGACAAAAGACCCTGAGGGCACCATAGAGAATCCCCATGCAGCAGCATAAAACAAAGACACCAGCTGAAGGCAACAAACCTTGGTGCTGACTTTCTTCTGTGCTTTATCATAATCTCTGAGTTGCTGCCCGATTGCAGGGACAAGCCAGCACTGGCCACAGCAGTGTAAGACACCCCCCTCCCCCAGAGGATCAGTGATGGTTCACACCGTGGGTGAGTCTCTGAAGTTTGGAGTTTTGAAACATAACTGTGACTGAGATAAAACACAGATTGCTTTGTAGCCTGGCAGGTGGACAGCTTGGTCAACAGACAGGGTGAAAGCAGGAGTCTTTAGAAGGCCAGGACCCAGGAAAGGTGATTGTTCTTTTGTGAGGGCTTTCTAAGGAATGGCACACATGAGCTCCCTGCTCTGGAGATAAGAGAGCAGGGGACTCTATTTCCCCCCACCCATCAGTGTTGACCAACTTCAGTGAGAAACACAGTGTCTCCCAGTGGAGGCTGGAGTTGATTGCACTGAGCCACTCCCCACTGCACTCTGGAGGTGCATCTTTACTAGGGCAAGTGTGCCTGAGAAGAAACACCACAGGCCCCATGCCCAGAAGACCAACATAAACCCCTTGCACAGATCAAGTCTATTAGTGATACAATGCTTCAAATCTTCAACTCTATGGGAAACAGGATCTAGCTTCCTTTGTTTTTTGTTATCGGCTGTTTTTTTAATCAGAAAAAGGAATTTTTAAAATTTAAAAATTTTTAAATTTTTCTTTTATTTTTGACCTCCAAAATGACAAGATGAAGGGATTCACGCCAAAAGAAAGAATAGGAAGAAATCACCACTAGGGACTTAATGCAGGTATAAGTAAGATGTCTGAACCACAATTTAAAACAACAATTATGACGATACTAGATGGGCTTGAAAAAAGCATAGAAGACACTAGAGAATCCCTTATAGCTGAGATAAGAGAACTACAAACCAGTCAGGTCAAAATTAAAATGCTTTAACTGAAATGCAAACCCAAATGAATGCCATGACAATGAGGATAGATGAAGTGGAGGAACAAATTAGTGAATCCTTAAAGCACAATAACATTCATATCATAGAAGTCTCAGAAGATAAAGAGAGAGAAAGGGAGAAAGATAGGTTATATGAACAAACTACAGTTGAAAACTTCCCAATTTGGGGAAGGAAACAGACATCAAAATCCAAGAGGCACAAAGAACTCCCACTATATTCAACAAAAACCAACAAAAACTCTGGCATATCATAGTCAAATTCACAGAATACACAAGCAAGGAAAGAATCCTGAAAACACAAGGGAAAAAAGGTCCTTAACTTACAAGGGAAGACATATCAGGTTGGCAGCATATTTATATAGAGAAATCTGATGGGCCAGAGGGACTGGCAAGATGTATTCAATGTGCCTGAATGGGAAAAGTATGCAACCAAGAATATGCAGCAAGGCTATTATTCAGAATAGATGGAGAGATAAAGACTTATCCATAAAAGCAAAAAATAAAGGAATTTGTGACCACTAAACCACCTATGAAAGAAATATTACAGGGGACTCTTTGAGACAGGGGAAAAAGACCAAAAGCAACAAAGACTGGAAAGGAAAAGAGAACATCAACAGAAACACCAACTTTACAGGTAACACAATGGCACTAACTTAATATCTATCAATAATCACTCTAAATGTAAATGGACTAAATGCTCCAATCAAAAGACATAGGTATCAGAATGGATAAAAATAACAAGACCCATCTCCATGCTGCCTACAAGAAACTCATTTTAGACCTAAAGACACTTGCAAATTAAAAGTGAGGGAATGGAGAACCACCTATCATGCTAAAGGATGTCAAAATAAAGCCAGAGACAGCCATAATTACATGAAACTAAGATTTAAACCAAAGACTGTAACAAAAGATGAAAAAGGACATTACATCATAATTAAGGGATCTGTTCAAGATCTAACAATTTTAAATATATTTTTTTAACGTTTTAATGTGTTATTTATTTCTGATTGAGAGAGGGAGACACAGCATGAGCAGCGGAGGGTCAGAGAGAGAGGGAGATACAGAATTTGAAGCAGGCTCTGAGCTAGCTGTCAGCACAGAGCCCGATGCGGGGCTCAAACCCATGAACCGTAAGATCATGACCTGAGCCGAAGTCAGACGCTTAACTGACTGAGCCATCCAGGTGCCCCGACAATTTTAAATATTTTATGCCCCCAATTTGCAGCAATTAATTAATTGCTGCATAAATCAATTAATGATAAACATAAAGAAGCTTATTAATAAAACACAATAATAGGAGGGGACTTTAAGATCCCGCTTACAGCAATGGACAGATCACCTAAGGAGAAAATCAAGGAATAATGGCTTTGAATGACACACTGAACCAGATGGATTTAACAGATAATTCAGAACATTTCATCCTAAAGAAAAGAGTACACATTCTTTTTGAGTGCATATGGAATATTGTGAATAGATCACTTACTGGGTCACAAATCATCCCTCAACAAGTACAAAAAATTGAGATCATACCATGTGTATTTTCATATCACAACACTATGAAACTTGAAGTCAACCACAAGAAAAAATTTGGAATGTTTATGAATACTTGGAGATTAAAGAACATCATTCTAAAGAATGAATGGGTTAACCAGGAAATTAAAAAAGAAATAAAAAAGTATATGGAAGCAAATAAAAATGAAAACATGATAGTCCAAATCTTTGGGATGCAGCAAAGGCAGTCATAAGAGGGAAGTATATTACAATACAGGACTACTTCAAGAGGCAAAAAAAGTAGCAAATACATACCCTACCTTACACCTAAAGGAGCTAGAAAAGGAACAGCAAAATAAATCCTAAAGCTAGCAGAAAAGGAGAAATAAAAGATTAGTGCAGAAATCAATGATACAGAAGCAAAAAAAAAAAAATCCATTAAAACAGATCAATGAAACCAAGAATTGATTCTTTGAAAGAATTAATAAAATTGATAAACCCCTAGCCAGACTTACCAAAAAGAAGAGAGAAAGGACCCATATCAATAAAATGACAAATGAAAGAGGATTGATCATTAACAGCACACAGGAATATAAACAATTATAAGACAATCTGAGGCAAAATTATATGCCAACAAACTGAGCAATCTGGAAGAAATGGAAAATTTTCTACAAACATACAAACTACCAAAACTGAAGCAGGAAAAAAATAAAATGTGAACAGACCCATAACCAGCAAAGAAACTGAAACAGTAATTAAAAATATCCCAATAAACAAAAGTCCAGGGCCAGATGGCTTCCAGGGGAATCCCACTGAACATTTAAAGAATAGTTATTATCTATTCTTGTCAAACTGATCCCAAAAAATATAAATGGAAGTAAAACATCCAAACTCATTCTATGAGACCAGCATTACCTTGATTCTAAAATCAAAGACCACACTAAAAAGAGAATTATAGGCCAATATCCCTGATGATCATGGATGCAAAGATTCTCAACAAGATACCAGCAAATTGAATTCAAAACTACATTAAAAGAATTATTTATCATGTTCAAGTAGGATTTATTCCTGTGCTGAAGGCCTGGTTCAATATGTGCAAACCAATCAATGTGATATACCACATTAATAAAAGAAAGGATATGGGGCACCTGAGTGGCTCAGTCGGTTATGTGTCTCACTCTTGATTTTGGTTCAGGCCATAATCTCATGGGTTGTGAGATCAAGCCCTGCATTGGGCTCTGTGCTGACAGTGTAGAACCTGCTTGAAATTTTCTCTCTCTCTCTCTCTCTCTTTCTCTCTTTTGGAATTTTCTCTCTCTCTCTCTGCTCATCCTCTGCTCACATTCGCTCTCTCTCAAAAATAAATAAATAAATTTTAAGAAAATAAAAAGAAGGATAAAAATCATATGATCCTTTTCATAGCACAGAAAAAAACATTTAAGAAAACACAGCATCCATTCTTGAAAAAAACTATCAACAGAGTAAGGATAGAGGAACAAACCTCAACATCATAAAGGCCACATACAAAAGACCCACAGCTAGTATCATCTTCAATGGGGAAAAACTGAGAGCTTTTCCTCTATGGTCAGGAACAAGACAGGGTCCAATTTCACCATTACTATTTAACATACTTACTGGAAGTCTTAGCCTCAGCAATCAGAAAACATGAAAAAAGAGGCATCCATATGAGCAAGGAAGATGTCAAACTTTCATTATTTGCAGATGACATGATATGCTATGTAGAAAACTCAAATGACTCCACCAATAATTTGCTAGAACCAATACATGAATTCAGGAAAGTTGCCAGTTATATAATCAGCAAACAAATACACTGCATTTCTATATAGCAATAATGAAGCAGCAGAAAAAAAAATCAAGGAATCAACCCCATTGACAATTACACCAAAAACCATAAAATGCTTAGGAATAAACCTACCAAAAAGATAAATGATCTATAAAACACTTATGTAAGAAATTGAAGAGGACATAAAGAAATGGAAAAATATTCCATGCTCATGGATTAGAAGAACAAACATTGTTAAAATGTCTATACTTCCCAAATCAATCTACACACTTAATGCAATCCCTATCAAAGTACCAGCAGCATTTTTCACAGAGTTACAACAAAGAATACTAAAATTTGTATGGAACCACAAAAGACCCAAAAGAGCCAAAGAAATCCTGAAAAAGAAAGTAAAACTGTACGCATCACTATTCCAGACTTCAAGCTACATAACAAAGCTATAGTCATCAAGATAGTATGGTACTGTCACAAAAACAGACACATAGATCAATGGAACAGAATAGAAAACTCAGAAGAAGACCCACAATTATATGATCAACAATCTTTGACAAAACAGGAATGAATATCCAATGGAAAAAAGACAGTCTCTTCAACAGATCATGCTGGGAAAACTGGACAGCAACATGCAGAAGAATGAACCTGGACCACTTTCTTATACCATATATAAAGAGCAGATTCTTATACCATATGCAAAAGAAAAAAACCTGATAACTTCATTAAAAGACTTTATGTTCAAAAACATTTCTAAAATAAAATGACAAACCAGAGAATTTCAGAATGGATGAAATACTTAAATGTGAGAAAGGAACCATTCAAAATCCTAGAAAACAGGCAACTACCTCTTTGACCTCAGCTCTAGCAACTTCTTACTTGACATGTCTCAGAAGAAAAGGGAAATAAAAGCAAAAATTGGGACCTCATCAAGATAGAAAGCTTCTGCACAGCAAAGGAAACAATCAACCAAACTAAAAGGCCACTAACAGAATGGGAAAAGATATTTGCAAATGACATATCTGATACATGGTTAGTATCCAAAATCTGTAAACAACTTATCAAACTCAACACCAAAGAAACAAACAATCCAGTTAAGAAATGGGCAGAAGTCATGAACAGATATTTTTTAAAAGAAGACATCCAGGTGTCTGAGAGATACATGAAAAGATGCTCAATATTACTCATCATCAGAGAAATACAAATCAAAACCACAATGAGATACAACTTCACACTTGTCAGAAAGCCTAACAATAGAAACACAAAAACCAACAGGTATTGGTGAGTATGCAGAAGTAGGGGAATTCTTGCACTGTTGGTGGTAATGCAAACAGTATGAAGGTTGCTCAAAAAGTTAAAAATAGAACTACCCTATGATTTAGCAATTGTACTACTAAGTATTTACCCAGAGGATACAAAAGGACAGATGTGAAAGTGTACATGCATCCTAATGTTTACAGAAGTATTTTCAACAATAGCTAAACTATGGAAACAATGCAAGTGCCCATTGCCTAATAAAGGGATAAAGAAGATGTGGTAGATATATACAATAGACCATTACTCAGCCATCATAAAGAATGAAATCTTGACATTTGCAATGATGTGGATGGAGCTAGCTATGTTAAGCAAAATAAGTCAGTCAGAGAAAGATAAATACCATATGATTTCACTCATATGTGGATTTTAACAAACAAAACAGATGAACATAGGGAAGGGGAGAAAAAGAGAGAGATGGTTCCTGGGTGTCTCAGTTGGTTAAGTGTGTAACTCTTGATTTAGGGTCAGGTCATGACCTCACAATTTGTGAACTCGAAACCTGTATTGGCCTCTGCACTGACAGTGCAATGTCTGCTTCGGATTCTCACTCTACCCCTCTCTCTGCCCCTCCCCTACTCTCTCTCTCTCTCTCTCTCAAAATAAATACACAAATATATTAAAAAAGGAAGAGAGAGAAAAACAAACTATAAGAGACTCTTAATAATAGCGAACAAATTGAGGGTTGATGGAAGGAGGTATGTGGAGAATGGGCTAGATGGGTGATGGGTACTAAAGAGGGCACTTGTGATGATCACTAGCTATTGTATGTAAGTGATGAATCACTGAGTTTTATTCCTGAAACCAATATTGCATTGTATGTTAACTAACAAGAATTTAAATAAAAATTCAAAGAAAGAAATACAACACCAAAAGACACCATCCACAAAAGAAAACAAATTGATAAATTCATTTAAAGACTTTATGTTCAAAAACATTTCTAAAATAAAATGACAAACCAGAGAATTTCAGAAAATATGTATAAATCATATAGCTCATTAAAAACTGATATTCAGATATATGGAGAACTGTCAAAACTCAAAAACTGAAAAAAATAATGTAATTAAAAACTGGCAAAAATTTGAATAGACTCTTTACTGAAGATGGCATACTGATGTCAAGGGCACAAAATGGTGCTAGCCATCATCAAAATGCAGATTAAAACAACAATGAAATATTACAATCTACTTATTAAAGTAACTAAAATTGAAAAGACAATTCACACAAGAAGCTGCAATAAAGACCATTTATACTCACAGAAAAGCAACAAAATGAGTTAGGAGATAATGGCACAAAATGTAAGGGGGTAGGAAATTTCAGTCAAGTTTTGGTTATGTTAAAAGCTACCTCCACACATCACACTGTTCACCCAACCCTTCTGCAAAATTTTCAGTGAATCCGCTTTTATCTTTATTGTTTTTTCACTTTGTCTTTCACTATCAGCATTCTAAAGAAGTCTTTCACTATTAGCATTCTAAAGAATGTTGGAAATCCCGGAAAACAGATTAACGAACCTTTCAGAAAATAAGTATATTTTTCCCTGCCTATGCTGCTAGCCACAATGTAACTGGAGGTTAAATATTTTTTAAGATATCAAATCAAATTGTCATAAATAAGTAAATTAAGTTTTATTTTTCTGAATGAATGTTCAAGGGCAACATTAACTCTGTTAATGCACAAGAAACAAATCTAAACCAAGTTTTAAATGCTCAACAGTTTTCCATTAAGCTGGGATAAAGAATAAAGTCCCTGACATAGCCTCCAAAGTCCCTTGTGATCCACATATGTGGTCCCCCTAACCCCAACTTGTTCCTGCCTGCTTCTCTCTTAACATTACAGTTACTTTTACAACTTAATGCTTCTCCCATGATCTAGGCTCTCTGATAATCTAGGCCTTCCAATGATGAAGGCCCTGTGTCCCAGGCAGCAACCATCATGGTAGAAATGAAGATCCTTAGGCCTCACGCAGATCTACTGGCACAGAATCTGCATTTTACCAAGATCTCCAGGAGATTCACAGGTCTAAGGACAAAGTTTGAGAAGCACTGATCTATGGCACCTTTCACCGTGGTTCCTTATCTTTGAATTTTCTTTGCACCCCCCTGACCTTTGCCTAAGATTTCTCATCATATTTCATCTTAAAGTGTGGAGGTAGGTAAGTCTGGGATGTGAGCTACAGATTGCATAAGAAGGACAACTTTCCTTGGGGTTGGGTCTTGAAGGGATTCTAGAATTTGGCCTCAATAAAATCATGTATGATTAGCTCAGACAAGAACATATTAATCAAAGCACTCAGAGCAACACATTTTATAAACTTTTTTGCATAAACATGTCAGAAGTGTCATCTGTGGTAGAAAGTAGAGGCATAAAGTGCAACTTCAACTGTTAAAACTAGAACTATATACCATCCCTTGATGTTTATGATTTCACGGACTGTAATGCCCTATGGGACACCTGGACTTCTCATACAAATTCAGATCTCCAATACCCAGATGAACAGCTTAGTTTTTCCTAAAGGGAACCCTTGGGCACTATTAGGGGAATTTTAGATCTTCACTCCTTCCCTCTCTGGCCTAAACCCACAGTTCTACAATTGGTTGACTCTTGTGTTCAAAACAAATTGATACAAACAACATTTCCCTGAGGTTGGTAAAATGAATCAGTATGCAAAGAATTACTGCCTATGCTAGTCTCATTCTTGTGCAACTGTATTTTTATATTGCTACTTTAGAAAGCCTAACACTGCAAGGATCACTATAATTTTTTTAACAGATATTGGTAAGAGAGATTGATTTTTGTAATACTTCTTATTTTTTATATTAAGTTAAAAATACTGTTAAGTTTATAAAAACTTTGATTTGGTTTATACAATACCCAAATAGCCAGTCGGAAATGGAAAACAAATAATGAATAATCTGTATATTTTACGATTATGAGGAAAATCTGGGTAAGCAAAATAGCTCTAAGACTATTGTACTTTAATGATTTAATTATCTGATTAGCAAAATTATAATGACTCCACAGGATATTTCTGGTGAGCTAGAATGTTAAACAATTTAAAAGAGGGTTTAAGGATTCAGGTTATAATATTTCCTATGTAAGAAATCTTTCTGGTAATTCTGTTAAAAATATTTATTCCATTTAATTAAAATTCTACGATTAAAACTTTTATGTTAAATCACTTAAATGTTAACCTATATATACTTTCACCCACTTCTGACAATAACTTGAGTATGAAAATGCAGAAAATGTCTCTCCAGTGTTATTTCCAGTTTCTGACTTAATAAGGGCCCACAGATTGGATTTAAGATTTTCAATTATTTATTGATTTTAGATTTCATGGAAGGAAATCCATTTCAAATAAATATACATTAACAATTACAATTATTGGCATTGGTTATTTATATTGCATGCACTAGGTTCCCATTTTTGCCTCAACTTTATTTTGTAAAAAAATTGGTGGAGAAGAAAGAGCTCTCAAGTAAATGAGAAAACCAGTTCTATTCACAGTAAAAACAAAGATAAAGCAACTTTTAAGTATGGAAAGAATTTTCAGCAGTGCTAGTATATTTGTTAATCATATCAAGTTTCTAGCATAAAATTAAAATAACAGTCTCTATTTCATATACATTTTCCATGGGATAATAAAGTTGGAATTGTGAATAAAAGAAAAAGAACATATTCCCAATATTGACAATTTTTAATAAAAAACAGAATTAAGACAAATATGTACCCCCAATCTCTGAGCTTTTTCCTCATTTCATCTTCTGCCTGTCTCTAATACTTCCTCTTTCCCTCTTCACTGCCTAGTCTTTCTTACACCTATCCATCTATGAATACACTACGGATGCTCATAGTGGGTAGCAGACAAATGCCATCTGCTCTCCACATTCCTTGGAATATTTATTTCATTCTCCTCACTCTTGTCCCATTTATTTCCCATTCACTACTCATTACTCTCTGACTTCAACTCTATCTCAAAATAGAAACTGCTCTCACTAAAGCCACTGCTATTCTCTTAATTCCCACACTTAATGATCACTGATGACTCCTTATCCTACCAGAGCACTTACTTCACTTTTGGCACTATTCTTCACTCTTTTTACTTCCACAACACTCAGCTTTCCACTTCCTTTATGCTTCTAAGATCACTCTGCTCAGTATCCTTTTCTGGTCTTTCCTTTTCTCCTGTTGTATAAGCCAGAGATCTTGCAGGATCCAATCTTGCAAGATGGAATGAGCTAATTGAATGGAAATTGGCTTTAACATAGAAATTCTAGAGAAATTGGAGAAATCCACTGGAGAAATGGATAGGATCGTAAAGAAAGAAAGACAGATCATCAACAGCCAAAATTATGTCCCTCTTCTATCTAGCTCAAAAAGAGCTGTTGTCCTTGCTGCTGAATGTGGAATGCAATAGCTCACACTGATAATGTCATTGATGTGGGTGTAGGATACATTTTCTGAGGTCTTGGTATTTCTTGATATTGCTCCCTTGTTTGGTTTAGCAATGAAAATTATTTTTTCAACTCTGACCTTTGGTCTCTTTGTCTCCATATTCCAAATCCAGGGTAGTGTTTCACTGGCCAAACCTACATCAAGTCCCCTCATTCTGTGTGCAAGGAGATGGGAAAGTTAGTTTCTAGAACTTTTGGCTTCTAGGCTGGATGACAGCTTTGTCTGCAACCAAGACTCATGTGTGTCATATCACACATGGAGAATAAAGGATCAAATACGATCCACCTAATATATGATGTACATCCATTCCATAATCTAACATCCTGAAGTCACTTTTTATGCCCTCCTTATTTTTCCTTTATGTATGCTCTCTAATGGATGAGTCATACATAACTATGCTTTCAGTCACCCCAATGACTCCCAAGTCATTATTTCTATTAAAATCTTATAGAACAATACTGCTGAGTACATCTTACCTGGATGTTCCCAAAATCCTCCTTGCAAAAATCTCAGTTTTTGATGACCATCTATCCAGGTACCAGACGTCTTCTTCCTTCACTGACCACTTCTCCTTACATGTAATATAGGTTACCAAGTCCTAGTGACTATAGTCTGGCTTATTTTGATCTATCCCTTTGTACCACTTATCACTCCCAATGTCATATCACACATGGACTAAGAACTTCACATGCTGTTTAATCAACTGGGGAGCATTTATATAATGTATATTATTACAACCAATCCATGACTTACCAAATTAATCTCTACAGTAATATATCAGAATCTGTATTTTGTACAAAAAACTACTTTAGACAATTCTAATGTATAATGTGGTTTGGGAATCACTGGACATTTGTGACAGCTTACTGATTAGTATCCTTAACTCTAATTTCCCCTTCCTTCATCCTATTTCCTACTACTGAACATTTAATTTAACAAATATCTGATGATGTCATTCCCTGTCTTTTTTAAAAAAAATTTTTGTTTGTTTTATTTATTTTTGAGACAGAGAGAGAGAGACAGAGCATGAGTGGGGAAGGGGCAGAGAGAGAGGGAGACACAGAATCTGAAGCAGGCTCCTGGCTCTGAGCTGTCAGCACAGAGCCTGATATGGGGCTCGAACTCACGAACCGTGAGATCATGACCTGAGCCGAAGTCAGATGCTTAACCGACTGAGCCACCCAGGTGCCCCTGTCATTCCCTGTCTTAAAAGTTTTCAGTTCATGCCTATTGTCTGAATAATAAAATTGAAGATGTTTCACACAGCATTCAACTCTGTATAATCCAGGCCATTCTAACATCTTTACTTTTGTTGCTGTATCAATGTCCTACATACATAATTTCTCTACCTTATTCAATTGTTACCCCATACGTCTGCTCATGTTCAGAATGTTTTTCTTGTCTTCTAAATCTGTTTAATCTGTACATATTTTAAACTGAAATAATTGCATTTTTTCCAACATAACAATTTCCCCAAATAGTTTCCATATAAGAGTAAATAAAATTAAAGGGTCTTCAGGTTAGTGTATGGTTTTATTTCAGTTACCCTCACCAAACTTTTTCTTTATAAATCTTAATGAATGTTATTTTTACATTTACTGCATTTCATTTCAGATGCCATCTATTAAACATATGGAAAACAAAAATGCAACAGAGCTACAAGAATTTGTTCTCATGGGACTTACATACCAACCAGAGTGGCAAATTCCTTTGTTCCTGATATTCCTGGTTATATATCTCATCACCATTGTGGGGAACTCTGGTCTGGTTGCACTCATATGCAATGAGCCTCAGCTTCACATCCCCATGTACTTATTTCTTGGGAATCTGGCATTTGTAGATGCTTGGCTATCATCCACAGTTACCCCCAATATGTTGGTCAACTTTTTTGCCAAGGGCAAGATGATCTCTCTCTCTGAATGCATGGTACAATTTTTTTCCTTTGTACTCAGTGCAACCACAGAATGTTTTCTGCTGGCAACAATGGCATATGATCGATATGTGGCCATGCAAGCCCTTGCTTTATCCAGTAATTATGACCAATAGACTATCCATGCAGCTATTAGTTGCATCATTTGTAGGTGGCCTTCTTCATGCCATAATTCATGTAGGCTTTTTATTCAGATTAACTTTCTGTAATTCTAACATAATATATCACTTTTACTGTGACATCATGCCATTACTTAAAATTTCTTGTACTGATCCTTCTATTAATATTCTGGTAGTATTTATTTTTTCTGGATCAATTCAGATGTTCACCATACTGATTGTTCTGGTCTCTTACACATCAGTTCTCTTTACAATCTTAAAAAAGAAGTCTCTAGAAGGCATAAGGAAAGCCTTCTCCACCTGTGGAACCCATCTCTTATCTGTTTCTTTGTACTATGGTCCTCTTCTCTTCATGTATGTGTGCCCTAGATCTGCACAAGCAGATGATCAAGATATGATGGGTTCTCTATTTTACTCTGTCATAATTCCTTTCTTAAATCCAATTATCTATAGCTTGAGAAATAAGAAAGTCATAGATTCACTGAGAAAAATGTTAAAGAGAAATGCTTAGATCTCATACTAATATCTATTCTCCTTTCATTAAAATGACAAGATTGTGCAGATTAGATATTGCCATGTGTTGATTAGTATTGAAAAATATTCTTGCAGGTATAATTGCCCTAATATCTTATTTACTTATTTTTAAATGTTTACTTATTTATTTTGAGAAAGAGTGTGCCTGCATGCACAAGAGCAGGGGAGAGGCAGAGAGGGAGGGAGAGAGAGAATCACAAGCAGGATCATGCTGTCAGTATAGAGCCTGACATGCGGCTTGCTTGATCTCACAAACCGTGAGATTATGACCTGAGCCAAAATCAAGAGTCAGACGCTTAACTGACTGAGCTTCCCCAGAGCCCCATTTGCCCTACTGTTTTAATGACTTAAGGTGGGAGAACCTAATAATCTCCTTCAAATATCTGTATCTGCTATTCAAAATCACACAAGGAATTTTAATCAGACATTCATATCATATTTAAATAAAGTAGAAAACAAAAATGAAAACATTTCACAGGCTTGTACATTCTTTAGTGTGACTTTATAAATGCATTAAGTACTAAAATAGCACAGTGCCTCTGATCAGAACTTGATTACCATGTCTTTGATACTTATACAGCCTGGAGACCCATAATGCATTTAGCTTGATAGTGGGGGCAGATTTGTGTTTGAGTAAACAGAGGCAAATGCTAGGAACTCTGGCAACCATCAAAGGGTTTTTCCTTCCGCTTAACTTGAAGCCTGGTGAATTTGCTTCTTGTGGGGATTCAACTCTCATATCACAGAGGGAAATTAAATAGGAGAAATAGGGGGAAATGACAAGTATGTTAAGACAATGAAGACAGGGCCAAATAAGAGATACTTAACTTACTGTGCTTTTTTTTTTTTTTAATGTTTGATTTATTTCTAGGACAGAGAGAGACAGCGTGAGCAGGGGAGGGTCAGAGACAGAGGGAGTCACAGACTCTGAAACAGGCTCCAGGCTCTAAGCTGGCAGTCAGCACAGAGCCCGACACAGGGCTCGAACCCACGAACCACGAGACCATGACCTAAGTGAAAGGCAGACTCTTAACCGACTAAGCCACCCAGGCGCCCCTTAGTGTGCTTCTTAGAGGGAGGCAAAGGCAAGCTGCCTCTCACTGTCTATGATGCCTTCTACAGGTCCTTTCTAACTATGTTTGTAGGTGGTTGGCAATCTGGAAAACTTCACTAATAACCAAAGTTAATAGATTTAACTGAGGATTTAACTTGGGGTGGACACAGAGAAGAAGAGAAAAGTGACCAAATAGGAAGAAAATGGTCTCAATTTTGCTAGAATTAAAAAAAATGAAGCCAGCCCCTCCCCGCTTGTGCTCTGTCTCTGTCTCAAAAATAAATAAACGTTTAAAAAAAATGAAGCCGGAAAGATTAAGAAATCAATACTATGTAGTTTATTGGAATGTGTTGCTAACAACAAGGGGCTTCAAATGTGCATTACCAGTCCAAATAATGTTAAGATGATAGAATGTCATAGCGTGCAGTAAGTGGCCAGAGAGACATGAAAATCAACAAGAGTTTAGACGTTTTGTGCCTCAAAAATCCATGAATGTTAGTTTTTATTACACTTCATTTGCTAAATATAACGAGTGATTCATCTTCAAGTCCACCCCACCCTCCCTCTCTCACCACTGATTCCATACACTGTTCTACTGATACCACTAAGTCTCTCACCCCCATAATTACCTACCTCTGTGATTTGTGAAACTCTATAGTTACTTAAGCCATTCCTCTTGCTGATTCTCTCTTAATTCCAAAACACAGGTGTCAGATTATTCTTTGTAAGCATATATCAGATTAAATGATATCCCTTTTCAATAACATTTAGTAGAATGTCTTTGCTACTAGGTTATGTGGATATATGTATCTAGATCTATGTACATATGTATGCATATATTTGTTTGCTCATGACTAAGTCCAGATTATATGATATATAGCTACATTTATATCTGTATCTATACATCTACCAGTATCTTTTTTACACTGCATTTGTTTACCCTGGCATTGAGGCTTTAAAAATTTTTTTAATGTTTATTCATTTTTTAAGGAGAGAGCTACAGAGCATCAGTGGGGAAGGGGCAAAGAGAGAGGGAGACACAGAATCTGAAGCAGGCTCCAGGCTCTGAGTTGTCAGCACAAAGCCCAATGCAGGGGTCGAACTCATGAGCTATGGGATTATGACCTGGGCAAAAGTCAGGTGCCTAACTGACTTAGCCAACCAGGTGCCTCATTTTTTAAACCTGGCCTTAATTCTGAAGTCCCTTCCCTCCTAATTCTCCTAACAGACCCTGAATCCATATAGAGTTACTGAAAGCTTTTTGGACATACCTCACTCTCTCAGGTTCAACCTTTTTCTTATATGCATCCCTCCATGGAGAATAAAATCCTCCACCCCATGCCACAACTACAATTTTTTATTTGCAACTGAAGTGATGTCTTTTCTTCAAGTTCTATCTTCAATGTTACAGCTTCCTTGATGTATTTCCAGATTACCTTAAAGAGGATAGGAATGCATATTCATTTGAAGCATTGTTAGTTTATTTATACTTAGATCACAGTTGGTCTTCAATAGTGCTTATTTTTGGTCTATGCACTTAGACAACAACTTAGAAGTCTTAGAACTCTTCCTATCTTGTGCAGTGGATAGGACATGACTTATGCACAAGGTTCATAAGTATTTGAAATACTTATGAAATTTTAAAATCTTACAGCTTAAATACATGGAATACAGTAGACTGTGTTTCTCTTTTTCAATATGGTCATGAGCTCAGGGAGATTACTAGGTTTGGGATCGCTGATACAGGCCAGCTCTCCTGCCTCTTTCTTTCATAACAATCTCAACCATTATAAACCAACAGTGAATTCTTCTTCTTAACAATGGATTTAGTACCCGGAATGGAAAAACAAAGTATCAAGGAGAAACCCTTTAATCAGATTTTTTAAAAAAGATATAAAGCATATGAATATTTAAAACAAAAGTCATTATTAAGTATATCTGAAAGTGCAAGTCAGAAGATTAGAATAGATGATCTGCCCTCTTTTTGTTTCCCTGAGAGATGCCCTCAAGCCCTTGGGAAGGAAGTGAATGGATCACAGTCCAACTGCTTTTACTCTTTAAATCTGGAAAATTCATATTATTTCATATGTCTGTAGCTATATTGATTTTTGCTGCTATATAATATTCCTATTGTTCTGATTTTTCTTGTCAATTGTCTGGATTTTTCTTCTTCATTCACTGTTATGACCCCTAGGCTAAAATAATAATATGAACTACTACCATGTATTTCTTTAGCCATCAGAAAGGTCTGTTTTCCTAATTGATTTTTTCTTTGAATGAGAAGTTTGACATTCAGCTGTGACTCTATGAGGTTGATGTATTGCCTGTCAAGTCTTACTTGAGGCTGGATGGTGTGGGACAGACAGTTGGAGGTCTTTCAGGAGCTCAGATTTCCTCTATATCCACCTGTTATGTATGTCAGGTCTATAGATTCCTTTGTTCTAGTTTGAACTTCAGTAAAATACCAACTACTTTATTCCTTCTAGAAATTTACCAAAAGGCTTTGTCCATTGATGTAATTCCACTATCACTTATGTTATAGATATATTCATTTTGTAAGTTATTTTTGTCATATAGTAGCATGTTAGGAAAGAGGTAAAATATACATCTGTGTAAAGCCCATATTTTAATTCTTCTGATTCTCTTAAAAAGAAACCATGAAATTATATATGTATTATTTCATAGATATTTAGATATAAAGGATGATATCACAATGCTAAATTCACCTAGTTGTCTGGAAACCACTGCTAATGTGGGATTAAACCATTCCTTGGAAATATAAACAACATACTTGAAATGCTCTTTATTATGAAGGCGCATTTATTTTCTTAATCTGTAGATTTAAAAGAACTCACTGCTCCCAAAAAAGCTTCTGCACAGTGAAGAACACCATCAACAAAACAAAAAGGCAACTTAGTGAAAGGGAGAAGATACTTGCAAAGGATATATCTGATAAGTAGTTAATATCCAAAATACATAAAGAATTTATACAACTGAACACCAGGAAACCCAAACAATCTGACTAAAAACAAGCAGAAGACCTAAATAGCCATTTCTCCAAGGAAGGCATACAGATGGCCAAGAGATACATGAAAAAATGCTCAACATTACTAGTTATCAGGGAAATGCAAATCAAAATGACAATTAGATGCCACCTTACACCTGTTAAAATGTCTCAAATCAAGCCACAAGAAATAACAAAGGAAAATTGGAACTCTCATGCATTTGGTGGGAATGCAAACTGGTGTAGCCACTGTAAAAACCAGTATGGAGGTTCCTCAAAAAAATTAAACAGAATTACAATATGATACAGTAATTTCCCTACTGAGTATTTACTCAAAGAAAATGAAAGCACTAATTCAGAAAGATATATGCAACCCTAAGTTTTGCAGCTATTGTTATCACAATAGCCAAGATGTGGGAATGACCCAAGTGCCTATCCATAAATGAATGGATAAAGAAGAAATTATAATAGTGGAATATTACTCAGTCATACAAAGAATGAAATCCTGACATTTGCAACAACATTGAAGGACCTAAAGCATACCATACTAAGTGAAATAAGTCAGTTGGAGAAAAACAAATACCATATGATTTCACTCATATGTAGAATTTAGGAAACGAAACAAATTAACAAAACAAAGAAAAAAAAGAGAGAAACATAAAAAGCAGACTCAAATACAGAGAACTAACTGGTGGTTACCAGAGGGAAGGATGAGTGAAACACATAAAGGAGATTAAGAGTACATTTATCGTGATGAGCAGTGAGAAATGTATAGAATTGTTGAATCACTATATTGTACACCCAAAACTAATAAAACACTGTATGTTAATTAACTTGAACAAAAATTTAAATATAAAATAACTCATAGTTTCTACCTCTTTAAGTTTCCATTAAATATTTTTTTACTTTTTTTTTTTTTAACATTTATTTATCCTTGAGACAGAGAGAGAGAGAGAGCACGAGTAGGGGAGAAGCAGAGAGAGGGAAACACAGAATCCGAAGCAGGCCCCAGGCTCTGATCTGTGAGTCCAGAGCCTGACACAGGGCTTGAACTCACAAACCATAAGATCGTGACCTGAGCCAAAGTTGGACACTCAACCGACTAAGCCACCCAGGCGCCCCAGTTCCTACCTCTTTAAACACATATAGTATATACATTTTTTTCATCACTTACAATACTTTTATTTTTCAGAAGACTGTTGAAAAAAGTATCTTAGATTATATTCAAGAAACAATACAATTACATTAAGACAAAAATAAACACCAATCAACACCAGTACAGTATTTCTCAATATCTGGGTTGTGGACTAGCTATGGCAAAATTTCTCCTGAGTATGTGTATTAGGTGTATGTCAAAAGCTCTCTGGAATATTGTTGTTCTTTTTAAATGGTGGTCTTTAAACTTTAATGAACCTTAAGATCATGTGGAGAGTTTGTGAAAACATTAACAGGCTCCACCATCAGTGTTTCTGATTCTGCAATGTTAATTCTGTTGGTTTGAAACCATGCTTAGGAAACACTGTTTTAAAATAATCAGTGAAGCAAAATTTTTGTAATATTTAGAGACCAGTCAAAATAGAGTTTCTACATATCCTCTACCTCCTACTTAAACACAATATGCAAATACGCTAAAGGTTTCTACCCTCTAGTTTGTACTTTCCTCCTTGCTATAGGAGGGTGGGACCAGATTTCATTTGGGTTTCTGTTTCAAAGGATGAAGAATTGTGGACCTTTTTATAACTTTCTCTTGGGAGCCATGATTGAAAGTGATGAAAGCAAATCAAAACTCTATTGCTTCATTTGAGTAAGCTTAATGGATGGGACCTCAGTTAATTTAAAAAAATGAATTTTCAGGCTTACTTAAGAAACAAAACAGATGAGCATATGGGAAAGGGGGAGGAATGAAAAAAGAGGAAGACAAACCTCAAGAGACTCTTAAGAATAGACAACAAACTGAGGGTTGATAAAAGGAAGGAAGGTTTGAATTGGGCTAGATGGGTGATGGGTATTAAGGAGGGCACTTGTTGTGATGAGCACTGGGTATTGTATATGAGCGATGAATCACTGAATTTTACTCCTGAAACCAATATTGCACTGTATGTTAACTAAAATTTAATTTAAAAAATGAAAAATAAAAAAGAAATTTCAAGCTGATTCAACTTTTAGTTCATCATTATCAATGAAAATTCACAAACAAGATGTTCCAAATGTTGTAATAAAGTGATGTTTACCTCTTCTGAGAAGATACTTTCTAAATGAGAATTATTTGGAGTGCATGGGTGGCTTGGTCAGTTAAGTGTCTGACTCTTGATCTCAGCTCTTGAACTCAGGGTCATGAATTCAAGCCTTGTATTTGGCTCCATGCTGGGTGTGAAGCCCACTTAACTAATAACTAACGAACTGACTAACTAACTAACTAAAAGACTTAATTGTGGGCAATAGCTAACAGTAGCATCATGACATTTTCTTCTATTTTCAATGTAAAGCAAGAAATTCAATAAATCACAATTAATTGTTTTTATTAGCATTTTCTAGTGTAGCAGAATTAATATGATAATATAGTTATAGATCTATAATAAGAAATCTTTGTAATATAAAGTTTTTTTATACAATATTGGCTCATGCAATTATGAAGTCTGAGAATCTGCTATTTGCAAGCTAGAGACTCAGGAGAGCCTATGTTGTAGCTCTCCTGACCTAGGAGAACTATGGTTTAGATTCCACACCAAGTCTGAGTCCTCAAATCAGGATCACCAGGGGCAGGGAAAGATCAACATCAATCAGCCAGGCAGAGATACATTCAACTATCCTCTGTCTTTTTTGTTTAATTCCTGACGTCACCACAATGGTGAGACCCAGCTGTTTTACTTAATCGACCAATTCAATACTAACAACTTTTGGAGAAACTTATAAACACAACAAGAAAAAATGTTTAATAATATATCTGGACATCCTGCAGTCTAGTCAAATTAACACATAAAATGAACCATCACAAATGCACCCATTGTCACTTGGTACGTGTGTTTGCACACTCGCGCGCGTGCGCACACACACACACAAACACACACACACACAAACTTCCTTAGATCTTATTTAATCCCCAAATAAGGACAACAGCATGGTTATAATTCTGCCTCACATGATAAAACTATGCTGTGTACACTGAAAATGCACTAAACCCTTCCCCAGAGGAGGTGAATTCCTTGAGTAATATTTAGTCATCGTCTTGATATCCGGTAACTTAAATATTACGATGTCAAATTAACAATGCTTAATTGCTATAAGATATAGGCAATACATCTTATATTACATGGATAAAGGAATAATAGTGGAAAGAAAACAAAGGTATTTGCTACATGCAAACATACATGCATGCACATGTATGCTCATAAAATTAAAGAGGAAATACTCATGGCAATTGATACCCTCATTTCTGTAACTGATTATGTATATATAGCTAGCATTATAACCACAGTCCTCTACTACCCATTCCATATTCCTTCTGCCTTCAGTAAATATCTCAGCTGGTCAGGTTCTTTACCTGATGGAGTAACAAACTTTTATTACTAAAGGGTCTGGGCCATTAGAAGTCTTGCCTACATTTTTTGAAGTTTTTCATTGACCATAATCACAAGGAATGATATACTAAGAGACACTCTAAGTTATATGTATTCCAGACATATTCATCCTTACCTCCACTGTGGACTAGTCCCATTTTCCTTTGGTAATCAGTATCAACCACCCCAGCCAACGCAATAACTGCATTTTATTTCTGACCATTCAAAGAATGTAGAACTCAAAGAAAAAGAAACCATGTAAATCTTTTTTTCTCTTTCAAGACTTTATTTAAATTCAAGTTAGTTAACACACAGTGTAGTATTGGCTTCAGGAGTAGAATTTAGTGATTCATCATTACATATAACACCCAGTGCTTATCACAATAAGTGCCCTCCTTAATGTCCATCACCCACTTAGTCCATGCCCACACACACTTCCCATCCAGCAATTCTCAGTTTATTCTCTACAGTTAAGAGTCTCTTATGGTTTGCCTCCCTCTCTGTTTTCTTATTGTTTTATTTTTCATTCCTTTCCTTATGTTTATCAGTCTTGTTCCTTAAATTCCACATATGAGTGAAATTGTACGGTATGTGTCTTTCTCTGACTGAGTTATTTTGCTTAGGATAAAATACTCTCATCACATGGCGATGGCAAATTTTCATTCTTTTTGATGGCTGAGTAATATTCCATTGTGTATATATACCCTCTGCCTTATCCATTCATCAGTCATTGGACATTCGGGCTCTTTCCATAATTTGGCTGTTGTTGACAGTGTGGCTATAAACACTGGGGCGCATATGCCCTTTTGAATCAATATTTTTGTATCCTGTAGATAAATACCTAGTAGAGCAATGGCTGGGTAATAGGGTAGCTCTATCTTTAACTTTTTGAGGGAACTCCACTCTGTTTTCCAGAGTGGCTGAACAAGTTTGCATTCTTCCAACAGTGTAAGAGAGCTCCCCATTCTCCACATCCTCATCAAGATCTGTTGTCTCCAGGGTTTATTTTAACCATTCTTATAGATGTGAGGTGATATATCATAGTTTTGATTTGAATTTGCCTGATGATGAGTGATGTTAAGCATTTTTTTTCATGTGTCTATTAGCCATCTTTGTTCTTCTTTGGAGAGACGTCTGCTCATGTGCTCTGCTCGTGTCTTAATTGGACTATTTATTTTTGGGGAATTGAGTTTGATAAGATCTTAAAATATTTTGGAAACTCACCCTTTATCCAATACTGAAAAAGCTTTGCAAGAATTATTAAAGGGGACCCTTTGAGTGGGGATGAGAGACCAAAACCAATAAAAACTAGAAAGAAACAGAGGACAATCTACAGGAATAGGAATTTTACAGGTAATACAATGGCACTAAATTCATATATATTGACATTTATTCTTAATGTAAATGGACTAAATGCTTCAATAAAAAGACACAAGGTATCAGAATGGATAAAAAAATCAATATCCATTGACATGCTACTTATAAGAGACTCATTTTCGATACAAAGACACCTCCAGGTTGAAAGTGAGGGGGTGGAGAACAATTTATCATGCTAATGGATATCAAAAGAAAGCTAGTATGACCAGACAAAGACTACACAAAAAGGAGAAATATAGTCCAATATCCCTGATGAACATGCATGCAAACATTCTCAACAAGATACTAGCAAATCAAATCCAACAGTACATTAAAAGAATTATTCACCACAATCAAGTGGGAGTTACTCCTGGGCTGTAGAGGTGGTTCAATATCCAAAAATCAATCAATGTGATACACCACATTAATAAAAGAAAGGATAAGAATCTTATTCTCTCAATAGATGCAGGAAAAGCGTTTGGCAAAATATAGCAATATTTCTTGATACAAACTCTGAAGAAAGTAGGGATAGAAGGAACATACCTCAGGGCACTGGGGTGGCTCAGTCAGTTAAGTGTCTGACTTTTGATTTTGGCTGAGGTCATGATCTTGTGGTTTGTGAGACTGAGTCTCGTACTGGGCTCTGTGTTGACAGCTCAGAGACTGCTTATGATTCTCTCTCTCCTTTTCTCTCTGTCTCTGTCTCTCTTGAAATAAACAAATAAACATAAAAAAAAAAACCAGAAGGAACATACCTCAGAATTATAAAGGCCATATTCAAAATATCCACACATAATGTGGGAAAAACTGAGAACTTTGCCCCTAAGGTCAGGAACAAGACAGAGATGTCCACTCTCACCACTGTTGTTCAACATAGCACTAGAAGTCCTAGCTTCAGCAATCAAAGAATAAAAAGAAACAACATGCATCCAAATTGGCAAGCAAGAGGTCAAGTTTTACTCTTCTTAGATGACAGGATATTCTACGTGGAAAACCTGAGAGACTCCTCCAAAAAAACCCTGCTAGAACTGACATATGAATTCAGCAAATTCACAGGATATAAAATCAATGTACAGAAATTGGTGCCATTTCTATACACCAATAATAAAGCAGCAGAAAAAAAATCAAGAAATCAACCATATTTCCAATTGTACAAAAACCATAAAATACCTAGGAATAAACCTAACCAAAGAGTCAAGAGATGTGTCAAACTATACTCTGACAAACTATAGAACACTTGTGTAAGAAAATGAAGAGGACACAAAGAAATGAAATGAAAAAAAAAAAAAACATTCCATGCTCATTACATTGGAAGAACAAAAATTTTTAAAATGTCTATACTACCCAAAGCAATCTACACATTCAATACAATCTCTATCAAATTAACATCAGTATTTTTAACAGAGCTAGAACAAACAATTCTAAGAATTGTGTGGAAGCAAAAAAAGACTCCCAATAGCCAAAGTAATGTTGAAAAAGAAAAGCCTAACTGGAGGCATCACAATTCCAAAACTCAAGCTCTATTACAAAGCTGTAATAATCAAGACAGTATGGTACTAACACAAAAACACACATAGATCAGTGGAACAAAACAGAAAACCCAGAAATGGACTCACAATGATGTGGTCAACTAATCTT
Organism: Proteles cristata cristata; assembly: GCA_017311185.1. Lineage (NCBI taxonomy): Eukaryota > Metazoa > Chordata > Mammalia > Carnivora > Hyaenidae > Proteles > Proteles cristata. The sequence continues at coordinate 133,162 of JAESUZ010004710.1, forward strand.
TGACAAAACAAGAAAGAATATCCAATAGAAAAAAGACAGTATCTTCAACAAATGGTGTTGGGAAAACTGGACAGCAATATGCAGAAGAATGAAACTGGACCACTTTTTTACAGCATACACAAAAAAAATTCGGAATGGATGAAGGACCTAAATGTCAAACAGTGAATCATCAAAATCCTAGAGGAGAGCACAGACAGCAACCTCTTTGACCTTGGCCATAGCAACTTACTATCTTAATTTCCAGCTCAGTGGATCACTGTTGTGTGTCCTCATGAAAGACCTCTAGGCTCCAAGACCTCTAGGCTATCAGAACATAAGATCAAGGGAACATGAAGCAAAAATTATGTCAGGGGATTACTAAGGGGTAACAAAGAGTGGTGAAACTCTCATTTCTACCCTTTGATTCCTAGACTCATGGAACCTGGTTATAGGGGAACCAGTACCATGTATTACATACTGATTCAGAAAATATACAGCCTTCTGGAGATCCCTACTCTAACCCTGCAAGGTATTGGCATCTAGTTCTGCTATAAATGAGTCTTCAGAAAGGCCATTCCATTTTTCTATTGAACAAGTTTCTTCAGAATGGTAGGGAACAGTGCAAGAGCAGTGACTTTTATGATCATGGGCCCACTACTGCACTTCTTTGTGAAGTAAATTCCTTCGTCAGAAGCACTGTTGGGTGTAATATTATGACAATGGGAAAGGAATTCTGTTAAGTCAAAGACAACAGTTTTGGTAGAATCAATGAATTTAGGGAGGGTAAGTCTATATCTAGTAAATGTCTATTATAGTAAGAGCAAAACATTTCCTTTCTATGATGGAAACTGTCCAATGTAATCAACCCGCCACCAGGTAGCTGACTGATTACTCTACTAAACAGTGATATATGAGACTTACGTTTTAGTTCCTGGTAAACTGAGCACTCAGCAATGGCTATAGCCAAGATGCCCGTAGGAAATAGAAGTCCCTGATATGTACACGTGCATATCTTCGTTCCTTGCCACTGGGTGGTGGTGTCCAAAAGTGTGTTATTCTATCCACTTTATTATTTAAATATTTATCTGCTGAGATCACCCTTTAATGATTGTTCTTATGAGACACAGATATCGTCGTTTTTCACCATTGTAGAAATCTCTGTTCACATACCTCTTCTACAAATTTCCTTACTCATAGCTCATGAATTGGTATACAATCATACATCTGGACATTTCTCCTTCCAAAGTGAACAGCCAGGAACGTCACAGAGGGAGGGGCAAGATGGTGGAGAAGTAGGGAGCTCGTACTTGCATTCGCGCCCATGCCTCACAAGGAAAAGATCTGAAGCCATAGGAAACCGTTCAAAACCCAAGAGAATGGGAGAAAAAGGACGCAGAATCCACTGACAAAGGCTTCTAACGTGAGTGCGAACTGGGGAAGATAAAATCGGGCCTGGATCGGAGACTGGAAGGACGGGGCGATTCCCCTCTGCAGGGAGTGAGAGGAGAAAAAAAGAGAGAGTCCAAAACAGAAAAACCTCCACTCGGGAAAATCCTCTGCTCGGTGCATAGAAAGACCTTACGCACAAAATACCTGCGCACCAGGCTCCCACGCTCCAGCTCGCACAGGAGGGGCTGCTCTCGCGGACTGCTTCTTTGCGCTGGCTACTGGCTGGCTGGAAGAAGCTGCGCGCCTACCGCCATTGCCCTCCTGGTGGGCTTGGACCCCTGGAGTAGCTGCGTGGGCGTCCGTACTCCTGGCTGGCTGGAGCTCTAGAGGGAAGGCAAAGAGCTAAAAACTGGGAGATTTGCCCGCGAGTTCGTGTTTTGGGTGAAGAGACACAGAGGGACCTTGATTTCCTCACTCCAGCTGGCTCAGCTTGCTGATAGACAAAGCCCCCCGCCCCGCCCAGGCTCCCCAGCCCCACCCGGAGGAGAAGGGAGCAGAGGCTTCTGGCCCCACCCCCAGACCTAGCCTGGATGATTGGAATTGCCCTGAGGGGGAAACCAGGGTACCATCTGAGGCAATTTCAGTGGGGTGCTTGGACTGGGATTTGGAGGCTGGGACTGGCCTGGGTTGAAAAGCACAACAAACTTTGGCTGAGCCCCTGGACCTGGGAGTTTACACGCCCATAAAAGTGAGGTGGAGCGCCGCCACTCTCCTCCCTACAACCGCCAAGGCAGAACTGCCGCCTGACTCATTGGATCACACCACGCCCATCCCTGCTTGAGAACTGCCCTACTCCCTTTTTCCTTTTTTTTTCTTTTTCTTTTCTTTTTTTTTCTTTCTATCTTTTTTTATCTTTTTTCCCCCAGAACACTGACCTGATTAACTCTGGTCACCGGCGTGCTTAAACAATCACATTTAGTCCATTCTGTAGATGTAAATTCTACACATCCTGACCTTTTCATCTGTTTCTCTCAGGAGTAATTAGACTATATAGTTTCTCTGGATAACACGAGCATCCTTCTCTCTCCTAACCAACCATATTCTACCCTTTAGCTCTTTGAAAAAAGCTTCTTATCCCTTCTGTCTGTAGATTCTATTTCCAATTTTGCCTCTCCCCGCCCTGTCTTCTCTCTCTGTCTCTATGCTCTTCAACCAGCAGTGCACACACCCGGCTATTTAATTGTAGCTGGGAAATCCGGTTATATGCTATAAACCGTTCTTTATCCATTGGTATTCTTCTTTTTTCCTTTTCTTTTCTTCCTTGTGACCTTTTTGTGTATTTTTAAATTTTCTATTATTCGCCCTCCTACCTCCGTCTTTTCTCTTAACTTTTTCACTTTCCCTCTCGGTTTGCATGTTAGTAGGATTTGTCTGTGTGTTTGTGTGCCCCTGCTCCCTGTGAGTTTGTCAGTCTGTTTTCCTCTCCAGGGCTACCTCAAGAAACAAGCCAAAGTACACATGGTGGAGAGGCCCAAATATCACTACGAGTAGGATAACAAATAACCAAGGTCTCAACAAGAGAGACCAAGAGATACCATTAAAAAACACTCTCTGAAAGGATAGGCCCTGAATAAAGAGTCGTCTTGGATACAGCAGTGCTCACAGGTGCAGAGAGCATAACAGGTCTTTAAAACTAACAAGAGCCAGAAAGCAAACTAAAATGACAAAACAAAAAAGCTCTCCTCCAAAGAAATTCCAAGAAGAATTGACAGCTAATGAACTTCTCAAAACAGATAAAAGTAACATAAATGAACAAGATTTTAGAATAATCATAAAATTAATAGCTGAACTTGAAAAAAAACATAGGGGACATCAAAGAAACTATGGCTACAGACAAAACAGAGAATATAAATAGGCATGACGAATTTAAAAAAGCGATAAATGAGATACATAATAAGTTAGAGGCCTCCAATGCATGGATTGAAGAGGCAGAAAGGAGAATAAGTGATTTAGAAGACATAATTATAGAAAAACAAGAAGCTGACAAAAAGCTGACAAACTGATTCAGGAACATGAAAGAAAAGTTCGAGAGTTCAGCGACACGGTCAAACGCAACAATATCCATATCATAGGAATCCCAGAAGAGGAAGAGACGGGGAAAGGTGCTGAAGGAGTCCTGGAACAAATTATAGCAGAGAACTTCCCCAACCTGGGAAAAGAAGTAAACGTTGAAATACAAGAGGCTCAGAGGACTCCCCTCAGACGTAATCTCGATCGACCTTCTGCAAGGCATATCATAGTAAAAATGGCAAAATATAAGGGCAAAGAGAGAATTTTGAAAGCAGCTAGGGAGAAAAGGGCCCTAACATACAAAGGCAAACCTATCAGAGTGGTGACAGACCTATCTACTGAAACGTGGCAGCCCAGAAAGGAATGGCAAGAGATCTTCAATGTGATGAACGGAAAAAATATGCAGCCAAGAATCCTCTATCCAGCAAGCCTGTCATTCAAAATAGAAGGAGAGATAAAAGTCTTTCCAAATAAACAGAAATTGAGAGAATTTGTCACCACTAAGCCAGCCCTACAAGAAATCCTGAGGGGGACGCTCTGAAGGAAAGGTTGCAAGGAACAAAGATACCAGAGACACCACCACAAACATGAACCCTACAAAAGATACAAAGACTCTAAACCCACATATTTCGATAATAACACTGAATGTAAATGGGCTGAATGCTCCCATCAACAGACATAGGGTAGTAGAATGGATTAAAAAACAAAATCCATCTATATGCTGTCTACAAGAAACTCATTTTAGACTGGAAGATACCTTCAGATTAAAAGTAAGGGAATGGAGAAATATATATCATGCTACTGGAAATCAAAAGAAAGCTGGAGTAGCGATACTTATATCAGACAAACTGGACTTTAAATTAAAGACAATAACAAGAAATGAAGAAGGGCATTACATAATAATTACACGACCTATCCATCAGGAAGAATTAACTATCGTAAATGTCTATGGACCAAATATGGGAGCACCTAAATATCTAAAACAATCACAAACAGAAACAGGCTCATAGATAAGAATGTGCTAATAGCAGGGTACTTCAATACTCCGCTTACAGCAATGGATAGGTCAATCACACAGAAAATCACTAAAGAAATAATGGACGTGAAAGATACATTGGACCAGATAGACCTGACAGATATATTTAGAACTCTACATCCTGAGGCCAGGGAATTTACTTTCTTCTCAAGTGCGCATGGCACATTCTCCAAGATAGATCACATAGTGGGACATAAAGCAGCCCTCAATAAATATAAAAGAATTGAGATCATAGCATGCACACTCTCAGATCATAATACGCTGAAACTTGAAATCAATCACAGGAAGAAGCCTGGAAAACCCCCCAAAACATGGAGATTAAAGAACACCCTACTAAAGAATGAATGGGTCAATCAAGCAATTAGGGATGAAATTAAAAAATATATGCAAACAAATGAAAACGAAAACACAACAATCAAAAATCTATGGGATGTGGTAAAGGCAGTCCTAAGAGGAAAGTACATTGCACTCCAGGCCTATTTCAAGAAACTAAAAAAAGTGCAAGTCCAAAACCTAACAGTTCACCTAAAGGCACCATAGGCAGAGCAACAAGAACTCCCTAAACCCAGTAGAAGAAGAGAAATAGTAAAAATTAGAGCAGAAATAAACAACATAGAGACCAAAGAAACAATTGAACAGATCAATGAAACCAAGAGTTGGTGTTTTGAAAAAATAAACAAAATTGACAAACCTCTAGACAGGCTTCTCAAAAAGAAAAGAGAGAGCACTCAAATAGACAAAATCATGAATGAAAATGGAATTATTACAGCCAACCCCTCAGAAATACAGGCAAGTATCAGGGAATACTATTAAAATTATATGCCAACATATTGGACAACTTAGAAGAAATGGACAAATTCCTAAATGCACACCCACTATCAAAAATTCACACGGGAAGAGATAGGAAATCTGAACAGACCCATAACGAGTGAGGAAATTGAATCAGTGATCAAAAATCCCCCAACAAATAAGAGCCCTGGACCTGATGGCTTCCCTGGGGAATTCTACCAGACATTTAAAACAGAATTAATCCCAATTCTTCTCAAGCTATTCCAAAAAATAGAAAGCGAAGCGAAGGAAAACTCCCAGACTCATTTAATGGAGCCGGCATCACTCTGATTCCCAAGCCAGACAGAGATCCAGTTAAAAGAGAACTACAGGCCAATATCCTTGATGAATACGGATGCAAAAATCCTCAACAAGATACTTGCAAATCGAATATAACAGCACATAAAAAGAATTATCCACCAAGATCAAGTGGGATTCATTTCTGGGTTACAGAGCTGGTTCAACATTCACAAATCAATAAATGTGATACATCACATCAACAAAAGGAAAGATAAAATCTATATGATCCTGTTGATAGATGAAGAAAAAGCATTTGACAAAATACAGCATCCCTTCTTAATAAAGACCCTCAAGAAAGTTGGCATAGAAGGAACCTACTTACACATCATCAAAGCCATCTATGAGAAGCTTTCAGCTAACATCATCCTCAATGGGGAAAAACTGAGAGCTTTCCCCCTGGGATCAGGAACACGACAGGGATGTCCACTCTCACCAGGGCAGTTTAACACAGTGCTGGAAGTCCTAGCTTCAGCCATCAGACAACAAAAGGAAATCAAAGGCATCAGAATTGGCAAAGAGGAAGTCAAACTTTCACTTTTCACAGACAACATGATACTCTACATAGAAAACCCGACAGACTCCACCAGAAGCAACTGGAACTGATCCAAGAATTCAGTCAAGTTGCAGGGTACAAAATCAACGTAAAGAAATCGGTTGCATTTTTATACACCAACAATGAAGCAACAGAAAGAGAAATCAAGAAGCTGATCCCATTCACAGTTGCACAAAAAACCGTAAAATTCTTAGGAATAAACCTAACCAAGGATACAAGAGATCTGTATGATGAAAACTATAGAAAACTTATAAAGGAAACTGAAGAAGACACAAAGAAATGGAAAAACATTCCATGCTCATGGAGAGGAAGAATAAATATAGTTAAGATGTCATTACTACCCGAAGCAATCTACACATTCAATGCAATTCCAATCAAACTTGCACCAGCATACATCTCAAAGCTAGAGCAAACTATCCTAAAATTTGTATGGAACCACAAAAGACCCCGAATAGCCAAAGTAATACTGAAAAATAAAACCAAAACGGGAGGTATCACCATCCCAGACTTTAGCCTTTACTACAAAGCTGTCATCATCAAGACAGTATGGTATTGGCACAAAAACAGACACATAGACCAATGGAATAGAATTGAGAACTCAGAGCTGGTCCCAAAGGTATACAGCCAACTAATCTTTGACAAAACAGGAAAGAATATCCATTGGAAAAAAGACAGCCTCTTTTTATTTTTTTAAATTTTTACAAATAGTGTATTGTCAAATTGGTTTCCATATAACACCCAGTGCTCATCCCCACAAGTGCCCTCCTCCATGCCCATTCCTCCTCCCCCCCACACCCATGAGTCCTCAGTTTGTTTCTCAGCATTCAAGAGTCTCTCATGGTTTGCCTCTTTTCCTTTCCCCCACCATTGTCCCCTTTCTTCTCCCCCATGGTCCTCAGTTAAGTTCCTCCTAATCCTCCTATACATGCAAACATGTGATATTTGTCCTTCTCTGCCAAAGACAGCCTCTTTAACACATGGTGTTGGGAGAACTGGACAGCAACATGCAGAAGAATGAAACTAGATCAATTTCTCATACCATACACAAAAATAAACTCAAAATGGATAAAGGATCTGAATGTGAGACAGGAAACCATCAAAACCCTAGAGGAGAAAGCAGGAAACAACCTCCTTGACCTCCACCACAGCAACCTCTTACCTGACATATTCCCCAAAGCAAAGGAATCAAGAGCAAAAATAAATGATTGGGACCTCATCAAGATAAAAGCTTCTGCATGGCAAAGGAAACAACCCACAAAACTAATAGGCAACCGTCGGAATGGGAAAAGACAGTTGCAAACGACATATCAGATAAAGGGTTGATATCCAGAATCTGTAAGGAACTCACCAAACTTCACACCCGAAAAACAAACAACCCAGTGAAGAAATGGGCAGAAGATATGAACAGACACTTCTCCAAAGAGGACATCCAGATGGCCAACAGACACATGAAACGATGCTCAGCATCCCTCCTCATCAGGGAAATACAAATCAAAACCACACTGAGATACCACCTCACGCCAGTCAGAGTGGCTAAAATGAGCCAATCAGAGAACTCTAGATGCTGGCGAGGATGTGGAGAAACGGGCACCCTCCTACACTGTTGGTGGGAATGTAAACTGGTACAGCCCCTCTGGAAAACAGTGTGGAGGTTCCTCAGGAAACTAACAATAGAACTCCCCTATGACCCAGCAATAGCACTGCTAGGAATTTACCCAAGGGATACAGAAATGCTGAGGCATAGGAGCACATGTACCCCAATGTTCATAGCAGCACTCTCCACAATAGCTAAAACATGGAAAGAGCCTAAGAGTCCATCAACAGATGAATGGATCAAGAAGATGTGGTTTATCTATACCATGGAATACTACATGGCAATGAGAAACAATGAAATCTGGCCATGTGTAGCAACATGGATGGACCTTGATGGTGTTATGCTGAGCGAAATAAGTCAGGCAGAGAAGGACAAATATCATATGCTTGCACGTATAGGAGGATTAGGAGGAACTTAACAGAGGATCATGGGGGAGAAGAAGGGGGAAATGGTGGGGGAAAGGGAGAGAGGCAAACCATGAGAGACTCTTGAATGCTGACAAAAACTGAGGACTGATGGATGTGGGGGGAAGGAGGATGGGCATGGAGGAGGGGCACTTGTGGGGATGAGCACTGGGTGTTATGTGGAAACCAACTTGACAATAAACTATTTGTAAAAAAAGAAAGAAAGAAAGAAAGAAAGAAAGAAAGAAAGAAAGAAAGAAAGAAAGAAAGAAAGAAAGATGTTGCTACAGCCGATGTCAAAGAAAAAAAAAAAGGAACGTCACAGAGAAGGGTTGTAGTTTTGTAGCTGTCCACTTTTGGATGATGTCTGCATTCTGTGCAGAACCATTTATAAACCAGGACCCAATTATTTTTTCTTCCTCTGTCAACTGATCCTAGAGACTTCCCCATAGCTGTAGTTTGGGAGAGAGGCTAGTGTAGCAGGAGTAGGGACTGGGAGCCTTTGTGCCACTTCTTCATGTAACTGCTGTTGCCTTCAGGGCCTGCTCTGGCCCCTACATGCGTATACCAGTTCAATCTCACAATGGAATGAACCTGTGAATGTCCAACTTAATGTCCTGGTGGAACAAATAACATCTGGTTTGTAAGGGAAATTTTGGATGTGTATTAAGTTAGTGGCCCATAGCTAAGCATCCAATCTAAATTAAGAGCCTATAGCAGGCCAATGTCTGTTTCTTAAAGGAGGAGTAGTTGTTCACCAAGGATGGCAGGGCTTTGCCCCAAAATTCTACAGGCCTGCATGTGAGTTTCACCTATAGAAGCCTACCAAATAGCCTCCCTATCTGATCTGCCACTTCAAGCACCATTGGATCTGCTGAATCACATGGTCCAAGTAGCAGACCAGCTTGCACAGCAACCGTCACTTGTTACAAAGTTTTTTCCTGTTCTGAGCCTGCTCAAAACTAGCATTTTATCTGGTCACTTGGTAAATGGACCAGTGTAACACACTCAAATGAGGATTATACTCTGTCCCAAATCCACAGGAACCCACTAAGTGTTGTGCCTCTTCTTTGGTTTCAGGAGTGGACTTATGCAACAACTTATCCTTCACCTTGGAAGGGATATGTCCACATGCTCTATATCACTGGCTCCATAGGAATTTCACTGAACTAGGCCTCTTAATTTTTGTCAGTTTCTCACCCTCTGTCATGCACATGTCTTACCAAGAAGCATAGCATAGTTGCTACTTCTTGTTCACTGGGATTAAACATCAAAATGTCATCTGTGTAATGAGCCAGTGTGATAGCTTATCAGAAAGAATGGCAATCAAGATTCCTGAGAAATATTTGCACATCACACATCTGGCAATGACTTGTACCCATATATATATATGATGAATTCACAAAACATACTAATTAAAAAATAATTAAAAATGGAAAAGATTGAATAGACACAAACAAGATATAAAGATATCAAAAAAGGACACAAAAAGATACTGCATGTCATGTGTCATCAGGGAAACACTTGTGAAAACCACAAAGGGATACCACAACTCACTTGTATAAATGACTAAAATTGAAAAGACTACTCTTACTGGAAACATTACTACTCTTGCTGGAAACAGCATTACAAACTTTCTGTATTCGCAGACAGGCAGCAAAATGAGCTAAGAGATAATTATACAAAATTGAAGGAGTCAATAAATGTAAGCCAAACCTGTTTTCTGTTAAAGCTGTTTATTTCTCCTCTATTTTGGCTTTTGCGGGCAAAATTACAAGAAAGTGAGATAACTGATTAATTGGTCCGCCAAAAAGATGCTATCTTACCAATCAAGTCCTATGTGGAGGTTGAACTTTTTTTCTCCTCTTGAAATATCAAGTAAAAATGTCACAAATAAGTAAATTAAAATTTATTTTTTTGAATGGAAGTTTATTGACAGCATACTTTGCTAATACACAAACGGCAAATCTGCATATGTTACCACCGTGTTCAAGTTACTTCATCTCTTTTAAATTGGGGTAAAAACAAAGTCTCTGAACTAGCCTCCACGGGCATGTGTGATTCCACCCACGCTGGCCTTCTTGGCCTCTTTTGGTTACTCCTAGCTTGCCCCTTTGTATTTTATCACATTGTGCTTCTCCCATGACCTAGGCTCTCTGATAATCTAGGCCTTCCAATGATGAAGGCCCTGTGGATGACATATATCCACAGGGAGCAATCACCATGTTATCAATGAAGACCCTTAGACCCCACCTAGACTTAGTGACATAGAATTTATATTTTAACAAGATCTCTAGGAGATCCACAGGCATAAAGTTTGAGAAGAACTGATCTATGGCATTTCTCACTGTGGTTCATCATCTTTGTTTGCACCTCCACTGAACTCCGCCTAAGATTTCTCATCATATTTCATCTTTAAGTGTGGAGTTAGGTGTAGGTCTGGGCTGTAAGCTGCAGACTGTTTGAGGAGGACAATTCCTTGGGGTTGGCTCTTGAAAGGAACCTAGAACTTTGGCCTCAATAAAATCATGTATGCTTAACTTAGAGAAGACCATATAAATCAAAGTACTCAGAGCATCAAAATATATAGACAGACTGAAGTTTGAGTGAACAGGTCAGAAGTGTCATTTGTGGTAGACAGCAGTGTCATAAAGTGCAATTTCAACTGCTAAAACTAGAAATGTATACCATGACTTGATGTTTATAATTTTACAGTCTGTATTATACAGAATGTAATGCCCTATGGGATACATGCACTTTTCATAACAAATTCAAATCTATAATGCTCAGAACAGCTTACTTTTGTCCTGAGGGGAATCCTGAGGCACTATTAGGGGACTTTTAATTCTTCACTCTGTCCTTTTTTGGCAAAAGCACATAGTTTTTTGGTGACTGGCTGACTCATATTCAAAACAAACTGGTATAAATAACATTTTCCTGAGCTTATGAAGCCTCCAAAGGGAATCAGAGTGCAAAGAGTTGCTACCTGTGTTACCGTCATTCCATTACTACTGTATTTTTATCTACTTTAGAAAGCCTAACAATTTGAAGCAATTTTCTCAAATTCTTATAAGATGTGGGTAAGAGAGAAATGATTTCCATAATATTCATTATGTTTTTCTATATAAGTTTGATATACTATTACATTTATAATAATTTCACATGGATTTACAGGTGCCAAAAAGCCAGGTAAATAATGGAAAACAGATATTGAATAAATTATATATTTTATTTTGATGGCCATAATCTAGATAAGCAAAATAACTGTGGGACTGAATTACTCCCTTTAACAATGCTTTATTATCCCTATATTTATTATGTATCTATAATGACTTTATAAGTGTGGTGAACTAAAATGTGAAATAATGTAAACTGTATCATGTCTTAATGATTCCTACATAAGAAATCTTTCTGGTTATTCTGATTAAAAGCTCCATTCTGTTTAAGTGATTACATTTTCTGATTAATACTTTTAAAGTAAGTCACTTGCATATTAGCTCTATCCTTTCTCCCAATTCTGACAATAATTTCATTGATTATTTTATATGTATGTAGCAGGAAACAGGCAATAAGTAAGTGTCTCTTTGCAGCTCTAGCATTTATGGCTTGATGAGTACCACACACAAGTTGAACTTCAGAATTTTCAATTATTTAATGATTTGGGATTGCAGAGAAATAAGCCCTTTCCAAATAAATATGTATTTCATACTTGTAACCATTGGTTTTGATTATCTATGTCACTTGTATTTCACTCTGGTTTTTGACTAAATTTTATTGTGCAAAAAATAAATGGTGGAGAAAAAGTGCTCTCGAGTAAAACCAGCAGGACTTCTAGAAAAATCAGTTCTAATTTCTGCAATAAAAATATAAAGCACTTTTAAGATGAATAGAACTTTCATAGAGTGTTAGTATATATATGAATAGCACAAAGTTTGTAAAGTTAAACTTAAATGTCTTGCATATACACACTCCATAGGAAAATAAATTTGGAAATTTTAAGAGGTAAAGAAAAGATTGACATGCTGACAACTTTAAATGAAAACCAAGCTTAAGATAATCTCTGACCCTTTCCCTTTTTGTTGTACATTGCTTATCTCTGATACGTCTTTCCTCCTCCTTCTTTGTAGTCTTTCCCCCACTTACCTATCCATTTATTGTTCTCTGCCTTTTGCTTTTTTTCCATCTCCTGATCTTTTCACCAGCCAAAATTTCTCCTTCTCCTCCTTTTATCTCCTTTCTCTTTTTAATGCCTTCCTCTCCATTTCTCTCTTTTGAAAACTTATTAAAACAGTATCAGAGAAAAAATGTTCTATTTGTTCACCCGCAACAGACATACAACAACTGTCCTCCACATTCTTGGGACTTTCACTTTCATTTCCCTGTTTACTGCTGTGCAATTTGTGTCCCATTCACTGCTCACTAGTCTCTGTTTTCCACTGCATCACATAACAGAAACTTTGCACTAAAGCCAGTAAAAATCTCTTAATTTTCATTCTGAATTATACCTGTTCACACCTTGTCCTAACATGGCATTTATTTTGGCAATTGATACCATAACTTTGTCTTTCCTAAATATCTTCCTCTCTTTATGCTCATGACACACATCTACCCTGTTTATCTTCTCTTCTTGATCATTCTGCTCAGTAACCTTTCCTAGTCTCTCCCTGACTTTTATCATTGTCAGTCAGAGCAATTAGTTTCAACAAGAAATGATGCTTATGAATGGATTTTCTCTAACATCGAAATGCTAGGGAGATGGAATCAGATGGGGAAAAAATGGGCAGCGACAGAAGACGCAAGGCAGTCTTGTCAACAACAAAAATCATGTCCCGCCATTGGCTCCATGAGAGTTGTGGTCCCCTTGCTGTATGGAAATGACACAGTTCACACTGATAGGGTCATTGATGTGGGTGCAGGATGCATTTGCTGGAGTCTTCATATTGTGCCTTCTGCCTTCACAACTCAAATTCTCTTTTCCTTGTCCCTTTTCTCCCTCGTTCCAAATTCTAAATCTAGTATGGGTGGTTTTCAGTTGCAACATCTACATCTCATGTCCCCTCACTCCAGTTTTTAGGGGGACAGGAAAGTCAGTTGTAGCTCCTTTGGCTCCTAGGGTGGATGGTAGACTTTGTCTTTGCATAATATTATGCAATAGAAAAGAGGGTCCAAACTGGCTATCAAAAAATGATACATATCCTCCATAAACACATTAATAAACTTTGTCAGTTTAGTTCCTCACCCTTCTCTTTGTGTATTCTCCAATGGGTAGATATGTACATAGGTATGCCTTGAGCTACCCCAATGACTTTCAAGTCATTGTTTGTAGTAGATTCATACTACAAAGTATATATCACTTCAATGTTCAGAGGACATTCTCTCTACGCACTGGCACTGCATCCTAATTTCAATAAATTTTTAAAAATTTGAGTGTAGTTAACACACAATGTCACGTTAGTTTCAGGTGTAAAACATAGTGATTTGAAAAGTTTATACCTCGTGCTATGTCCACCAAAGCATAGCTACCATCTGTCACCATACATTGCTATTACAAAATCATTGATTATATTCCTTATGCTGTGACTTATTCCCTTATTTATTCCATACGTGGAAGCTTATATCTCCCACTCCTTTCACCCATTTCGCCCACCCCCTTTCTGACAAACAAGTTGTTTATAGGCTTGATTCTGCTCTTTGTTTATTCATTATTTTAGACTCCAATATGAGTGAAATAAGATGATATTTGTCTTTCTCAGTCTGACTCATTTCACTTAGTGTAATGGCCTCTGGGTCCATTCCTGTTGTATCAAATGGTCTGATCTTATTTTTAGGGATGATAATATTCCACTGTATATATATGTGTATATATATATATAGTGTGTGTATTATATATATATATATACATATATATATATATCCATTGTGTGTATATGTGTGTGTGTATATATATCATACCACATTTTGCTTATTCATTTGTCTATAGATGGACACTTAGGATGCTTCCATATCTTGGCCATTCTAAATAATGAATGATGCAATAAACATAGCGGTGCATGTACATTTTCAAATTAGTGTTGTCATTTTGTTTGGGTACATGAAATCTATTCAGTTACCAAGTGACTCCTCTACTCTTCACTGACCACTCCTTCACCTCCAATATGTCACAGAAGTAGTGTGTCTACATTTTGAACTCTTTTCCACCTCTCTCTTCATCTTTCCTATCATTACCAGTGTGATTTCACCCATGAACTAGCCATGCCATATGTATTTCAATCACTTGAGGAGCAAGTCTAAAATGCAGATTATTAGAATTAATTCTTGACCCACTAAATCTAATTCTAAAATAAAACTTCACAATCTATATTTTGAATAAAAAGTTCCTCAGAGAATTCCAATGTGTAAACTGGGTCGAAAACCAGTGGATAGCAGTAATATCTTCCTGACTAGTATTCCTGACCTCAATTTCTTCTCTCTGCAGCCTATTTTCTCCACTACCACATATATTCGAAAAAGAATCTTACAATGCCACTCCATTCTCTTACATTTTCAGTGAATGCTTATTCCCTGATGAATAATGTTCAAGGTCTTTCCTGGGCTATTCAATTCAATTTATATCCCAGGCTCTTCAAGTTTCTTTTCCCTTCACCCTGCAGCCACGTCCCAGACATAGACTTTGCTTTTCATAGGCAATCCTATCCCATAAATTTAGCACATATGTGCAACGCCTTTCATTTTCCCAATTCTGTTAACTGTGCCACATTTTGAAAATGCAACTAAATTTATTTTCTAGTCCCCAAAAGAGATTCCATCTATTACATAGGTAATACACAAAATTGAAAGGGCATTCTGATGTGCATAGTTGTATCTCAAATCTCCTCCCCATATTTTCACATTATAAATTCTTATCGACATTTAAAACATGTATTCCATTTCATTTCAGGCAAAACACAGTGAGAACATGAGAAAAGAAAATGCAACACTGCTGACAGAGTTAATTCTCACAGGACTCACATATGAACCACAGTGGCAAATCCCCCTATTCCTAGTGTTCTTGGTTATCTATTTTCTCACCATTGTGGGGAACCTTGGTCTGATTGCTCTCATATGGAATGATCCTCAGCTTCACATCCCCATGTACTTTCTCCTTGGGAGTTTGGCATTTGTGGATGCTTGGATGTCATCCACAGTGACCCCCAAGATGCTGGTCAACTTCTTTGCCAAGAGTAAGATGATCTCTCTCTCTGAATGCATGGTACAATTTTTTTCCTTCGCAATCAGTGCAACCACGGAATGCTTTCTGCTGGCAGCAATGGCTTATGATCGCTATGTGGCCATATGCCAGCCATTACTTTATCCAGTAATCATGTCCAGTACAGTAAGCATCCGGCTGTTAGTTTTGTCATTTTCAGGTGGTCTTCTTCATGCTATAATTCATAATGCTTTGTTATTCAGATTAACCTTCTGCAATTCCATCGTAGTACATCATTTTTACTGTGATATTATACCATTGTTTAAGATTTCTTGTACTGACCCTTCTATTAATATTCTGATGGTATTTATTTTCTCTGGGTCAATACAAGTATTAACCATTTTGACTGTTCTTGTCTCTTACACACTAATTCTTTTTACAATTTTAAAAAAGAAGTCTCTACAAGGCATAAGGAAAGCTTTCTCTACTTGTGGAGCCCATCTTTTATCTGTTTCTTTATACTATGGCCCCCTTCTCTTCATGTATGTGCGCCCAGGATCTGCACAGGCAGATGGTCAAGATATGATCGACTCTCTATTTTACACTGTCATAATTCCTATGTTAAACCCAATTATCTATAGCCTGAGAAATAAGAAAGTCATAGATTCGCTGAGAAAAATGCTAAAAAGAAATACTTAGTACTCATACTACTAATATTTGCACTTCTTCCATTAAAATTACACAAAATTGTGCAGACTAGATGTTGCTATTTGTTGATTAGTGTTTAAAGTTTTTGCAGTTATAAATGCCTTAGTATTCAAGTGATTTAAGGTTGGAATACTAATAACCATCTAAACATGTGTGTATTTTATCAAAATATAGAAAGAATTTTAATTAAGTGTTCCTGTCATGCTATAATAACTAAGAAAAAATATTTTGTATGTTTGTATGCTTTCAATGTGGCTTCAGAAAAGCATTAAGTACTGTAATAGTGTAATTCCTCTAACAAGAATTTGAATATAATATCTTTGGCAGTCATACAGCTGTGTAGTCTGAAGACTCACATCACATTTCATTCCATAGTGGAGTCAATGTTGTGTTTGAGTGAACACAGGCAAAAAAGTATAATGAGGGATCCAATTTCAGTCTACCCCTGCCCTTCCTCTCTCACGACTAATTCCATATACAACACTATTGAAACCACTAAGGCTCACACATGAAAACAACTCACATCTGCCTTTTGTAATATTCTTATTACTTCTCAAACATCCTGTTGATATCCTCTTATTTCCCAAACATTGCTTTAAGATTATTCTTCATAAACAGAAATCTGATTCAGTAATATCCCTCTTGAATAACTTTTCATGGATTGTCGTATCTACCAGTTTATGTGTATATAAAGCATACATATGTAGAAACCTACATATGCATATGTATATATTTTATGTTCACATATATGTACAGGTGACATGATATATAGATGATATATAAACATGTCTACCTCTTTCCATATATTATTCTGCATTTGTGACCATGAGAGCATTTGAGGTACTTCCCAATAAAATCTTGATTTGATACATGTCTCTTTCCTCACAATTCTATTGAACTTCTAAGTTACTAAAAGTCTGTACACTTCCTTCTGATGGTTTTTTTTTTGTTTTTTGTTTTTGTTTTTTTTTTACAAATAGTTTATTGTCAAATTAGTTTCCACATAACACCCAGTGCTCATCCCCACAAGTGCCCTCCTCCATGCCCACCCCTCCTCCCCCCCACATCCATCAGTCCTCAGTTTTTGTCAGCATTCAAGAGTCTCTCATGGTTTGCCTCTCTCCCTTTCCCCCACCATTTCCCCCTTCTTCTCCCCCTTGTTCCTCCGTCAAGTTCCTCCTAATCCTCCTATACGTGCAAACATATGATATTTGTCCTTCTCTGCCTGACTTATTTCGCTCAGCATAACACCCTCAAGGTCCATCCATGTTGCTACACATGGTCAGATTTCATTGTTTCTCATTGCCATGTAGTATTCCATGGTATAGATAAACCACATCTTCTTGATCCATTCATCTGTTGATGGACACTTAGGCTCTTTCCATGTTTTAGCTATTGTGGAGAGTGCTGCTATGAACATTGGGGTACATGTGCTCCTATGCCTCAGCATTTCTGTATCCCTTGGGTAAATTCCTAGCAGTGCTATTGCTGGGTCATAGGGGAGTTCTATTGTTAGTTTCCTGAGGAACCTCCACACTGTTTTCCAGAGGGGCTGTACCAGTTTACATTCCCACCAACAGTGTAGGAGGGTGCCCGTTTCTCCACATCCTCGCCAGCATCTAGAGTTCTCTGATTGGCTCATTTTAGCCACTCTGACTGGCGTGAGGTGGTATCTCAGTGTGGTTTTGATTTGTATTTCCCTGATGAGGAGGGATGCTGAGCATCGTTTCATGTGTCTGTTGGCCATCTGGATGTCCTCTTTGGAGAAGTGTCTGTTCATATCTTCTGCCCATTTCTTCACTGGGTTGTTTGTTTTTCAGGGTGTAAGTTTGGTGAGTTCCTTGTAGATTCTGGATATCAACCCTTTATCTGATATGTCATTTGCAACTATCTTTTCCCATTCCGTTGGTTGCCTATTAATTTTCTGGGTTGTTTCCTTGGCTGTGCAGAAGCTTTTAATCTTGAGGAGGTCCCAATCATTTATTTTTGCTCTTGATTCCCTTGCTTTTGGGGATGTGTCAAGTAAGAAGTTGCTGCGGTGGAGGTCAAGGAGGTTGTTTCCTGCTTTCTCCTCTAGGGTGTTGATAGTTTCCTGTCTCACGTTCAGGTCCTTTATCCATTTTGAGTTTATTTTTGTGCATGGTGTGAGAAAATGATCTAGTTTCATTCTTCTGCATGTTCCTGTCCAATTCTCCCAACACCATCTGTTAAAAAGGCTTTTTTCCCATTGGATGTTCTTTCTTGCTTTGTCAAAGATTAGTTGGCTGTATACTTTTGGGTCCACTTCTGAGTTCTCAATTCTGTTCCTTTGGTCTATGTGTCTGTTTTTGTGCCAATACCATACTGTCTTGATGATGACAGCTTTGTGGTAGAGGCTAAAGTCTGGGATGGTGATACCTCCAGTTTTGGCTTCATTTTTCAGTATTACTTTGGCCATTCGGGGACTTTTGTGGTTCCATACAAATTTTAGGATAGTTTGTTCTAGCTTTGAGAAGTATGCTGGTGCAATTTTGATTGGAATTGCATTGAATGTGTGGACTGCTTTGGGTAGTAATGATATCTTAACTGTATTTATTCTTCCTATCCATGAGCATGGAATGTTTTTCCATTTCTTTGTGTCTTCTTCAATTTCCTTCATAAGTTTTCTATAGTTTTCATCATACAGATCTGTTACCTTGGTTAGGTTTATTATTCCGAGGTATTTTATGGTTTTTTGTGCAATTGTAAATGGGATCAGTTTCTTGATTTCTTTTTCTGTTGCTTCATTGTTGGTGTATAAAAATGCAATCGATTTCTGTACGGTGATTTTGTATCGTGCAACTTGGCTGAATTCTTGGATCAGTTCTAGTAGGCATCTGGTGGAGTCTGTCGGGTTTTCGATGTAGAGTATCATGTCATCTGCGAAGAGTGAAAGTTTGACTTCCTCTTTGACAATTCTGATGCCTTTGATTTCCTTTTGCTAACTGATGGCTGATGCTAGGACTTCCAGCACTATGTTAAACAACAACAGTGAGAGTGGACAACCCTGTCGTGTTCTTGATCTCAGGGGGAAAGCTCTGAGTTTTTCCCCGTTGAGGATGACGTTAGCTGAAGGCTTCTC
The DNA here is from genome assembly GCA_017311185.1 of Proteles cristata cristata. Taxonomy (NCBI): domain Eukaryota; kingdom Metazoa; phylum Chordata; class Mammalia; order Carnivora; family Hyaenidae; genus Proteles; species Proteles cristata. Next base: position 152,309 of record JAESUZ010004710.1, read on the forward strand.
ATAGATGGGTTTTATGATGTTTAAGTAGGTTCCTTCTATCCCTACTTTCCCTGGAGTCTATTAATAAGGGATGCTGTATTTTGTTAAATGCTTTTTCTGCATCTATCAACAGGATCATATGGTTTTTATCTTTTCTTTAATTCATATGATGTATCACATTGATTGATTTGCGAATGTTGAACCAGCCCTGTAACCCAGGAATGAATCCCACTTGATCTTGGTGGATGATTCTTTTTATATGCTGTTGTATTCAATTTGCAAGGATCTTGTTGAGAATTTTTGCATCTGTATTCATCAAGGATATTGGCCTATAGTTCTCTTTTTTTGCTGGATCTCTGTCTGGCTTGGGAATTAGAGTGATGCTGGCTTCATAAAATGGGTCTGGGAGTTTTCCTTCGATTTCTATTTTTTGGAATAGCTTCAGAAGAATTGGGATTAATTCTGTTTTAAATGTCTGGTAGAATTCCCCAGGGAAGCCATCAGGTCCAGGATTCTTATTCGTTGAGAGATTTTTGATAATTGATTCAATTTCTTCACTCGTTATGGGTATGTTCAGGTTTTCTATTTCTTCCCGTGTGAATTTTGGTAGTGAGTGTGTCTTTAGGAATTTGTCCATTTCTTCTAAGTTATCCAATTTGTTGGCATAGAATTTTTCATAGTATTCCCTGATAATTGCTTGTATTTCTGAGGGCTTGGTAGTAATAAGTCCATTTTCATTCATAATTTTCTCTTTTTGGGTGCTCTCTCTTTTTTTTTGATAAGTCTGGCTAGAGGTTTGTCAATTTTGTTTACTTTTTCAAAAAACCAACTCTTGGTTTCATGGATCTGTTCAATTGTTTCTTTGGTCTCTATGTTGTTTATTTCTGCTCTAATTTTTACTATTTCTCTTCTTCTACTGGGTTTAGGGCGATCTTGTTGCTCTGCCTCTAGTGCCTTTAGGTGAGCTGTTAGATTTTGGACTTCCGCTTTTTCTAATCTCTTGAAATAGGCCAGGAGAGCAATGTACTTTCCTCTTAGGACTGTCTTTGCCACATCCCATAGATTTTGAATTGTTGTGTTTTGATTTTCAATTGTTTCCATATATTTTTTAATTTCATCTCTAATTGCCTGATTGGCCCATTCATTCTTTAGAAGGGTGTTCTTTAACCTCTCTGTTTTTGGAGGTTTTCCAGACTTCTTCCTGTAATTGACTTCAAGTTTCAAAGCATTATGATCTGACAGTGTGCATGGTAGGATCTCTATTCTTTTATACTTATTGAGGGCTGCTATATGTCCCAGTATGTGATCTATCTAAGAGAATGTGCCATGGGCACTTGAGAAGAAAGTATATTCCCTGGCCTCAGGATGTAAAGTTCTAAATATATCTGTCAGATGCATCTGGTCCAAGGTGTCTTTCAAGTCCATTATTTCTTTAGTGATTTTCTGTCTGGCTGACCTATCCATTGCTGTAAGCGGAGTATTAAAGTCCCCTGCTATTAGCACATTCTTATCTATAAGCTTGTTTCTGTTTGTGATTGTTTTAGATATTTAGGTGCTCCCATATTCAGTGTATAGACGTTTATGATTGTTAGTTTTTCCTGATGGATGGACCCTGTAATTATCATGTAGTGCCCTTCTTCATCTCTTGTTACTGACTTTAATTTAAAGTCCAGTTTGTCTGATATAAGTATAGCTACCTCGGCTTTCTTTTGATTTCCTGTAGCATGATATATATTTCTCCCTCCCCTTACTTTTAATCTGAAGGTATCTTCCACTCTAAAATGAGTTTCTTGTAGACAGCATATAGATGGATTTCGTTTTTTAATCCATTCTACTACCCTATGTCCTTTGATTGGAGCATTCAGCCCATTTACATTCAGTGTTATTATTGAAATATGTGGGATTAGAGTCTTTGTATCTTTTTTAGGGTTCAGGTTTGTGGTGGTGTCTCTGGTACCTTTGTTCCCTGCAACCTTTCCTTCAGAGCATCCCTCTCAGGATTTCTTGTAGGGCTGGCTTAGTGGTGACAAATTCTCTCAATTTCTATTTATTTGGAAAGGTTTTTATCTCTCCTTCTAATTTGAATGACAGGCTTACTGGATAGAAGATTCTTGGTTGCATATTTTTACTGTTCATCACCTTGAAGATCTCCTGTCATTCTTTTCCGGCCTGCCACGTTTCAGTAGATAGGTCTGTCACCACTCTGATAGGTTTGCCTTTGTATGTTAGGCCCCTTTTCTCCCTAGCTGCTTTCAAAATTCTCTCTTTGTCCTTATATTTTGCCATTTTTACTATGAATGTCGTGCAGAAGATCGATTCGAGTTACATCTGAGGGGAGTCCTCTGAGCCTCTTGTATTTCCACATTGACTTCCTTCCCCAGGTCGGGGAAGTTCTCTGCTATAATTTGTTCCAGGACTCCTTCAGCACCTTTCCCTCTCTCTTCCTCTTCTGGGATTCCTATGATACGGATATTGTTGCGTTTGACCGTATCGCTGAGCTCTCGAATTCTTCTTTCCTGTTCCTGGATCAGTTTGACAGCTTTTTGTCAGCTTCTTGTTTTTCTATCATGGTGTCTTCTAAATCACTTATTCTCCTTTCTGCCTCTTCAATCCATGCATTGGAGGCCTCTAATTTATTATGGATCTCATTTATCGCATTTTTCAATTCTTCATGCCTATTTTTATTTTCCATTCTGTCTGCAGCCATAGTTTCTTTGATGTCCCCTATGTTTTTTTCAAGCCCAGCTATTAATTTTACCATTATTCTAAAATCTTGTTCAGTTATGCTGCTGATATCTGTTTTGAGCAGTTCATTAGCTGTCATTTTTCTTGGAGTTTCTTTGGAGGGAGAGCTCTTTCGTTTCATCATTTTAGTTAGCTTTCTGGCTCTTGTTGGTTTTAAAGACGTGTTATGCTCTCTGTATCTATGAGTGCTGCTAAATCCAAGAAGACTCTTTGACTTTCCAGGGCCTATCCTTTCAGAGAGTGTTTTTTGAATGGTATCTCTTGGTCTCTCCTGTTGGGACCTTGGTTATTTTATTTTCCTATTCGTAGTGATTTTGGGACTCTCCACCTTGTGTACTCTGGCTTATTTCTTGTGGTAGCCCTGTTAAAGAAAACAGACAGACAAACACACTGGGAGCAGGAGCACACAAATGCACAGGCTAATTCCACTAACATGCAAAGCAAGAGGGAAAACGAAAAAGTTAAGAGAAAAGATGGAGGAGGGAGGGCGAATAATAGGGAGTATAAAATACAAAGAAGGGTCAAAAAGGGGAAAAGAAAAGGAAAAGAGAAGAAAACCGATGGAAAAAGAACGGTTTAAAGCATATAACTGGATTTCCCAGCTACAGTTAAACAGCTGTGTGTATGCAGTGCCGGTTGAAGAGCATAGAGAAAGTGAGAGAAGGCAGGGCGGGATGAGGCAAAATTCGAAATAGAATGAACAGGCAGAAAGGATAAAAAGCCTTTTTCAAAGAGGTAAAGGGTAGAATATGGTAGGATAGGTGAGAGAAGGATGCTGGAATTATCCAGAGAAACTATATAGTCTAATTACTCCTGAGAGAAAGAGATGAAAAAGTCGGTAGGTGTAGAATTTACATTTACAGAATCTACTCGTTGTGATTGTTTAAGCAAGCCAGCGACCAGAGTTAATCAGGTCAGTGTTTGGGGGGAAAAAGAGAGAAAAGAGAAAGAAGAAGAAAAAAAGAAAGAGAAAAAAAGGGGAACAAAAAGGAAAAAACAAAAAGGGAGGAGGGCAACTCTTAGGCAGGAATGGGCGTGGCATGATCCAATGCCTTCGGGGGAGTTCTGCCTTGGCAGTTGTGGGGAGGAGAGTGACAGTGCTCCAGTCCCTTCTTGAACCAAGCGCTGCACCTCGCTTTTTTGGGCGTGTAAACTCCCCGTACCCCGGGCACAGCCAAAGTTGGTTGCACTCTTCAACCCAGGACAGTTCCAATCTCCAAATCCCAGTCCACACGCCCTGCTGAAATTGCCATAGACTCAGCTTCCCAGGTAACCCCCTTGGGGGAATTCCAGGCCCCCTGCCGAGCTCTGGGGGTGGAGTCAGAATCGCTGCTTCCTTCTCTGGGTCGGGCTGGCTAGCTTGGGCGGGGGCTTGCCTGCCAAGTGCACTGAGCCCGAGCCCACTGGAGTGAGGAAAACTAGGTTTCCTTTATGGCTTGTCACCTGAAACACGAACTCACAGGCAAATTTCCTGGTTTTTAGTTCTTTGCCTTCCCTCTCGAGTTCTAGCCAGCCAGGAGCATGGACGCTCGGTGTCCGCGCGGCTCTTTCAGGGGCCCTAGCTGCCCGGGAGCTACAATGGCGTCAGGCACGCCACCACTCTGAAGTCCAGCCACGAGGAGGCAGCACAAAGAAGCAGTTTGTGTGCTCAGCTCCCCCCAGGACCAGTTGGCGCGAGGGGACCTGGTGTGCAGGTATTTGGCAAGTACGGTCTTTCTATGCACCGAGAGGAGGTTTTTCTGTTTCAGACTCTCTCTTTTTCCCCTCACTCCCCGTAGAGGGTAGAGGGGGATCGCCTCCCACCCTGGAGTCTCCGATCCCGGCCCGATTTTATCTTCCCCAGTTCGCACTCACGTTAGAAGGCTCTCTCAGTGGATTCTGCGTCCTTTTTCTCCCAATCTCTCAGGTTTTGTAAGGTTTCCAATGGCTTCAGATCTTTTCTGTGTGATGTATGGGCGCGAGTGCAAGTACGGAGCTCCTTACTCCTCCGCCATCTTGCTCCCTCCTCCTCCTCCTGATATGTTTTAGTTCATATGGTCTCTCCATAGAGAATCCTTCTTCAAGTGTACCATCTTCACATACAATTGAAATAGTGTCCTTTCTTCAAGGTCATTCTTAAATATTACAGCTCCTTAATGCATTTTCAGATTACACAGAAGACAGAAATGCTCACTTGTTTGAGACACTGCACATATTTTATTTATTCTTTTGGGCCACTAATTACTTATTTTTTATAAGTTCTCTTATTTTAGTTATTTTTATTTTTTTAGTTTTATTTTATTCAGCTAGTGCACATCACAAGTGCACTCCTTAATCTTCATCACCTATTTTATCCATCCTCCAACTCACCTCCCCGCTGGTAACCATCCGTTTGTTCTTTATAATTAAAAGTCTGTTTCTTTGTTTGTATCTCTCACTCTCTTTTTTCCCCTTTTGCTTGTTTGTTTTGTTTCTTAAATTCTACATATGAGTGAAATCATATGGTATTTGTCTTTCTCTCATTGATTGATTTCTTTTAGCATAATACTCTTTAGCACCATCCATGCTAAAGCAAGATTTCGTTTTTATTTATGGCTGAATACTATTCCATTGTGTGTGTAATATATAATATATAAGATATTATATATATATAATTTCTGTATCAATTTATCAGTCAATGGACACTTGGGCTGCTTCAATATCTTGGCTATTGTAAATAATGTTGCTATAATTATAGGAGTGCATGTATCTCTTTGAATTAGTATTTTTGTATTCTATGGGTCAATACCCAATAGTATTTAGCATTTATTGCTAGATCATAGTATTTATGATCTAGCAATTGCTAGATCATAGGGCATTTCTATTTTAACTTTTTGAGAATCCTCCATACTGTTTTCCACATTGGACGCACCAGTTTGCTTTGTCCCCAAGAGTGTAAGTTATTTTTCTCCACATCCTCACCAACACCTATTGTTTCTTGTGTTTTTGATTTTTAGCTATTCTGACAGGAGTGAGGTGGTATCTCGTTGCAGTTTTGATATGCATTTCCTTGATAATAAGTGGTGATGAGCATCTGCATGTCTTTGGAGAAATGGTTGTTCACATCTTCTGCCCATATTTTAATTTGATTATTTGCTTTGGGGGTGCTGAGTTGTGTAAGTTCTTTTGATACTAATCCTTTATCAGATATATCATTTGCAAATATCTTTTGCCATACCATAGATTGCCTATTAGTTTTGTTAACTGTTTTCTTTGCAATGCTGAAGATTTTCATTTTGATGTAGTCCATATAGTTTATTCTTGCTTTTGTTTCCTTGCCTCTGGGGACGTATCTAGAAAATAAACTTGCTATGACTGATGGCCGAGAGATTACTGGCTGTGTTCTAGGATTTTTATGGTTTCAGGCCTCACATTTAGGTCTTTCATCCATTTTGAATTTATTTTGTGTATGGTATAAGAAAGTGGTTCAGTTTTGGGGCGCCTGGGTGGCTTAGTCGGTTAAGCGTCCGACTTTCGCTTGGGTCATGATCTCATGGTTCGTGGGTTTGAGCTCCGCGTCGGGCTCTGTGCTGACTGCCAGCTCGGGGCCTGGAGCCTGCTTCAGATTCTGTGTCTCCCTCTCTCTCTGACCCTGCCCTGCTCACGCTGTCTCTCTCTCTCCTAGAAATAAATAAAACATTTAAAAAAAAATTAAAAAAAGAAAGAAAGAAAGAAAGAAAGAAAGTGGTCCAGTTTCATTCTTTTGCATGTTGCTTTCCAGTTTCTCAACTTCGTTTGCTGAAGAGACTGTCTTTTTCCCATTGCATATTCTTGCCTCCTTTGTTGAGATTAATTGACCATGTAATTGTGGTTTTTATTTTATTTATTTTTTTATTTTTAAGAAATCTTTATTATTTTAGGACAGCTTTAGGTTCATAGTGAAATTGAGGGGAGAAATCAGAGGGTTTTTTTTCCATTCACACCCTCCCCACTCACACACATAGTATTTTTTTTTGAGAGAGAGAGAGCAAGCAAACATGCAAGCAGGGGAGAAGCAGAGGGAAAGGGAGAGAGGGAATCTAAAGCAGACTCCACAGTCAATGCAGAGCCAGATGGTGCAGGGCTCAGTCTCATGATGGTAAGATCATGACCTGAGCCAAAATCAAGAGTCAGATGCTTAACCAACTGAGCTACCAGGCACCCCTAATTGTGATTTGATTTCTACATTTTCTATTCTGTTCCACTGATTTTCTATTCTGTTTCATTTATGTACCATACTGTTTTGATGAATACATCTTTGTAATAGAACTTAAAGGCTGAAATTGTGATGCCTCTAGTTTTGCTTTTCTTTTCCAAAATTGCTTTGGCTATCCATGGTTTTTTGTGGTTCCATACAAATTTTAGAATTGTTTATTCTAGCTCTGTGAAAAATGCTTTTGGTATTTTGATAGGGATTGCATTAAATTGGTAGATTACTTTGGGTAGCATAGACAATGGAGTATTTCCATTTCTTTATGTCTTCTTCAATTTCTTTCATCTATATCTTATAGTTTTCAGAGAACAGGTCTTTCATCTCTTTCGTTAAATTTATTCCTAGGTATGTTATTCTGGTTGCTGATGTAAATGGGGTTATTTTCTCAATTTCTTTGTGCTGCTGCATTATTGGTACATACAAATTAAACATACGTCTTTACACTGACTTTGTATCCTACAACTTTACTAGAGTTTATCATCTCTAGCAGGTTTTTGGTGGAGTCTTTTGGGTTTTCTATATATAGAATCATATCATCTACAAATAGTGAATTTTTTACTTCTTCCTTACCAATTTGGATGTCTTTTATTTTGTTGTTGTTATTGTCTGATTGCATGACTAGGACTTTCAGTACCACGCTGAATGAAAATGATATTCCTTATATGCCTCTTATTCCTTATATTCCTCTTATTCCTGAGCATAGAGAAAAAGCTCTCAGTTTTTCCTCACTGAGGATAATGTTAGCTGTTAGATTTTCATTGATGGTCTTTATTATGTTGAGGTATGTTCCCTCTAAGCTTATTTTGTTGAGGTTTTTCATCAAGAATGGATATTATAGTTTGTCAAGTTCTTTTTGTATGTCTATTGAAATGAACATAGTTCTCACCCTTTCTCTTGTTAGATGTGATGTATCTATCACATTGATTGATTTGGGAATATTGAACAATCCTTTAAAACCAGAATTAAATGTCACTTGATCATGGTGAATGACTGTTAATGTATTGTTTGATTTGGTTTACTAGTATTTTGTTGAGGACTTTTACATCTATGTTCCTCAGTTAGAGATACTGGCCTGTAGTTCCCTCTCTCTCTCTCTCTCTCTGGTGTCATTATCTGGTTTTGGTACCAGAATAATGCTGGCCTGATAGATCATCTAGAACACTGACATATTTCAATTTGAGGTGTCTCTTTTTTTGACTGAATGTTAACATTCTTCTGAATGGTACTGATAAATGGTTCAGAAGAAAAATTAAGTGAAATAAAGCAGTAATATTTATTGAAGGTGATCAATTCAATTTATTCAAAGTCATAGAATGACTTTGCAAGTATTCTTTCCTTTTCTATATTTTGATATAGTTTGAGAAGAATAGGTATTAACTCTTCTTTAGACATCTGGTAGAATTCGCATATGAAGCTCTCTGGGTATAGACTGTTGTTTGTTGGAAGTTTTTTGATTACTGATTCAATTTCATTATTGATAATCTGTTCAATTTTTATACTTCTTCCTATTTAAGTTTTGGTAGGTTATATGTTTCCAGGAATTCATCCATTTCTTCTAGGTTGTCCAATTGTTGGCATATAAATTTCATAATATTCTCATAATTATTTGTATTTCTGTGGTGTTTCTTGTTTTTTCTCTCTCATTTGTGATTTATATTTTAGTCCTTTCTGTTTTTCTCTTGATGAGTATGGCTAGAGATTTATCAATTTTATTGTTTTTTTCAAAGAACCAGCTCTTGGTTTCATTAATCTGTTCTGTTGGTTTTTGTTTGTTTCTGTATCATTTATTTATCCTTTAATCTTTATTATTGCTTTCCTTCTGCTGGTTTAAGGCTTTATCTTTTGTTTTGTTTTTTTTTGTTTTTTTTTTTTACTACCTGTAGGTGTAAGGTTAGGTTGTTTATTTGAGATTTTTCTTGCTTCTTGAAGTAGGCCTATATTGCTGTAAACTTCTCTCTTAGAATGGATTTGCTTCATTCTAAAGGTTTTGAATGGTTGTGTTTCCATTTTCATTTGTTTCCATGTAATTTTTAATTTATTCTTTCATTTCCTGGTTGACCTACTCATTGCATGTTATTTAACCTCTATGTATTTGTGGTATTTCCAGATTTTTCTTGTGCCTTTACTTCTAGTTTCATAGCATTGTGGTCAGAAAAGATACATAGTATGATATCAATTTTTTTGAATTGTTGAGGCTTATTTTGTGGCCTAATGTGTGATATACCCTGGAAAATGTTCCATGGGCACTTAAAAGAATGTGTATTCTGGGGCACCTGGGCGGCTAAGTTGGTTGAACATCTGACTCTTGGTTTGGCTTGGTCATGGTCTTGGTTAGTGGGATCAAGTTCTAAGTTGAGCTCTGCACGGACAGCATAGAGCTTGCTTTGGATTCACTCTCTCCCTCTGCCCATCTCCTGCTCATGCTCTGTCTCAAAATAAATAAATAAACTTTAAAAAATGTGTATTGTGCTGTTTAAGAATGGAAAGTTCTGAATATATCTGTTAAGTCCTTCTGTTCCAGTGTGTTATTTGAACCCATTGTTTCCTTCTTTAGTTTCTGTTTAGATGATCTGTCCATTGATGTGAGTGGGGTGTTAAAGTCACCTACTATTATTTTATTATTATTGATTAGTTCCTTAATGCTTATTAACAACTGTTTTCTGTATTTGGGTGCTTTCATGTTGGGTGCATAAATATTTACAGTTGTTATGTTTTCTTCTAGGAGAGTTTTCAATCTGCAGGTGTCTTTAGGTCTAAAATGAGTCTCTTGTATACAGCATATGGATGGGTCTTGTTTTTGATTATTTTAATTTTTGATTTTTTTTTAAGTTTATTTTGAGATAGAGTGTGTGTGTAAGGAAGAGAGGGGGAGAGAGAGAGAGAGAGAATCCCAAGCAGGCTCTGAAGTGCCAGCACTGAGCCTGATGTAGGGACTGAACCCACAAACCAGGAAATTGTGACCTGAGCGAAGGTAAGATGCTTAATTGACTGAACCACCCCAGGTGCCCCAGGTCTTGTGTTTTTATACATTCTGCCACCCTATCTTTCAATTGGAAAAGTTAGTCCATTTACATTCAACGTAATTATTGATAGATGTAAATTCAGTGCCATTTTATTACTTATTTTGTGGTAGTTTTGGAAGATTTTCTCTGATGCTTTCTTGTCGTTCTCTCTTTACCAGTTTGATGGTTTTCTTCAGTAATATATTTGGATTTCTGTCTCTTTATTCTTTGTATATTTATTAGTGGCTTTTGATTTGTGGTTACCATTAGGTTGGTATATAACATTTTCTACATATAGGAGTCTATATTAAGTTGATGGCCGTTTAAGTTTGAAACCATTCTTTACTGCTTCCCATGTTTTAGGTGTCTGGTTTCATATTTTACATCTTTTATTTTGGGAATTACTTGAATGATTTTTAACAGAAATATTCTTTTTTTTTTTTTTTTACTGCTTTTGTATTTCCTACCTTCATACTGCCATTTTTGGTCTTTCCTTCTCACTCAAAAAGTCCCCTTTAATATTTCTTGCAGGGCTGGCTTAGCTGGCCGTGAACTTCCTTAGTTTTTCTTTGTCTCCTTGTATTCTGAATGATAGCGTTGCTGGATAGTGTATTATTGCCTGCAGATTTTTCCCAGCCAGCACACTGAATATATCATGCCACTTCTTCCTAGCTTAAAAGTTTCTGCCGGGGGTGCCTGAGTGGCTCAGTAGGTTAATCGCCTGACTTTGGCTCATAGTTCATGAGTTCGAGCCCCGCACTGGCTGTTGTGCTGACAGCTCAGAGCCTGGATCCTGTTTCAGACTCTGTGTCTCCCTCTTTCTCTGTCCCTCCCCTACTAGTGCTCTGTCTCTGTCTCAAAAATAAAATAAAATAAAATAAATTTTTTAAGTTTCTGCTGAAAAATTCAATGGTACCCTTATGGTCTTTTCTTTGTATGTAACTATCTTATTTTGTGTTGCTGTTTTGAATATTTTTTATCACTACATTTTGCCATTTTATTTACAATATGCCTTCATGTGAATCTGCTTTTGTTGATTTTGTTGGGGGTTCTCTGGGCTCATGGATTTGGATATGTTTCAGTTATTATTTCTTCAAATAAGTTCTCTGTCCCCCTTTCTCTCTTCTTTTTCTGAGACTTCAATAATGCAAATGCTATTATATTTGATGGAGCACTGAGTTCCCTAAGTTTATTCTCATTTTGCATAATTCATTTTTTTCTCTTTTGTTCAGCTTGATTACTTTCCATTACTCTGTCTTCTAGGTCATTAATTCATTCCTCTGCTTCTTCCAGCCTATTCATTCATTTTTTCCCCATTTCCTTAACTATTGTAAATTCCAAATTTGATTTCAAAGATAAATTTATTTTTTAACAGTAAAAAATCCTATTGTTGTAGTCTTCAACCTTTAAAATGACTGTGTGCTCTTCGGATTGATCAAAAGAAATGCTCTGAAAATTGAGATGAAACTTGGGTGTGCAGCAAGATTGAAGTAAAATACAACTTAAAAATGTGCTATATCTTATTTATGATGATAGTTTTCTAAATGGAGAAATATGTCTAAAAAGGGGGAGGGCACCTGGATGGCTCAATCGGTTGAGCATCCGACTCTTGATTTCAGCTCCAGTCATGATTCCAGGATTGTGGGATCTTTCTCTCTCTAAAACTAAAGCTTAAAAAAAAAAAGAAATATGTAGTTGTACTCACACAGACATTTATAGTTTGTTTTTTAAAAGAAAGATTGCTTCTTTGGAAGTATTCTTAAATGAAGCAGAATTTTTTTCTCTTTTACTTGAATATAGTAGTTTCATTCTTGTAAGATATATCATAGGTTTTGGTGCTGCGTAACAGTTGTAACTAGCATGTGGTCCAGAAAACACATTGTTGTTGTCTTCTTGGTTTCTAAATGGTTATTTTCTATTTATGATATCAAACTTCCACAAAGTTTACAAAGAATTTCATAAGTTAGGTTTCAGTGAACTGCTCTTTTTGCTATGGGAGTTCCTTAAACACAGCATTTACTCTTATAAATGAAAATTTCAGATCATCTAGAACACTGACACTTAGTTCAGTTTGAGGTGTCTCTCTCTCTCTCTCTCTCTTTTTGATTGAATATTGATGTTCCTCTGAATGGTATTGATAAATGGTTCAGAAGAGAAATTCGATGAAATAAAAGAGTAATGTTTATTCATAGTACTAATTAAATTATTTGCCTATCTTAAGCAAACTACTGCTTGTAACTATCAATTTAACATGAGGTGACAGAAAAGAGTCTGAGTATACCTGTAAAATATGTTTGTTTCTTTTCACTGCTTTAAGATATATTTAAAGATAATTGGTTTGGCAACAATGAAGCAAAAGAAAGACAAATCAAGAAATTGATCCCATTTATAATTGCACCTAAAACCATAAAATACCTAGGAATAAATCTAACCAAAGAGGTGAAGCATCTATACACTGAAAACTATAGAAAGCTTATGAAAGATATTGAAGAAGACATACAACAATGGAAAAATATTCCATGCTCCTAGATAGGAAGAACAAATATTGTTAAAATGTCAATACTACCTAAAGTAGTATGAATACCACATATTCAATGCAATACCTATCAAAAAAATACCAGATTTCTTCACAGAGCTAGAAAAAAACAATCTTAAAATTTGTATGGAATCAGAAAAGACCTTGAATGGTCAAAACAATCTTGAAAAAGAAAACCAAAGCAAGAGGCATCACAATCTCAGACTTCAAGTTGCATTACAAAGCTGTAATCATCAAGACAGTATGGTACTGGCACAAAAACAGACACTCAGATCAATGGAACAGAATAGAGAACCCAGAATTAGACCCACAAATGTATGGCCAACTCATCTTTGACAAAGAAGGAAAGAATATTTAGTGGAATAAAGACAGTCTCTTCATCAAGTGATGCTGGGAAAATTGGGACACTGACATGAAGAAAAATGAACTTGGATCACTTTCTTACACCATACACAAAAACAAATTCAAAATGGATGAAAGATCTAAATGTAAGAGAGGAAGTCATCAAAATCCTCAAGGAGAAAGCAGGCAGGAACCTCTTTGACCTTAGCCACAGCAACTTCTTACTCAACACATCTCAGGAGGCAAGGGAAACAAAAGAGAAAATGAACTATTGGGACCTCATCAAAAATAAAAACTTCTGCATAGCAAAAGAAACAATCAGCAAAACTAAAAAGCAACCAATGGAATGGGAGAAGATATTTGCAAACAACATATCAGATAAAGGATTGGTATATAGAATCTATAAAGAATTTATCAAACTTCACACCCAGAAAACAAATACTCCAGTGAAGAAATGGGCTAATGACATGAACAGACACATCCCCAAAGAAGGCATACCGATAGTCAACAGACACATGAAATGATGTTCAACATCACTCATCATCACAGAAATACAAATCAAAACCAGAGTAAGATACCATCTCACATCCGTCAGGATGGCTAAAGTCAACAAGTCAGGCAACAGCAGATGCTGGTGAGGATGAGGAGGAAGAAGATCTCTGTTGCACTGCTGGTGGGAATGCAAACTGGTGCAGCTACTCTGGAAAACAGTATGGAAGTACCTCAAAAAATTAAAAATAGAACTACCCTATGACCTAGTAATTGTACTACTAGCTATTCACCCAAGGGATACAGGTATGCTATGTCGAAGGGACAGGTGCGCCCCAATGTTTATAGCAGCACTATTGACAATAGCCAAAGTATAAAAAGAGCCCAAATGTCCATCAATGGCTGAATGGATAAAGAAGATGTGGTATATACATATAATGGAGTATTACTTGGTAATCAAAAAAAGAATGAAATCTTGCCATTTGCAACTACCTGGATGGAACTAGAGGGTATCATGCTAAGCGAAATTAGTCAGTCAAAGACAAGTATCATATGACTTCACTCATATGAGGACTTCAAGATACAAAACAGATGAACATAGAGAAGGGAAGCAAAAATAATATAAAAACAAGGAGGGGACAAAAACATAAGAGACTCTTATATATGGAGAACAAACAGAGGGTTACTGGAGAGGCTGTGGGAAGGGGGATGGGCTAAATGGGTAAAAGGCATTAAGGAATCTACTCTCGAAATCACTGTTGCACCATATGCTAACTAACTTGGATATAAATTTAAAAACTAACAAAAAAAGAAAGAAAAAAATAATTTGTTTGGGGAGATCCTAAATAAGTTTCAAGTTAACTGCATTTATTAGTGTGTTTCATGTTTAGACAAAAAAGGAACTTTTTGAAATGTTAAAAAAAAATCAACACATTTAGGAGTTATGTAAAAACAAACAGCAATCAAATCTAGAAAAATATTTTCCTAGTCTGGGTTATGGACTACATAGAGTAGAATATTAGTAAATATATTAGGTATGTGTTAACACCTCTCTAGTCTAAGCTTTCTTTTTGTTGCTGTTTTTTTTTCTTTTAAAATCATGGTTCTCAGACTTCAGTGGGCCTTAGAATCACCTGGAGGGTTTGTAGAACAAAGACTAATGGGCTTCATCATCAGACTTTCTACTTCAGCAAGTTTATGCTGTTAGATTGGGGCCACATTAGATAACTAACTATTCTTTTAAATAATCAGTGAAGTAAAAGTTTTAAAATCAAGATATGTCAAAATGCAGTTTTTGCACATCCCCTATTTTGTACTTAAAAGCATTATGTAAGTATTCTAAAAATCTTTAGACTTTTAGCACTGTTGGTTTTGTGTTTTCCTTTCTGTTTGGACAGATGGTTGAAAATTTCAGTGGGCCATATACTCCAAAGGATGAAGTATTGTGAGCGTTTTTATTACTTTTTCTTGAAAAAATGTTTAACAATAATGATAGCCAATCATAATCAGAAACAGGAAGATATCTATCTATATTGATATCTTATATATCTGAAGGTATTTACTATAAGACATTAGCTCACGTAATTATGGAGGATGGCACATCCCACGATTTGCTGTCTGCAAGGCAGAGGCCCAGGAAAGACAATGATGTATTTCTAAGAGAATGGAATTCTCTACCTGAGACTAGGAGAACTGATAGAAGGTTATAAATTCAATCCATTAAGTCTCAAGGTCTGAGAACGAATAGCACCAAGTGCATCAATTTCATAGATCAACCAGTCAGGCAGAGTGAATTCAACCTTCTTCTGCTGTTTTGTTTTATTCTGCCCCTCAATATATTACATAATGCCCACCAGCATCAGGGAAGGCCATGTACTTTACTCAGTTCACTAATAAAATCTCTACTGGACACACCCTCACAGATACAATCAGAAATAATATTTAACTAGATATCTGGACATCCTGTGGACTAATCAAATTGGCCCATACAATTAACCATCATGCATCTACCCACTGCCAACTTAGCACTCATTAACAATTCCTTAAACCATACTTAACTCCAAGTAAAGATGATACTGAGGTCACAATCCCACCTAGCATGATACAACCATGCTGTATAAAACTGAAAATGCACTAACCCTTTCCCCAGAAAAAGGAGTAAAGTCTTTGAGTTATGTTTACTCTTCTCCTTGATATCTGGTAACTTAAACAGTATGATGTCAAATTAACTATAATTAATTACTATGCAATAAACTGAGTACATTTTATATCACATAAGAGAATATGACTGCAAAAAAATGAAGATATTTGCTATTTATATATGTATGCATATATACATATAGAAATACGTGCATCTGTATAAGCAAACACACACAAATATGTTCTTACCAAACTGAGGAGTACATACTTATGTTAATTACAGTCCTCATTTCTGCAAATAGTCATGTGGAATAGCTGGTATTTATAAATACCTCCTCCACTGCCTATTCTATAATTCCTTTTTCTACAGTAAGCACCTCAGCTGGCAAGTGTTTTTACCCGGTCATTCTTTTTTACCTTCATTCCTTAAGTGTCTGGCCAATAGAAATCCTGTTTGGATTGGTTTGTTGGAGTTTTCCATTGACTTTAATTATAAGGAATACAACTACTAAGAGTGTCCTAAGTGATGTGATTTCAGACATACTTGTCCTCATCTCCATTGTGGAGAAGTAGTCCAATTTTTCCTTGGTAGTCTCATCACCTAGCAGAGTAACTCCCTTCATTGCATGATGGTTTAGAGGATGGAAGAGCATAAAGTAGCTTATTTCCAGTCTTAACTTCCTGTTCAACAGAATCATTCTTTGTGTGCTGGTGAAAACATTCCTTCCTTTGGCTGTAAGGCAATTAGAACAGCAGAGCAGAAAAGCATGGGTACAGGAAGTAAAAATCATGCTAGTTCATCATTAGCAGTAATAGTGAATGGTGCCACTTCCATTTCCACTACCTGGTGTGTAGATTCATGAATTCTAGCTAGAGGAGAAACAGTATTGAATATTGGACACTGATTCAGAAAACATACAGCCTTCTGGAGACACTGCCAAGCCCTGCTGGTAATGTTATCTAGGTGGTGCAGTAACTGAGTTTGAAAAGATGAGTCCATTGTTCTAGCAAACTACCTGTATCAGCAAGGTTGGGAAATGGTAAGAAAAGTGAATTCTATTATCAAGGGGCCACACTTTATTTACAGTGAAATGAGTTGCCTGATTAGAAGCAATGAGGGTGGATTACCATGACAGTAGATTAGGAATTCTGTAAATTCACAGAGTATTGGTAGAAGCATCTCATGCAGGACTGAAAATCTATATCCAGAATAAATATCTATTCTAGTAAAAACAAACACTTCCCAACTCATTATTGTAATCAGGTCAATATAATCAACCTTCCATGAGGTAGGTGGCTGATTATCCCAATGAAGAGACTCATGGTTAATCTACGCTGCTGGCAGACTCAGCACTCAACAATGTCAATAGCTTGGTCAACCATAATAAACAGAATTACATATTGTGGAGCCCACGCATAACATCCATTTGGGCCATGATACCCCCTTTTTCATGAGCCCATTTGGTGATTACAGAGTTGGCAGGAGAAATATGTTGACTGGTATCTATTGTATGGGTCATCCTACCCACTTGATTAAAATCTTCCACTGTTGAGGTCTCCTTTTGTTGAGCATTTATAGGAAACACAAATAAATTCATGTGTTTTGTTCATTTAGAAGGATCTATCCAAATACCCTTTCTATAAATTTCCTTGTCATTTTCCAGTTATAATTTTTTAATGTCTCTGACCATTCAGCCAAACCATTTCTCAAAGCCCCTGCATCATTACATAGCCACATACACAGCTAAGGTTCCTAGCAGGTAAATGAACAATCAGGTAAATGCTCAAACTTCTGCCCTTTGATAGGATTTTTCTTAATTACTGTTCTTCAGGGATGTCCCATAGACTGTCAGTAGTGCTGCAATTGTCTACTTTCAAATGGTGTCTGTATATCCTTCAGAACTAGTAGTAAACCAGATCCAGGTCATCCCTCTGTCTACTGTGAGAACCCTCTGTGAGGCTGTAAGTATGGCTAGAATAGAGAAGCTAGCCTATAAGATGTGGGAAACATGGACATTCAGACCATTTCTTCATGTAACTTACTGATACCTTCAAGGCCTGGGGAGGCTACATCATGTATATACCATGTTATTTATGGTACCATGTGCTCCCATCTTAATGGCTTTGTGGGTCAGACAACACCCAGTTCATGAAGGGAAGCTCTGATCTCATAGGAATTTGGTGGCCCATGGTTAAGCGTTCAATCTCTACTAAGGCCTAGTAGCAGACCAATAGCTGTTTCTCAAGTGGGAAAGAGTTGTCTGTAGTGATGGCATGGTTTAGCTCCAAACCTAAAGGCCAATGCTGTGATTTACATACAGAGACCTGCCGAAGGCTCCAAAAAGCATCCCTATCTGCCACTGTGACTTCAACCTCCATTGATTGGATCATATGACCCAAGTGGCAGAGCAGGTTGCATGGCCTCTTATACCTTTGTAAATTCTTCTCTTGTTCAGAGTCACATTTAAAACTAACAGCTTTTCTGGACACTTGGTAAATGGGTTGAAGTAATACAAATAAAAATGGCATTGCCTCCAAAATACACAGGGTCCCACTAGCTGTTGTACTTTATTTTTGGCTGCAGGAGGAACAGATGTAATAACTTATCCTTTATCTTAGAAGAGATGTCTCCACATGACCCACCAATTGGACCTCTAGAAATTTCACTCAGATAAATGAGACCTGAATTTTGTTGAATTTATTTCTGAACTTCTGGTATGCAAATGTCCACTAATAAGTCTACAACAGTTGCTAATTTTGCATACTAGGTCCACTCAGTATAACATGTGTGATATCTTATGGAAGGGAAAGAAGATACAGATCCTTGAGTGAATACTTGCAAATCATACATCTGATAAGAGCTTTGTATCCAGAATATACAAAGAATATCAAAATTGAATGAGAAATTTTACCTCACTTTAAAAAAAGAGAAAATATTTGAACAGACATTTCAATAAAAAAATATACAGATGTCATATAGAGACCCAAAAATACATTCAATATAATTCATCATTGGGAAAATGCAAATGATGACCATAGTGAGACACTATGACCCACCATTGAAAATAACTAAAATCGAGACTATTCATAATGGAAACAACCATGAAGACTTTTGTATTCATAGATTAGGCACAAAATGAGGTGAGAGATAAAGGCACAAAACTGAAGGGGAAATGAAATTTAACTCGTTTGGGTTAATGTAAGCTTAACATGCCCCTATTGCTTACCCAACCCTCCTGCTGAGATTTCACAGGGCTTTTCTTTTTATCTATGTAGTTTATTTCTCCTCTTTTTGGCTTTAACAAACAAATTCTAAGAAAAAGAAAAACTTATTAATGACTCTACCAAAATATAGACCCTTTACTTTCCCCCCCCCAGCTGCCAATCAAGTCCCACGTAGAGGTTAAGCATTTTTTTCTACTCTTCACACATCAAATCAAAATATTGCTAATTCTTCGTTGTCATATTTTGTTATATATAACGTCATTATTTTCTGAATGGACATTCATTTTCATTTCTCTCCTAATGCTTAAAATATCGAACTAGTTGTCCTTAAAAGTAAGATAAATAACAACTGCCTGACCAACCTTCAGACCCTGTGTGATCCAAACCATGCTGGTCTTTCTTGTCCCACCTGGCTCCTTCTTGCTTCTTTCTTGCATACCAGCTACATTGACCACTTTTGGATTTTTGTTCATCCAAAGATCTAGCTCTGAGATCATCTAGACCCTCCAATGATGGAAGACCATAAAAATCCAAAGTCCAACTCATCAGCTTGTTAGACACTAGACTCTTAGGCATCTTCCCTGACCTATTGAAGGAGAATCTGCATTTTAAGAAAACCTTCACAGGCATTAATGTTTGAGAAACATTGATATATACCACCTTCCAATGTGATCCTTTGTTTTGTTTTCCCTTTATTCTTCCCTGGACCTTTGCCAAGTAAAATTTCTCATCTGCTTATAAATTATAGTGGGAAGTTAGGTCTAGGTCTAGAATTTCAGCTGCAGTTTGCATGAGGAGGACAACTGTATTTGGGGTTAGCTCCTGAAGGGAATCTAGAACTTTCACCTCATTAAAATCATGTATGATTAGCTCAAATAAGATGAGACTAATAAAAGCACTCTCAGAACATCAAAGTTTATAGATAAACTGAAGTTTGAATAATTATGTTAGAGTGTCACGTATGGTGGAAAATAAGGGAAAATGATGACTTGATGTTTATGATGTCAGAGTCTGAATCCCCTATGGGACAGCAGGACTTCTCATACATGTTCAAAACAACAATACTAAGAAGAACAGCTTAGTTTTGTCCTAAAGGGAATCCTTGGGTGTTAATAGGGGAATTTTAGTACTTCATTCCTTCTTCCTTTGGCAAAAGCATATAGTCATACTGTTGGTTGACTTCTGTTTGAAACAAGTTGGTGTAAATTTTCCTGAACCTGGTAAAGTCTTCAGAGTGAATCAATGTTGCTGTCTATGTTTTGCCATTCCAGTGCTAGTATATTTTTTTCTACTTTAGAAGGCTTAACACTTTGGAGAGATTTCCTCAATTTCTTATAAGATATGGGTAATAGAGAAATGATTTCTATCATATTCATTATTCTTTGTATAGAAAGTTAAAATAGTTAGATTTATAAGTGTACATTGGGTTTACAAGAGGCCATAAAGCCAATAAGTAGAAGAAAACAAAAAGTGAGTAAGTTATATATTTTAATGTGGTGGTCATAATTTAGATAAGCAAAATAGCTGTGATACTAAATTCCTCCCTTTAACAATGCTTTATTACCTCTTAACATACCTATGATGACTTTGTAAGTATTGGTGAATTAAAATTTTAAATAGTACAGTGGCTTTCACACATGAAGTGATAAATAAGTATATAGGAAATATATATACATTTGAAATGAATCTGACAGTACAAATACTTTAAATGAAGTGAGTGCATCACTCGTTTTTCCATCCTGTAATGAGCCCTAAGAGATTACCGGGCTTGAGGTGTCTGCTGCAGGCCAGCTCACCTTCCTAAGTTTCTTTTAAGACAATCACAAGTATCATACACCTAAAGTGAATTATTCTTATTCTTCCTATCATTAAAATTAGCTCCTGGGACAGAGTATGGCAACATATCAGGGAGAAGCCCTTTAATTAGATGCTTGTTTAAAAATACAAAATATATAAGCATTTAAAACAAATGTCACTATATTTTTCTGGAGGTGCAGGTCACAGGATTAGACCAGGTCATCTGCCCTCTTTTTGTTTCTCTGAGGGTACCCCCAAAGCCCAGGAAAGGAAGTGAATACATCAGAGTCCAGACATTGTTATTACTTTTCACTAGAGAATCCATGTTATTGCATAAGTCTGTAGTTTAATTCTTGTTGCTGTATAACATTCCCATTGTTCTGGGGTTTTTTTCTGTAAATTATCTACAATTTTGCTCACTCATACAATGTTATGACCCAAAGTCTGTATTACTTATAAAAGTAATTGGTGTGTATTTCCTCTGCTATCATAAAGATTTGTTTCCCTGACGTTTTTAAATGAAAAGTTGGCATCAATCTATGAATATATGAGTGTTGTGTATACACTGTCTGGTCCTACTTTAGGTTGGGTAGGTGTGGACAGGCTTTGGGGTCTTAGAAACTCAGACTTTCTTGGCAGCATTCTCTTGTACATGTCTCATCTACAGATTCCACTGCTCTGATGTATCTTTCATTAAAATTTCAACTAATTTTTGCCTTTCAGAAAATGACCAAAATGTCCTGACAAGACATTTCTCCAAAGAAGACATATAAATGGCAAACAGACACATGAAACGATGCTCAATATCACTAAGTATCAGGGAAATATAAATCACAACAACAATGAGATATCACCTCACACCTGTCAAAATGGTTAAAATAAGAATAAGTATACACAACAAACAGCAAGTGTTGACAAGGATGTGGAGAAAAAGGAATCTTTGTGCATTGTTGGTGGGATGCAAACTCGTGCAGTCACTGTGGAAAACAGTATGGAAGTTCCTCAAATTATTAAAAACAAATGCTCTACAATCTAGTAATTGCACTAATAGGTATTTATCCAAAGAAATAAAAATGATTAATTTGAAAGGATACATGAACATCTCTGTTTATTGCAGCATTATTTACAACATAAAAATTGTGGAAGCAGTCAAGTGTCCATAGATAGATGAATGAATAAAGAAGATGTGGCAATATATATTAATATTAATATATGTGATATATATAGAATATATAAATATTCATATTATCCATAATTATATGCATATTATTCAGTCATAAAAGGTCATAGATGAATGGATAAATAAGATGTAATATATATTATATATTGAATGTATAAATTATTATGAATAATATGAATATTATTCAGTCATAAAAATAATGAAATTTTGCCATCTGCAAATTATGAATGGGTCTAGAGAGTATAATGCTAAGCAAAATAAGTTAATTAGAGAAAGACAAATAAATACCGTATGATTTCACTCATATGTGGAATTTAAGAAACAAAGGGGAGAAAGAGAGATAAACCAAAAAATAGACTCTTACTTTAGTAAACAAATAGAGGGTTACCAGAGGGGAGGTAGGTAGGGGGAATCCACGAAATAAGTGAAGGGTATTAAGAATACATTCATCTTATGAGGACTGAATAATACATAGAATTGGTGAATCACCATATTGTACACCTAAGAGAATTATAACACTGTATGTTAGCTACACTGGAATTAAAATAAAAATAAAATTAAAAAACTCTCCTGTTTACTGATGGGTCCCCATTCTCACTTCTGTTGCAAAATTTTTCATTTTTATACAACATTTTTGTCATTTCAGTGTCATGTTGGGAAAGACCTAAAATATACATCTCTGCAAAGCTGACATTTTAGACACGACACTCTGCAAATTTTTAAAAAGTAAACTTTGAAGTTACAGAAGTATTATTTATTGAGTATTTAGATGTAAAGGATGATATCACAATGTTAAGTTCATCCAGTTGCCTGGACCATGGCAGAAAGTGGATTAAACCACCTCTTTAAAACAATAATAATTAACATTATTAATAATATAAACACCCTTTATTATGAACATATTGATTTTCTTACTTTAAAATATTTCATAGTTCCTCCTTCTACATACATTTGAGTATGTTTTTGTGCTCAAAGAATCAACACACTTAGATTTAGTTGAAAACAAACACCAACTTGGGACCGGGCAAGGGTAGATGCTAAGATGGTAGAGTAGTAGGATAACTCTAAAATTGCCTTGACCCTCAAACACAGCTAGATAAATATCAACTCATTTTGAACACACAAGAAACTGACCTGAAGACTGACAGAACCAACCACACAACTAGAGGGAGAGAAGAGGCAATATCATCGAAGGTGATGCATCAAGGGAGGTACAGAGACATGGTTTAGGTAAGAGGCAGATCATGGTGCTGCAGAGAGGAGGGAAGGCTGGTCATAGAGGAGAAAGAGAAAAAGAGAGGGAGAGAGGTTGAGGAGTCCACAGTAAACACAAGGAAATACTTTCCGAAGCCAATGACTGGGAAAATGATAGGGGCTGATTTGCCTGAGCTTTATAACCAGCTCAAAGGGCTCAAAGACTGGAGTTTTAGAGGTCCTCGGTATGGCTAGTGTGGAGTCCTGAGGGCACCACAGTGGTCCTAAGAGAAGGTGGGTAAACAAACTGAGGGTGGGCGGTACAATCTGAGGATCCCTTAGGACAAGCTGGGAAAGATATTCCCCCTTCTTGTTGTGCTCTGGGATAGGTGACACTGTCTCTCCAGAGACAAAAGACCTGGAGGGGGTGCTATTTCCCTCCCCCACCTTTCAGCACAGAGACACTTACTGAGGGTGGTTAACCTGGACACTGGCTATTTGCTGTGCTTTCTCCCAAACCCTACACTCCTGTGCTTTGATGTGACTGCCCTCCTGGCTCAAACATGCATCAATCAGTCCCAGCATGGCAAGACTCTCACTCAGAGAACCAGACTGGGTCCACACCATGCCAGGCACATAAGGTTTAGAGTTTTAAGATCAGGAGTCTGCCTAGGATACAGCCCAAGGTGCACTGTACTGCCAGGCAGGCAGAAGGCCCTAACACAGTGTGAAAGCAGTGATCTGAGGGACACCTGGAACACAGGAGGGGAGACTGTTTGCTTTTCTAGGAAGGCTTACTGGAAGCAGCAAGCACAAACTCCCCTCTCTGGGGATGAGGGAGTTGGTTGACACCATTTCCCTTCCCCCACCCCTCAGTATGAACTAATTCAGTAAACAGCATAGTGCCAGTATTGATTGATAGCCTAAACCACTTACACAAAGGCTCACCCCCCTGTGCTCTGTGAGTACTGCTTTTCTCAGACAAGTGTGCCTGACACACAGAGCAGTGGTGCCTTCCCTCAGAAGGCCAGCACAAATGCCCAAACACACCATGTCCACTGACCATAGAGTTCTGCAAAGCTTCAGCTCTAAGTGTAAATAGCATCAGGTCTCTTTTAACGAGCAAACCAGAGTACACCTAGTTAAAACTCACCACACTTTGGCCAAATCTGGACACTCCCAACTACAGGCAAGGAGAAGTTCTGTAGAAGGTTGACTTGAGGGAAAGAGCAGCCAAAACACAGCAGCAGAATACACAAAGCATACACAAGAAATACTTCCTGAAGTGCCAGGCCCTGGATATTATATGACTTCTTCATAAAGCCATTACTCTAAGGAGCAGGAAATATAGAACAGTCTTTCCTAACACACAGAGGCAAAGACCTAGACAAAATCCCAAAATGAAATAATTCATCCCAAAAGAAAGAACAAGAAAAGGTCATAACCTGGAACCTAATCTAAACAGATATGAGTAATATGCCTGATCCAGAATTTAAATTTTTTTAATGTTTTATTTATTTCTGAGAGAGAGAGAGACAGCATGAGCAGGGGAGGGTCAGAGAGAGAAGTAGACACAGAATCCAAAGACAGCCTCCAGGCTCTGAGCTAGCTGTCAGCACAGAGTCCGATGCGGGGCTCAAACCCACAAACTGTGAGATCATGACTTGAGCCAAAGTCAGACCTTTAACCAACTGAGCCACCCACGTGCCCCCTGATTCAGAATTTAAAGCAACAATCATAAAGATATTAACTGGACTTGAGAAAAGCATAGAAGACAGCAGGGAGTCTCTTACCACAGAGCTAAAAGAGCTAAAACCTAATCAGGCCAAAATGAAAAATGGAATAATGGAGTCTTGAAACCTACTAAAAGTGAAGGCCACAAGCATGGAAGAAGGAGAGAAACAACTAAGTGTTATACAAGATCAAATCATGGAAACTAATGAAGCACAAAAGAGGGAAAGAAAAATCTTGGATCACAAAAATAGATTTAGGGAATTCAGTAACTTCATAAGGTGTAATAACATTCATATCATAGATATCCCAGAAAAAGAAGGTGTAATAACATTCATATCATAGGAATCCCAGAAAAAGAAAATCCCAGAAAATCCCAGAAGAAGAAAAAGGGGGCACAAGTTTATTTCGGCAAATTATAGCCAAACAACCCTAATCTGGGAAAGGAAACAGATACCCAAGTCCAGGAGGCACAGAGAACTCCATCCAAAATCAACTAAAGCAGGCCAACACCAATAAGTATCATATTTAAATGTGGAAAATAAAGAGATAAAGAAAAAAGCCAAACAGTAGCAGACAAAAGAAGTCCCAAACTTATAAGTAAGACAAATAAGTTGGCAGCAGATCTCCACAGAAACTTGGCAGGCCAGAAGGGAGTGGCATGATATATTCAACACACTGAATAGCAAAAATATGCAGCCAAGAATACTCTATCTAGCAAGGCTATCACTCAAAATAGAAGTAGAAATAAAAAACTTCCTAGACAAACAAAAACTAAAGGAGTCATGACCACTAAACCAACCCTGCAAGAAATATTAAGGGGGACTCTTTGAGTGGGACAGAAAGATCAAAAGTGACAGAGACTGGAAAAGAAAAGAGAATCTTTTGAAACAATGATAAAACAAGTAATAAAATGACACTAAATTAATATCTATCAATAATCACTCTGAATGTAAACAGACTAAATTCTTCAATCAAAAGACACAAAATGTAAGAATAATTAAAAAACAAGACTTATGTATATGCTGCCTATAAGAAACCCATTTTAGACACACACACATATACACATATCTGTATCACATATCATATCATATAAATATCATATCACATATCATGTAAATATGATACCCTTTATCATAATAAAGGGATCCATACAAGAAGATGTAACAATTGTAATAATTTATGTCTCCAACTTGAAGACACCCAAATATATAAAACAATTAATTACAAACATAAAGAAGCTCATTGATAATACAATAATAGTAGGAGACTTTAACACTTCCACATACAGCAATCGACAGACTAGCTAAGCAGAAATTCAACAAGGAAACAATGGCTTTGAATGACACACTGGACCAGATGGACTTAACAGATATATTCAAAACATTTCATTCTAAAGCAGCAGAAAACACATTCTTTTTGAGAGTAAATGGAACATACTCCAGAATAGATCACATACTGGGTTATAAATCAGGTCTCAACAAGTACAAAAAGACTGAAATCATACCATGCATCTTTTCAGACAATAAAACTATAAAACTTGAAGTCAATCACAAGAAAATATTTGGTAAGAGGACAAATACATGGAGGCTAAAGAACATCCTACTAAAGAATGAATGGGTCAACAAGGAAATTAAAGAAGAAACAAAAAATACATGGAAATAAATGAAAATTTTCATGAAAATGAAAACACGATGAAAAATGAAAACCTTTGGGATGCAGCAAAAGTGGCCCTAAGAAAGAAATATATAGATACAGCAGTACAAGTCTACCTCAGAAAGCAAGAAAAATCTCAGATAAACAACCTAACCTTACACCTAATGGAGATAGAAAAATAACAACAAATGGAAGCCTTTATAAAGTCAGTTTTCTTCCCAGAAGAAGGGAAGTAATAAAGATTAGAGCAGAAATAAATGATATAGAAACAACAAAAAAAACCTCAGTAGAATAGATTAATGGAATCAGGAGTCACGTCTTTGAAAGAATTAATAAAAGTGATAACCCCCTAGCCAGATTTATCAAAAAGAAAAGAGAAAGGACCCAAATAAGTAAAATTGCTAATGTGAGAGAGGAAATCACAACCAATATCATAGAAATACAAACAATTATAAAAGAATATCATGAAAATTATGTCAACAAATTGGGAAATCGGGAAAAAATGGATAAATTCCTGGAAACATATAAGCACCAAAACTGAAACAAGAAGAAATAGAAAATTTGAAGAGACCAGCAAAGAAAATCAGTAATCAAAAATCTCCCAAGAAACAAAAGTCCAGGACTAGAGAGCTTCACAGGAGAATTCTACCAAACATTTAAAGAGTTAATACCTATTCTTATCAAACTATTCTAAAAAATAGAAATGGAAGGAAAACTTCCAAACTTTGGAATTAGCATTACCCTGATTCCAAAGTGAGACAAAGACTTCACTAAAAAAGAGAAGTACAGGCCAATATCCCTGATGAACACAGATGCAAAACTCAGCAAAAATACTACCAAAATGAATCCAACAGAACATTAGAAGAACCATTCACCACCATCAAGTGGGATTCCTGGTTTAAAAGGGTGGTTCATATTCATGATCAATCAATATGATATGCCACATTAATAAAAGAAAGAATAAGAACCATATGATCCTTTCAATAGATGCAGAAAAAGCATTTGGCAAAGTTCAGCATACATTCTTGATAAAAAACCCTCAACAAAGTAGTGAGAGAAGGAACATACGTCAACATCACAAAGCCCATAAATGAAAAACCCAAGCTAATATCATCCTCAATGGGGAAAAATGGAGAGCTTTTCTTCTATGGTCAGGAATGCCCACTCTCGTCACTGTTATTTAACATAGAACTAGAAGTCTTAGCCAGAGAGAGAGAGAGAGAGAGAGAGAGAAAGGAGGGAGGGAGGGAGGGAGAGAAGGAGGGAGGAAAGAAAAGATAATAAAACAAAAAAAAAAGAAATAAAAGGCATCTAAATCAGCAAGGAAGAAGTCAAATTCTCACTCTTTTCAGACCTGATCCTCTATGTAGAAAACCTAAAAGACTCCACCAAAAATTGCTAGAACTGACACACAAATTCAATGAAAGTATCTAGGAATAAGCCAAACCAAAGAAGTAAAAGATGTGTACTTTGATAAATTATAGAATACTTATAAAAGAAATTGAAGAAGACACAAATAAATGTAAAAATATTCTATATTCATGGATTGGAAGAACAAATACTGTTAAACAGTTTATGATACCCAAAGTAATATACATATTAAATGCACCCCCTATCAAAATACCACTAGCATTTTTTTGCAGAGCTAGAACAAACAACCATAAAATTTGTGTGGAACCACAAACAATACTCTGAATAGCCAAAGCAATTTTGAAAAAGAAAAGCAAATCTGGAGACATCACAATTCCAGACTTCAAATTTAATGTCATGCTGGGTCACTTTTGAACTGTCTTTCTCAAATTAATTTTATATTCAAGATAATACTCATGATGTAATATATAAAGATACCTCTTCTTACCTCTTCTTACTAGTTACCTTTTATGACAGAGTTATTTGAGATCCATGGGTGACAATTGAGTCATATTTCCCTCTTTCTCAGATGAAGAAGTCACTAAGTGTACATCTAGTGACTAATAGTCATGGTTTTCCAGAGTAAAAAACCAACAACATAGATCAACCTATAAGTGATATATATATATATATGAAGACATTTCTTATAAAATGTTGACTCATATGAAGACTGAGAAGTCCCATGATCTGCTATCTGCAAGGTTTGAGACCCAGAAAAGATGATGCTCTAGTTCTAAAATATGAGAATAGAGGAGTTGATGAAAAGTATAAATTCTATTCCTCAAGTCTGAGAATCAATAGGACCAAGGGCAGGAGTATACCAATATCACAGATCAACCAGTCGGGCAGAATGATTTCAACTCTCCTCTGCCATTTATTCCATTCAGCCCCTCAATGGATTACATGATGCCCACTAGCAACAAGGAATGCCATCTACTTTACTCAGTCCATTGAGGTGATACCAATGACTTCTGGACACACCCTCACATATACAACCAGAAATATTTAATCAGCTATCCAGACATCCTATGGACTAGTTAAGTTGGCACATACAATGAACCATCCCAAGTCCACCCACTGTCAACTTAGCACCCATACACAATTCCTTAAACTACACTTACACTCCAAGGACAACAGCAAGGTCATAATTCCACCTAACATGATACAACTATGCTGTATAAAACTGAAAATTCACTAAACCCCTTCCCCAGAAAAATGACTTAAAATCCTTGAGTGATGCTTACTCTTCTCCTTGATATCTGCTAACTTAAATGCTATAATGGGAAATAATTATTAATTATGATAAGTTAATTACATTTTACTTTACATGATAAGAGAATACATGTGAAAATAAAAAGATATTTGTTACATGTACATGTATGCCTGTATAAATATACAAGTATGTTGGTATATATACATGCACAGGCACACACACACAGAGAAACGTATTCTTACCAAACTGAGAAGTATGATAATTACACACTTCATTTCTGTAAGTAGTCACGTGGTCATATCTGGTGTTCACAATTAACTCCTCTACTACCCATTCCACAATCTCTTATTCTACAGCGAACAACTCACAGGTCAGACTTTACCCTCATTTCTTAAGGCTATTAGAAACACTGCCTGAATTGGCTTGTTGGAGTTTTCCATTGACCTTAATAACAGAGAATGGCCCTACTAAAGTACAACCTAAATGATATGAATTTCAGACATATTTGTTCTTATCTCCACTGTGGAGAAGTTGCCCAATTTCTCCTTCATAGTCTCACCAGCCAGCAAAGTAACTCCCTTCTTTGCATGATGATTCAGAGGAAGGAGGGGCACAAAGTGGCCCAGTGCCAGTCTTAACCTCACATTCAACAGAATTGGGGCACCTGGTTGGCTCAGCCGGTTAAGCTTCCGACTTTGATCAGGTCATGATCTCACGGTTCGTGGGTTCGAGCCCTGCGTTGAGCTCTGTGCTGACAACTCAAAGCCTGGAGCATGCTTCAGATTCTGTTTTTCCCTCTCTCTCTGCTCTTTTCCCACTTGCGCTCTTGATCTCTCTCTCTCAAAAATAAATAAATATTAAAAATTTTTAAAAAAATCATTATTGTGTATGCTACTGGAAGTCTCCTAGGAGGATTTTCCCTCTCTGTTGTTCTTCAGGGGTGTCCCAGAGAATGGCAGTAGTGATGCAGTTGTCCACTTTTAATGGTGTCTGCATATCCTGGAGAACTATCAGTAAACCAGGTCCAGGTCATCTCTTTCTCTATCTACTGATTACAGAAAACCCTCTGTGAGGCCATAAGTATGGCTACAACAGAGAAGCCAGTGGATAAGGCAAGAGGAACACGGGCATTGGGACTACTTGTTTGTGTAGCTTCAAAATATGAACACCTTACCACCATGTTCAAAATATCTCACTAGTTTTCCTTATAATTAAGGTGAAGAACAAAGTGCCTGACTTAGCCTCTAGAGCCCAAGTGATCCCACTTACAATGGTCTTTCTTGTTCCATCTGTCTCCTCTTGTTTCTCTCATTTGCATGGCAACTACATTTACCTTTTTTTTTTTTGTTTCTTCAATAATCTAGCTCTGAGATTATCTAGACCCTCCAATGATGGAAGGCTCTAAAGATGCAAGTGTCCACAGTCATCACCTAGATAGATATGAAGACTCTTGGCCTCACCCCTGACCTACCAAAGCAGAACCTGCATTTTAAGAAAAAGCTTAAAGATTCACCAGTATTACAGTTTGTGAAGCACTGATATATGCCACCTCCCACTGTGGTCCTTTGTTTTGTTTTCTCTTTCTTCTTCCCCTGACCTTTGCCTAGAAAGTTTCTCATGTGTTTTCAGATTAAAGTGGAAGGCTAGGTATAGGTCTGGAATGGTATAGATATAGGTATAGCTAGGTATAGGTCTCAACTAGTTTGCATGAGGGTTGACAACTGTATTTGAGATTGGTTCCTGAAAGGAATCCAAAAGTTTGGCCCCAATAAAATCATGTATGGTTGATTAGCTCAGATAAGATCATACTAATTAAAACACTCAGCACATCAAAATTTATAGAGAAACTGAAGTTTGCATAAATGTGTCAGAAGTGTCACCTGTGGTAAAAAATAGTGGCATAAAATTTCTATTGTTAAAACTAGCATTTTCTATGATGACTTGATGTCTATGATTTCAGAGTCTGTAATGCCCATGGGAACCTGGGCTTCTCATATAAATTCAAATCTACAATGTCCAGAAGTACAGCTTAGTTTTGTCCTAAAGGGAATCCTTGGGTGCTATTAGGGGAATTTTAGTTCTTCATACCTTTCTCCTCTGGCAAAAGCACACAGTTCTATAATTGGTTTACTCCTGTGTTTTAAACAATTTGATATAAATAACATTTTC
This sequence comes from Proteles cristata cristata, assembly GCA_017311185.1. Classification (NCBI taxonomy): domain Eukaryota; kingdom Metazoa; phylum Chordata; class Mammalia; order Carnivora; family Hyaenidae; genus Proteles; species Proteles cristata. The sequence goes on from JAESUZ010004710.1 coordinate 183,326, forward strand.
CTGAGCTTAGCAAATGAAGCCTCCAAAGTGAAAGTGTTGCTAGCTGTGTTTTGTCATTCCAGTGCTACTGTATTTTTTTTATACCTTAGAAAGCCCAACACTTTGAAGATATTTCCTCAATTTCTTATAAGATATGGGTAAGAGAGAAATAATTTATATAATATTCATTATTCTTTATATATAAAGATATATCATAATTTTACATTGTGTTTACAAGACGCCAAAAAATCCAGGTGAGTAACAGAAAACCACTAGTGAATAATTCATATATTTAATTTTAATGACTACAATCTTGATAAGCAAATAGCTGTGAGACTGAATTATTCACTTTAACAATGTTTTATTTCTCTCAACAGATCTGTAATAACTTATAGGTATTAGTGAACTAGAATGTTAAATAATTTAAATTGCATTTACAAATCACTTCATAACAGGGGCACCTGGGTGGCTCAGTAGGTTGAGTGTTCAACTCTTGATTTTGGCTCAGATCATGATCCTAGGGTTGTGTGATCAAGCCCCACTGGGCTCCATGCTCAGCATTCTCTCTTAAGCATTCTACTTAGCATTCTCTCTTTCTCCCTCTGCCTCACACTCCTACTCATGCACTCTCTCTTAAAAAAAAAAAAATCATTTCGGGGTAGTTCAATCAGTTAAATGTCAGACTCTTGGTTTCGGCTCAGGTCATGATGTTCGTGGGTTTCAGCCCCACATTGGGCTCCTTAGTGACAGTGTAGAGCCCACTTGGAATCCTCTCCCTCCCTCTCTCTCTGTCCCTCCCCCAGTCTCTCTTTCTCTTTCTCTCAAAATAAATAAATAAACTTAAAAAATCATTTCATAACAATTCCTACATAAGAAATCTTTCTAGTCATTATGAATAAAGCCTCCATTATACTTAATTCATCACACTTTCTGATAAAACTTTTAAAGTAAATCACTTGAATATTAACTCTTTCCTTTATCCCACTTCTGACAAGAATTTTATTGACTATTCATCTACGTGTAGGAGGTAATAGGTAGTAAGTACCCCTTCATGCTCTTTTCAGCATTTATAGTTTAATAAGTACCCACACGTAAACTGAACTTGAGTATCTTCAATTCTTTAGTGATTTGAGATTTCATGGAAGCAAGTCCTTTCAAATAAATGTACATTTAAAAACTACAATTATTGGCTTTGGTTACTTATATCACTTGTATTCCACTCCACTCTTTGGCTCAGTTTTATTCTGTTAAATAACTGGTGGCAAAAAAAAAAAAAATACTCTCAAGTTAAACCAGAAGGATTTCTAGAAAAAGTCAGTTCTAATCACTGTAATATCAAATGTAAAGCCACTTTTAAATATGAAAAGAACTTTCAGGCAGTGCTAGTATATTTATGAACAGCACAAAGTTTGTGAAGTGAAATTTAAAATGAAAATCTCTTTCATACACATATTTCATAGAAAAATAAAGAAGGAAATTTCAATAAAACAAGTTTCCCCAAATTGATAACTCTGTTATTTTTTTTTTAAGTTAATTTATTCATTTTGAGAGAGTGAAAAAGCGAGTGAGCGCACCAGCAGGGGAGGAGCAGAAAGAGAGAGGTAGAGAGAGAATCTCGAACAGCTCTGCACTGTCAGCATAGAGCCTGATGTCAGGCTTGATCTCACAAACCATGAGATCATGACCTGAGCTGAAATCAAGAGTCACATTTAACTGCCCCGAGCCATGCAGGCACCTGAAAATCAACAACTTTAAGTAAAAACAGAAGTTAAGATAAATATTTATTACCAAATTCTGAGCTTTTCTCTTTCGTTGTCCATAAACTTTCTCTGACATATTCTGAATCATGCTTTGCTTGTCTTTCCCACACTTATTCATCGACCTATCTATTATTTTCTGCATATTGGTCTTTGTGCATCTTGTGATCTCCACCCACCCAAACTTCTCCTTCTGCTTTTTTTTCTCTTCTTGATGCCTTCTTCTCTGCTTCTCTCTTCAGAACACTTCTATTAAATGATACACAGGAAAAATATTTTGCATTTGTTCACCCACAGTAGATATACAACAACTGTCCTCCACATTGCTGGAGTGCTCAAATTTGTTCCCCTGTTCACTGTTGTATAACTTGTTTCCCATTCACTTCTCTTTATTCTCTGCCCTCCCCTGCATCACATAACGGAAATGGCTCTCACTAAAGCCACTAAAAATCTTAGTTTCCATGCTCAATCACATGTGTTCACTCCATTTCCTACCAGAGGATTTATTTTAGTGACTGGCACCAGAACTTTCTTTGTCTTTCCTGAATATCTTCCTTTCTTTCTGTTCATGACACTCATCTGTCCTGTTTTCCTTCTCTTCTTCATTTCATCATATCCTTTCCTGGTCTTTCCCTATCTTTCACTGCTGTCAGAACTATTAGATTTAACAAGAAATGGTGTTTTTGAATGGATTTTCTCTAATATAGAAATGCTAGGGAGACTGAAGGAACCAGTCAGAAAAAAGTAGGCAGCCAAGAAGGAAGCAAGGCAGTCTGTGAACAGCTAAAATCGTGTTCCAACACTGTCTGCATGAGGGTTGTTGTCACTCCTGCTGTGTGGGAGCCACTGTACATACTGATAGGGTGGGTCACTGGTGTGGGTGCATTTGCTGGCATCCTCATTTTATTTCATTTTTTCTTAAAAAATTTTTAATGTTTATTTATTCTTGGAGACAGTGCAACCAGGGAAGGGGCAGAGAGACAGGGAGACATAGAATCTGAAACAGGATCCAGGCTCTGAGCTGTCAGCACAGAGCTGGACGCAGGGTTTGAACTCATGAACCACAAGATCATAACCTGAGCCAAAGTCGGACGCTTAACCATCTGAGTCACCCAGGAGCCCCTGGAACCTTCATTTTATATAGTGACTGCCTTAGTAACCCAAATTCTCTTTCATCCTTGTCCCTTTTACTCCCTCACTCAAAATTCCAAACCCAGTGTGGGGAAGTTAGATTTGCCAAACTTACATTAGGTGCCCTCATTCTAGTTGTGAGGAGGACAACTTTTGGCTCCTAGAGTGGGTGGTAGACTTGGCCTGCTACCAAGATTACGTGGGAGAAAAAAGGATCAGATTGGCTATGTGAAAATGGTATACATCTTCAGTACTACTTTAATATATTTCTGTCACTTCAGACCCTTACCCTTCTCTTGACACTTGGTGTATTCTCTAATGGATAGATCATACATAAGTATGCCTTTATCTACTCCAATGATTTCTAAGTCATTTCTATTAAGCTCTTGTAATTTATACTACAAAGTACATATCACCTAGAGGTCCACAAACTGGCCACTGCATTCTAGTTCTTAATCAATTTTGAGGAAAATCTACCCAGTTACCCAGGTATTCCTCTATTCCTCACTGAAAACTCCTTCAGCTCCAATATGTCACAGAGGTAGTGCCACTACATTCTGAATTCTTTGGCATCTGTTTTCATCTTCTTGTTCATCTCAATGTCAGTTTGCTAGCGGACTTGTCAAGTCACATGTATTTAAATCATTTGTGGAGCAAGTTTAAAATACAGATTATTAGCTTTAACTCTTGACACACTAAATCAATTTCTACAGTAAAGCTTCAAATCTATATTTTGCACAAAAGTTTTCCCAGATAATTCTGATGTGTACTCTGAATTGAAAGCAGCAAGACGGTAGTAACTTCTTCTTGCCTAGTACTCCTGAGCACAATTTCCCCTTCCTTCAGCCTATTTTTATACTACCATATATGCACTTTAAAAGAGAGTCTTACAGTGCTATACCCTCCTCTTGTTCCCTGATAAATAATATTCAAGATCTTTCATAAGCTATTTAGGTAACTTTACTACCCTAGCCCATCAAGCTTCTTTCCCCTTCACCCTACATCCACATTCAAGACACAGAATTTGTTTCATACTGAATCCTGTACCATAAATTTAACACATACGTATAATGTCTTTCAGTTTTCAAAATCTGTTCATTACTGAATTTTAATATTTAAATGATTGTACTATTTTCATTTGCTCCAAAACAGATTCTCTATATTAAATATGTAAAAAATTAAGAGGGCATTCTGATGTGCATATTTATATCTCAAATCTCCTCCCCATATTTTCGCATTATAAATTCTTATTGACATTTAAAACATGTATTCCATTTCATTTCAGGAAACAGCCAGTGAGGACATGGAAAAAGATAATGCGACACTGCTGACAGAGTTAGTTCTCACGGGGCTCACATATGAACCAGAGTGGAAACTCCCCCTATTCCTAGTGTTCTTGGTTATCTATATTCTGACCATTGTGGGGAACCTTGGTCTGATTGCTCTTGTATGGAATGACCTTCAGCTACACATTCCCATGTACTTTTTTCTTGGAAGTTTGGCATTTGTGGATGCTTGGATATCATCCACAGTGACCCCGAAGACGCTAGTAAACTTCTTTGCAAAGAATAAAATGATATCTCTTCCTGAATGCATGATACAGTTTTTTTCCTTTGCAATCAGTATAACCACGGAATGCTTTCTGCTGGCAACAATGGCTTACGATTGCTATGTAGCCATATGCAAACCATTACTTTATCCAGTAATTATGTCCAATATAGTATGCATCCGGCTGTTAGTTTTGTCATTTTCAGGTGGTCTTCTTCATGCCATAATTCATAATGCTTTGTTATTCAGATTAACCTTCTGCAATTCCATCACGGTATATCACTTTTACTGTGACATTATACCATTGTTAAAGATTTCTTGTACTGATCCTTCTATTAATTTTCTGATGGTATTCATTTTGGCTGGCTCAATACAGATGTTCACTATTCTGATAGTTCTTGTCTCATATTCGCAAGTACTCTTTTCAATCTTAAAGAAGAAGTCTCTACAAGGCATAAGAAAAGCCTTCTCCACCTGTGGAGCACATCTCTTATCTGTCTCGTTATATTATGGTGCTCTTGTCTTAATGTATGTGCGCCCTATATCTGCACAATCAGATGATCAGGATATGATGGACTCTTTGTTTTACACTATCATAATTCCATTCTTAAATCCAATTATCTATAGCTTGAGAAATAAGAAAGTCATAGATTCACTGAGAAAAAAGTTAAAGAGAAATACTTAAGTCATACTAATACCTACTTTTTCATTAAAATGACACAAAATTACAGATTAGATGTTCTTAAGTGATTAGCCTTCAAAGTTTTTGCAGGTATAATTGCATTTTAGCATTTTAATGACTAAGGTATGTGTACAATTAGCTTTCTGAAATGTGTTTATTATTCAAAAACAAAGAAGTCTATCCAAGTGTTCATGTCATACTAAAATAATTCAAGAGGAAAACAAAATATTTTATATGTTTTTATGTTTTCAATGTGGCTTCATAAATTCATTAAGCATGGTAATAGTTTAACACCTCTGAAAGGAATATGAATATCATGTCTTTGACAGCCATGCAGCCTGAAGACTCACATCACATTTACTCCACAGTGGAGTCACAGTTGTGTATGAGTGAACACAGGCAAAAATGTATGAGTGATCCAATTTCAGTCTACCCATGCCCTTCCTCTTTCCTACTGATACCACTGAGGCTCTCACGCTAAAACTACTCACATCTGTCATTTGCTACAGTCTTGTTTCTTCTCTTACATTCTATTGATATTCTCTTACTTTCCAAACATTACTGTCAGATTATTCTTTATAAAAAGAAGTCTGATTAAACAATATCCTTCTTAAATAACTTTCAATGGATTGTCATTGCTACCAGATTATGTGTATATACAGTGTGACTAGAACTCTCTATATGCATATCCATATGTTTATTTCTTCTTTATATGTATATATTACATTATATGTAAACACATGTAAATCTGTTTACCTTTATTGTGCAGATTACATATTTGCTGCATTCAACAATTTTAGTAGTTATATATGTTATATATACATATGTCCTAACATTAATGATGTCAGGTGGAGATAAAAATAAACATCTTAAATGTGTGTATGTATGTGTACATACACATATATGTGTGCATGCATATATACATATATACACACATACATATACATATATATGTATACATGTATATATACATATATATGTATGTGTGTTATATATGTGTGTGTGCATATATATATATATAATGTGTGTGTATATATATGTGTGTGTGTGTGTGTGTGTGTATATATATATATATATATATATATATATATATCTCCCTGCAGTATCTTACCATGGTATTACTTAAGGTCTTTCCCAACAAAATCTTGATTTATCTCTTCAGCCTCTTCCTCCACTATTTTCCTAATAGACTCAGTGTTATCACCAAAATGAGCCACTGAAAGCCTTCAGAACACCTTCTCAGGTACATGGTTTTGTTCATATGGTCTCTCCACAAAGAATGCTTCCCCAAGTGCACCCATCTTCATTACAATTGAAAAGATTTCTGTGATGCATTTCCTAATTACCTTGAAAAGGAGAGGAATGCTAACTCATTTGAAACACTGTGTATTTTATTTTTTAGGTCACAATGGCCTTTATTAGTACTTATTTTTGACCCATAAACTTTTTTAGATTATAACTCAAGCTTATGCACGTGAGGTCCTAAATAAGTACTTAGGAAATACATATACATTTGAAATGAATCTGACAGCACAAGTACTTCAAATGAAGTGAGAGTGCATCACTCGTTTTCAATCCTGTAATAAGCCCTAAGAGATTACTGGGCTTGGGGTGTCTGCTTCAGACTAGCTCATCTTCCTGTTACTTTCAAGACAATCACAAGCACTATATACCTAAAGCAAATTATTCTTATACGGCATAATACCAGAAAGAAGCCCTTTAATTAGATGTTTGTTTAAAGATACAAAACACACAGTATTTAAAACAAATATTATGATGTATTTCTGGAGGTGCAGATCACAAAAGTAGGCCAGGTCATCTGCCCTCTTTTTCCCCCCTTAGGGATATCCTCAAGAGCCAGGAAAGGGACTGAATACATCAGAGTTTAGACACTGATTTTCACTGAGAATCCATGCTATTGCATAGGTCTGTAGTTTGTTAATTTTTTTTTTTTTACTCTTTATTTAAATTTTAGTTAACATACAGTGCAATGTTGGTTTCAGGAGAATTCAGTGATTCATCATTTACATGCAACACCCACTTCTCATCACAAAAACTGCCCTCAGTAATATCCATCACCCATCTACCCAACCCCTCCCCCCCACTTCCCTCCATAAATTCTTAGTTTGTTCTCTACCATTAAGAGTCTCTTGTTATTTGTTTCCCTCCCTTCTTTTTCCCCCTTTCCATATGTTCATCTGTTTTGTTCATTAAAATATATGAGTGAAATCATATGGTATCTGTCTTTCTCTCATGGACTTACTTCTCTTTGCTTAATACATTCTAGCTCATACATATCATTGCAGATGGTAAGATTTCATTCTTGATGGCCAAGTAATATTCTGTTGTGTATACATATCACTTCTTTATCCATTCATCAGTTAATGGACATTTACACTCTCTCAATAGTTTGGCTATTGTTGATAATGCTGCTATAAACAACAGTGCATGTACTCTTCAATCTGTATTTTTTTTTCCTTCGGGCAAATACCTACTAGTGCAATTCCAGAGTCATAGGATAGTTCTATTTTTAACCTTTTGAAGAATCTCCATACTGTCTTCAGAGTGTCTGTACCATTTTGCATTCCCATCAACACTACAAAAGGGTCCCCCTTTCTCTGCATCCTATCTAACACCTGTTGTTCCTTGTATTGTTAATTTTAGCCTTTCTGACAGGTGTGAGGTGGTATGTCACTATGGTTTTGGTTTGTATTTCCCTAGTGATAAGTTATATTCGGCATCTTTTCATGTGTCTCTTAGCCATCTGGATGTCTTATGGAAAAATGACTATTCATGTCTTTCACCCATTTTTAATTGGGTCATTTGTTTCTGGGGTGAGTTTGACAAGCTCCTTACAGATTTTGGATACTAAGCACTTAATAAGATACATCATTTGCAAATACCTTTTCTTTCCCATTCCATAGTCTGGCTTTTAGTTTTGCTTCCTTAGTCAATTGTTTCCTTTGCTTTTCAAAAGATTTTTTTTTTTTTGGCTTGAGGTTTTTTGCTTTGTTTTATTCTTTTTTTTTTTTTTTATTTCTCATACTGCAAAGCTTACAAGTCTTAAGGCCAGTGAATGTTTACAATAGCATACAGTTGTCTTAACACCATTCTGCTCAAGATATGCATTATATCCATCTCCCCAGGAGGTCTCATTATGCTCCTTCCCCCTAAAGGTGACCTCTATTCTTCCTGATCTCTATAACCACAGTTTCTATGAAACTGAAGAACACATGAAACTGTGGTTTTCAAAAGATTTTTATCTTAGTTCCAATAGTTCATTTATGCTTTTGATTCCCTTGCCTTCAGCAATGAGTCTAGTAAGTTGCTATAGCCAAGGTCAAAGAAGTTGCTGCCTATGTTCTCCTCTAGGATTTGATGGTTTCCTGTCTCACATTTAGGTCTTTCATCCGTTTGGAATTTATTTTTGTGTATGGTGTAAAAAAATGGTCCAGTTTCAGACTTCTGCATGTTGCTGTCCAATTTTCCCAACAGCATTTGTTTAAGAGACTGTCTTTTGTCCATTGAATATTTTTTCCTGTTTTGTCAAAGATTAGTTGACTATATAGTAGTGGGTCCATTTCTAGGTTTGGTATTCTGTTCCACTGATCTATGTGTCTGTTTTTGTTTCAGTGCCATATTGTCATGATGACTACAGCTTTGTAATATAGTTTGAAATACATAATCATGATGCCTCCAATTCCGTTGTTCTTTTTCAGAAATGCTTTGGCTATTTGGGGTTTTTGTGTGTGTGGTTTCATACAAAGTTTCGGTTTGTTCTAGTTCTGTGAAAAATGCTGGTGGTACTTTGATATGGAATGCATTAAATGTGTAGATGCTTAGGGTAGTATAGACATTTTAACAATATTTGTTCTTCCAATTCCATGAGTATGGAATGTTATTCCACTTCTTTGTGTCCTCTTCAATTCTTTTCATAAGTGTCCTATACTTTTCAGAGTATAGATCTTTTACCTCTTTAGTTAGTTTTATTCCTAGGGGTTTTACTGTTTTTGGTGCAATTGATAATGGTATTGATTATTTGATTTCTTTTTCTGCTGCTTCATTATTATAGAAATGCAACAGATTTCTACATGTTTATTTTGTATTCTGCAACTTTGATAAATTCATATATTCATTGATGTACTAATGTATTAGTTTTAGCATTTTTTTTGGTGGAGTCTTCTGGATATTTTACATAGAATATCATGTCATCTGCAAATAGTGAAAGTCTGACTTCTTCCTTGCTGAGTTGGATGCTTTTTCTTCTCTGATTGCTAAGACTAGAACTTCCAGAACTATGTTAAATAGTAATGGTAAGAGTGAACATCCTTGTCTTGTTCCTGACTGTCTCAGAAAGGCTCTCAGTTTTTCCCCATTGAGGATATTATCTGTGGGTCTTTCTTAAATGGCCTATGGATGTTGAGTTATGTTCCCTCTAAATCTACTTTGTTGAGGGCTTTTATCACACTTATTGATTTGCAAATATTGAACCAGCTCTATAGCCCAGGAATAAATTCCACTTGATCATGGTGTAATTTTAAAGTACTGTTGAATGCAAGTTGCTGGTATTTTACTGAGAATTTGTGCATCCATGTTCATTAGGGATATTTGTCTATAATTATCCTATTAAGTGTGGTCTTTGCTTTTGCAACCAAAGTAATACTGATCTCATAGAATGAGTTTGGAAGTTTTCCTTCCATTTATATTTTTTGGAACAGTTTGAGTAGAATAGATATTAACTCTTCTTTAAATGTCTGGTAGAGTTCCCTTAGGGAGCCATCTGGCCCAGGACTTCGGTTTGTTGGGAGATTTTTCATTACTGATTTAATTCCATTGAAAGTTACTGGTCTGTTCAAGTTTTCTGTTTATTCCTTTTTCAGTTTTAGTAGTTTGTAAGTTTCTAGGATTTTGTCCATTTCTTCCAGATTGCCCTATACGTTGGCATATAATTTCCCCTCCTACTCTAGTTGTATTTCTGTGGTGATGGTTGTGCTCTCTCCTCTTTCATTTGTGACTTTATTTATTTGAGTCCTTTTTCTTTTCTTTTTGATAAGTTTGGCTAGGAGTTAATCAATTTTATTAATTTTTTCAAAGAATCAGCTCTTAGTTTTGTTGATCTTTCTACTGTTTTTTTTGTTTCTATTTATTTCTGCTAATCTTTATTATTTCCCTTCTGTTCATGTTAGACTTTATTTGCTGTTCCTTTTATAGCTCCTTTTGGTGTCTGATTAGATAGTGTATTGGAAACCTTTTTTGCTTCCTGAGATAGGACTGTAACAGTGCAATATACTTCCATCTTATGACCACCTTTGCTACTTTTCAGAGGTTTTGGGCTGTCATGTTTTCATTTTCATTGGCTTCCATGTACTTTTTAATTTCCTTTTTAATTTCCTGTTTTACCCATTCATTCTTTAGAGGGATTTTTTTAAGCTCCATGTATTTGAGAGTTTTCCAATTTTTTTCTTGTGGTTGACTTCAAGTTTCATAGCGTTGTGATCTGAAAATAAGCATGGTATGATCTTGATCTTTTTGTACTTGCTGATAGTTGATTTGTAACACAGTATGTGATCTGTAGTATGTTCCATGTACATTTGAAAATAATGTATACTCGGCTGCTTTAGGATGAAATGTTCTGAATATACATATATATTTTAAATCTTCTATATTGTTTATTCATCTTTGAGAGAGAGAGAGAGAGAGTGAGCAGGAGAGGGGCAGAGAGAGAGGAAGACACAGAATCTGAAGCAGGCTGCCAGCACAGAGCCTGACGTGGGGCTTGAACTCACAAGCTGTGAGATCATGACCTGAGCTGAAGTCGGATGTCCAACCAACTAAGCCACCCAAGCGTCCCCTGAATATATTTTTTAAGTCCATTCAGTCCAGTGTTTCATTCAAAGCGATTATTCTCTTGCTGATTTTCTGCTTAGATGATCTGTCCATTGCTGCAAATGGGGTGATAAAGTCCCCAACTATTATTGCATTACTATCAATGATAAAGTCCCCTACTATTATTGTATTATAATCAGTGAGTTTCTTTATGCTTGTTATTAATCGATTTATATATTTGTCTGCTTCCAACTTGGGGTCATAAATACTTATGATTGTTATATATTCTTGATGGATAGACACTAATTATGATAAAATGCCCTTCTTGATCTCTTGTTACAGTCTTTAGTTTAAAATCTAGTTTGTCTGATATAAGTATGGCTACTCTGGCTTTCTTTTGACATGCATTTGTATGGTAAATATTTCTCCATCATCTAACTTTCAATCTACAGGTGTCTTGTAGGAAGCATATAGATGGGTCTTTTTTATCCATTTAATACCTTATGTCTTTTAATGGAGTATTTAGTCCATTTATCATCAGAGTACTTTTTCAAAGATATGAATTTAGTGCCACTGTGTTCCTTTTAGAGTGGTGTTTCTAGTGATGGTCTATGGTCCTTTCTAGTCTTTGCTGTTTTTAGTCTTTTTACTCCTCTCAAAGAGTCTCCCTTAAAATTTCTTGCAGGGCTGTTTTAGTGGTCATGAACTCCTTTAGTTTTTGTTTGTCTGGGAAACTATCTTTGTTTCTATTCTGAATAGCAACTTTCCTGGATAGAGTATTCTTGGCTGCATATTTTTCCCATTCAATACACTTAATATATCCGACCACTGCTTTCTAGCCTGCCAGATTTCTGTGGATAGATCTGTTGTGAATCTGATCTGTCTTCCCTTGTAGGTTAAGGACTTTTTTTCACTTGCTGCCTTTAGGGTTCTTTCCTTGTCTGCGTATTTTGTGAATTTGACTATGATATGCCTTGGCAATCATTGGCTTTTGTTGAATTTCATGGAAGTTCTCTGTGCTTCTTAGATTTTTATATCTGTGTCCTTCCCCAGATTAGGGAAGTTTTCAGGCATAATTTGTTAGAATAAGCCTTCTGTCCCTTTTTTTCCTCTCTTCATCTTCTGGGACTCCTATGATATGAGTATTATTGTTTCAATAAGTTGCTGAGCTCCCTAAGTCTACTTTTGTAATCCATTACCTTCATTTCCCTCTTCTTTCCTCTTTTCAGCTTAATTACATTCCATAATTTCATCTTCTATATCACTGATTTGCTCCTCTGCTTTATCCATCCTCGTTTTTCTTGCCTTTATTTATATTTGCCTTTGGCTATAGTATTTTTAATTTTAACCTGACTACATTCCGGTACTTTTATCTCTCCAGTAAGGGATTCTCTAGTGTCTTCTCTGCTTTTTTTCAAGCTCAGCTGGTATCCTTATGATAACTGTTTAAATTCTAGTTCACACATCTTACTTTGTATTGATTAAACCCTTGGCTTAAACTCTACTTCCTGTTATTTCTTTTGGGGTGAACTTCTCCATCTAGTCATTTTGTTCAGAAAAGAAAATAAAGGGGAAAATGCAAAAAAAAAAAAAAAACCTAAACAATAAACAAATAAGAAAAATATAAAAAACTAGATCCTTGGTGTGTTTATGAATGTTAAAAAAAATCTAGGTCCTAAAATAAAACAAAACAGAATGACAATAAACAAAAAAAGAAAAAAGAAAAAAAATAAATATGTAGATAAAATAAAATATTTAAAAAGGAATTGAAAAATAAGAAAATAAATGAAAATAATAATGAAGAATAAACTAAAAAGGAAGCTAGAATTAGTTTCCCCTAGAGCTGAAGCTTTGCAGTACTCTATGATGAGTAGACTAGTTGTGAAGAGTTGTTTGTGCTAGTCTTCTGGAGGAGGGTTCTATTGTGCTGATTCTTACGTGGACTTTCCCTAGTGAAAATGCACTTCCCCCCTCCACTTTTTGCTGCTGTTTTTCTTCTTTATAGTGCCCTGCTCTCTAACCCCAGAGCTGTAAGTTTGTACCCCCCACTCTTCTGGGAACCCTCAAAGGAAAGCAATCAATCATCCCTCTAGTGTCCTTGGTTTTCATCAGAACGCTGTGTTCACTCTGCCTATTTCTGAGCTTTTTTATCTCATGCACTTAACTGAGCTTCAAAACTCCAAATTTAAGGAACTCCTGAAGTGTAGACCTATGCTACTCCTCTTGGGTAGGGTCTTGCCACAATTTTACCATTTTCCAGCCTGTGCAAAGTAAGTGGTCACACAACCCCACTGCAGTTGGGAGTTTGTGGTGAAACAGAGCAGAATGCCAGCACCTCAGCTTACTGCCCTCAGCAGGAGTCCCTGCTCCTATGCCTGGGAACAGTGCAGCATGTTGGCACTATCCACTCTTCTTGTGGCCCAGGGGATCCTCAGACCATGCTGTCAGTCCTGGGACTCTACCCTGCTTTGCCATCTAAGCACCTTTAAGCCAGGCACAACCCCATTCTAAAAATTCAGAATATGCACTCTGCTGCTTATAATACTTTGCAGTAGCCCTTAGTAAGCAGGCTTCTTCCCTGCTGCTCCATCCACAGTTCTATCTTCCTCAAGTCAACTCTCTGAACTTCCAAAAGTGGTCGCTTTTCTACTCTTAGACTTACAATTTTTCTTCTCTCAGGTCTCCAATTGATTTCTTGGGTGTTCAGAATGATTTGATAACTATCTAGCTGTGTTCAAGGGAGGAGACAAGCTTAGGATCCCCCTTAACCTCTGCCATCCTCACTCCTTCTCTATACTTTGTTAATTTTTGTTGTCTAATAATATTCTCATCATTCTGATATTTCTATAAATTATATAAATTTTTGCTTAATCATACAATGTTATGATTCAAAGACTATACTGGTAATATGTACAACTAGTGTATTTTTCTTCTGTAATCATAAAGATCTGTTTCAGTTCCCGAGCTGTTCTTTAAATGAAAGGTTGGCATCAATCTGTGAATATACGAATGTGGTGTATACACTGTCTGGTCCTACTTTAGGTTGGGCATGTGCGGACAAGCTTTGGGGGTCTCAGAAACTCAGACTTCCTGTGAAGCATTCTCTTGCACATATGTCATACATAGATTTCCCTGCTCTGAAGTGTCTTTCGTTAAACTTCCAACTACTTTATCCGTTCCAGAAGTTCCCTAAAATCTCCTGTTCACTAATGTGTTCCCATTCTCATTTCTGTTACACAATTTTTTATTTTTGTACATCATTTTTGTCATTTCAGTGTCATGTTAGGAAAGACCTAAAATACACATCCCTGCAAAGCCCACATTTTAGACAAGATGTTCTGCAAAGTTTTAAAAAGAAAACTATGAAGTTGCATGTGTATTATTTAATGATATTTAGATGTAAAAGACAATAGCACAATGCTAAGTTCATCCAGTTGTCTGGACCACTACTGAATATGGATTAAACTACCCTTTGAAAATATTAACATAATAACAATATAAACACCTTTTATTGGGAACATATTAATTTTCTTACTTAGAGATTTGTTGAATTTGTAGTTCCCAGTCCTTGTACATGTTTATGCATTTTTTTCTCATTTTATAATATCTAGTTAAAGTCACTGACAATATTATCCTGGACTGTGCTCAAAGACTCAACACACTTAGGTAAAAAACAAACACCAATCAAATCTAGAATAGTATTTGTCAATCTGAGTTGTGGGTAATTAGGGTAGAATCTTGGTAAGAAATATATTATGTATGTGTGAGCAACTCTCTAGTATAGACTTTCTTTTTATTGTTCTCAGTCAAAATAGTGTTTGCAGCCTTTACTGGCTTCAGAATAAGTTTGAGGGCTTGGGGAAACAACGTGTGATGGGTTTAGTCCATTACTAGTTTGTTGTTCAGGAAGTTTATGCTGTGAGTTGGGACTACACTAGATAAGTATTCTTTTAAATAATCAAGTGAAGTAAAGTTTTAAAATTAAGGATGTTAGAGCTAGAAATAGAGACACATCCTCTATTCCTTACTTAAACAGCACTATGCAAACATGTACAGATTTCCATTTTCAGTTTTATACCTTACTCCCATATTTAGGCAGCTGGATACAGGTTTCAATGGGGCCTTTGTTCCAAAGGATGAAGTATTGTGGAAAATTTTGTAACTTTTTCTTGAAAGTATAATTGACAGTGATGACAGGCAATTAAAAGACCACTGCTTCATGTCAGTGAGGTTAATTCCAGGGATATCTGTTTAATAGAGAATTTAATTGTCAAGCTGGATAAGTTTTAAACCATCCTTCTCGATGAATTTTATATATAATAATCATGATACATTAATGCAATGACATTTCTTCTGAGAAGCTACCTTTTTTTTTTTTTTTGACAATTCTTAAGCTATTTATTCTTTGGCTCTGGAGTGGCTCTTGGTTTCTCTAAAAGCAAAAGAACATTTGTGGCAGCCTGCTTCACCAGAACATGAGGAATATGCATTGTGCAAATAAGGTATTTGCATTCATTCACTCATGCAAAACTCTGAACTACTTGGAATTGAGCAGCAGGGACATGCACAGAGGACAGTGGCGCTGAGAACACATTTAGAAATGACAGAAAAGTCCCAGCTGCCAACTCAGCCTCCAGCCCTCAGCTCCTATACCACCTTCACCGTTAGCTGGTAAGGAGAAGGGCTGAGAAGCTACCTTCTAAGTCAGACTTATTTGAGGACAATGGTTAAGAGTTGCATCATATTTCCCTCTATTTTTCAAATTAAAGAAAAAGTTTGTGAAATGTGAAGTTAGTATAGATATTACTCAGGGTTGTCCAGAGTACAGAATCAATAAGGTGCATGTATCTTATCTATATCTGAAGACTTTATTACAAGATAGTAGATTACATGAATATGGAAGCTGAGAAGTCCCATGTTCTGCCATCTGCAAGGCTGAGACTCAGGAAAGATAATGCTCTACTTCTAAAATGTGATACTAGGAGAACCTATGGACAGTATAGACTCCATTAAGTCCAAAGTACTAAGAACTGAGGTCAATATCACAGATCAACCAGTTGGGCAGAATGAATTCAACTTTCCTCTGCCTTTTTGTTCCATTCAGCCCCACAATGGATTACATGATGCCCACCAGCATCAGGGAGCGCCATCAACTTTACTCAGTCCGCTAATGTGATACCAATCTCCTCTGGACACACCCTCATACATACAACCAGAAATGATATTTAACCAGTTATCTAGACATCCTGTGGACTAGTCATGTTGGCCCACGAACCATCACAAGTCCACCCACTGTCAACTTGGCACCCACACACAATTTCTTAAACCATACTTAAACTCCAAGTAAAGACAATAGCAAGATCATAATTCCACTTAACATAACTATACTGTGTAAAACTGAAAATACACTAACCCTTTCCACAGAAAATGAGTTTAAATCTTTGAGTGATGCTTACTCTTTTCCTTGATATCTGGTAACTTAAACACTATGATGTCAAATTAACAAAATAATTAATTACCATGATATAAATTCATTACATTTTATTTTACATGATAAGAGAATATGAGTGAAAGGAAAGCAAAAATGCTTGTTATATATACATGTAATATACAAAGATGTTGGTATGTACACATACACACACAAAGATTCTAACCAAATTGAGGAGTAAATACTTATGGCAATTACACTTCTCATTTCTGTAACTAGTCATGTAGTCATAGCTAGTGTTCACAATTATCTCTTCCACTACCCATTTCACAATCCCTTATTGTATAGGAAACAACTCACTGATTAAACTTCTTTATCTTTATTTCTTAAGTGTCTGGCTATTAGAAATCCCACCTGAATTGGTTTGTTGGAGTTTTTCATTGACCTTAATTACAGGGAAAGGCACTACTAAAGAACAATCTACTTGTCCTCATCTTCAATGTGGAGAAGAGCCCAATTTCTCAGTGGTTTCACCAGCTAGCAGAGTGACTCCCTTCTTTTCATGATGATTCAGAAGAAGGAGGAACACAAAGTGGGCCAGTCCCAATCTTAACTTCTTGATGAGCAGAATCATTATTGTGTGTGTTGGTGGAAGCATTCCTCCCTCTCGCTCTAAGACCTTTATACCAGCAGAGCATAAAGGCACAAGAAGACTTGCAAAAATTATGCTAGTGTGTCATTAGTGGTAATAGTGAGTGGTACCACTCCAATTTTCACTATGTGATTCCTGGACTCATGAATCCTAGCTATTGGACTGTACTATGTATTTGACATTGTTTCAGAAAATATACAGGCTTCTGGAGAGCCTTGCTGAACTATGCATGGTAATGCCATCTAGGTGGTGCAGTAACTGAGTTTCTTTCTTTTTTTTTTAACTTTTTAAAAAAATTTATTTCTGAGAGAGAGACAGCGTTATCAGGGGAGGGTCAGAGAGAGAGGGAGACACAGAATCTGAAACAGGATCCAGGGTCTGAGCTAGCTGTCAGCACAGAGCCTGACACGGGGCTCAAACCCACAAACTGTGAGATCATGACCTGAGCCAAAGTCAACAGCCCAACTGACTGAGCTACCCAGCCAGGTGCCCTACAGTAACTGAGTTTCAAAAGAGGATTCCATCATTCTAGCGAACCACCTCTATCAGGATGGTGGGGAAAATGGTAAGATGAGGTAATTTATTATCAGGGGGACATTGTCACACTTTATTTACTGTGAAGTGAGCTGATTAATTAGAAGCAATGGACATGGAATATCATGACAGTGGATAAGGAATTCTATAAGGTTTTGGTGGAACTAATTTACTGCAGTACTGCAAATCTATTTTTTTTTTTTTGTTTCTTCAGTTTTCTAGCTCTGAGATCATCTAGACCTTCCAGTGATGGAAAGCCATGTCCAGAGGCATCACATTTTCAGACATGAAGACTCTCAGCCTCACTCCTGACCTACTGAAGCAAAATCTGCATTTTCAGAAAAAAAAAAAAACACAGAAGATTCACCTATATTACAATCTGAAAAGCACGGATATATGTCACATCCCACTGTGGTCCTTTGTTTCATTTTCCTTTTGCTCTTCTCCTGACCTTTGCCTAATAAAATTTCTCATGTATTTTCACATTAAAGTTGGAAGTTAGATGTTAGTCTAGAATCTCAGGTGTAGTTTGCACGAGGACAATTTTATTTGGGGTTAGTTCTTGAAGGGAATTCAGAATTTTAGCCTTATTAAAATCATGATTAGCTCAGAGAAGACTATACTAATCAAAGCACTCTTAACATCCAAATTTTAGAGAAACTGAAGTTTGCAGAAACGTTAGAAGTGTCATCTGTGGTGAAAATAGTAGCATAAAGTGTAATTTAAACTGTTAAAATTAGAACTGTATACAATGACTTGACGTTTATGATTTTGGAGTCTGTAATGCCCTATGGGACACCTGGACTTCTCATACAAATTCAAATCTACAATGCCCCCAGAAGAATAGCTTAGTTTTGTTCTAAAGGGAATCCTTGGTTGTTATTAAGGGAATTTTAGTTCTTCACTCCTTTCTCTTCTGGCAAAAGCAGTCTTACAACTGGTTGACTCTTGTACTCAAGCCATATAAACAACATTTTCTTGAACTTTTTGTAGTTTAAGTCTCCTAAATGAACCAGTGTTCCTATGTTTTGTCATTCCAGTGCTATTATTGCTTTTTCTACATCTACCATTTCTTACAGGATGTGGGTAAGAGAGAAATTAATTCTATAACATTCATTATTCTTTTTATAAAAATTCAAAATACTGAATAATTTACAATTTTATATTAATATACCAGATACCAAAATGGCAGACAAAAAATTTAAAACTCTTAACTATCTGAATATCTTATTTTTTGTGACTAAATAAAATACTTGTAAAACTGGAATTTTTACCTTAACATAATTTATTATCTTTCTAACATAATTATAATGACTTCACAAGTTTTGGTGAACTAGAATGTTAAATAATTTAAACTGAATTTTAATAGCAGGTCATGTTTACTACATAAGAAATGTTTCTGTTTATTTTGATTAAATGATCTATTCTTTGGATCACATTCTGTGATTTAAGTTTTAAGGTAAGTCATATACATATTAACTCCTCTAAATTTTCTCCCATTCTGACAATTTCATTGACTATTTAAAAAAAAAATATATATATATATATATAGGGGCGCCTGGGTGGCTCAGTCGGTTAAGCAGCCAACTTCATCTCAGGTCATGATCTCACAGTTTGTGGGTTCGAGCCCCGCGTGTATGTGTGTGTATATATATATATATATATATATACACATCAGGAGATTTATAGAAGGACTGATGCCCCTCCACTGTTCTTCCCACTTTATGCTTAAAAGGTACGCAACAATTATATTTGAGAATTTTCACTTATGTAATGATTTTAGATTTCACTTAAGGGAATCCATTCTATATAAAAATATATTTTAACATGTCCTTCTTTTTACCTTATCCACTCTTCAGTGGATAGGTCATCTCTAAGTATGCCTTCAGCTACCCAAATGACACCCAAATCATTATTTCTATTAAGCTTTAGTAGACTCCTACTACTAAGTACTCTTACCTGAATAGTCAGATGCCTCTTTCTCCACAAACAGGTCAACTGAATTTTCAAACTCATTTGTTGACCATCTATCTGGTCACCATGCGTCTACTCTCTCCTTCACATCTAGTATGTCACCAAGTCCTAGGGACTACATTCTAATTTATTTTTTAATCTCTTTGTCCTCCTCTTCATTGCCAATACTACATTACACATAAACTAATAACTTTATGTACACTTGAATCAGCTAGAAGGAATTTTTAAAATGCAGATAATCAGACTTCATTCTTTACCCACTGAGTCAATACAATGAGTAATACGTCACAATCTGTATTTTGTACAAGAAGTTCCTCAGACACTTCTGATATGTAATCTGGTTTGAGAGTCACTGAACAACAGTAAGAACTTCCTAATTAGTATTCCTGACTCTAGTTTCCCCTCCCTGCAGCATATTTTCTGCATTACAAAGTATTTAATTTAAAAATTATTTTATGACGCTACTCCTTAAAATTTTTTGGTGAATCCCTATTCCCTGGACCTCCACATGAATTTAATTAATTTCATCATAAGTCAAACTTCTTTTCCCTATACCCTCAACCATGTTTCAGACACAGAATTCCCTAGCACACTCAGGTATCCCCATAAATTTAGTAATCATGTTTAGAATGTTTTTCCTTGGGGTGCCTCAGTGGCTCAGTTGGGTGAGTGTCTGACTTTGGCTCAGGTCATGATCTTATGGTTTGTTGGTTTGAGTCCTGTGTCAGGCTCTGTGCTAACAGTTCAGAGCCTAGAGCTTCTTTTTTCTAAATGTGTTAATTCCTGTATATATTTTTTAACTTAAATAATTGGATTTCCCATTTCCTCAATTCCAAAATTAGTTTTCATATATTATAGTAGTAGTAAATAAAATTAAGTGCATTCTGGTTAGTGTATGGCTTTATTTCAACTACTTTCTCCCATTTTTCTTTTAATACAATCTTAGTGAATGTTCTTTTTACTTTTATGGCATTTCATTTCAGGGGTCATCCAGTAACAATATGGATCCTAAAAACGCAACAATGCTGACAAATTTTGTTCTCACAGGAATCACATATCAACCAGAATGGCAAATCCCTTTGTTCCTGATGTTCTTGGTGATATACCTCATTACTATTGTGGGAAACCTTGGACTAACCGCTCTTATCTGCAATGACCCTCACCTTCACATTCCTATGTACTTTCTCCTTGGGAGTTTAGCCTTTGTGGATGCTTGGATATCATCTACAGTGACCCCAAAGATGCTGGTCAACTTTCTAGCCAAGAGTAAGATGATAACTCTCTCTGAATGTGTGACACAATTGTTTTCCTTTGCATTTGGTGCCACCACAGAATGTTTTCTCTTGGCAACAATGGCATATGATCGCTATGTAGCCATATGCAAACCATTACTTTATCCAGTGATTATGACCTACAGACTTTGCACCTGGATGTTAGTTTCATCATTTGTAGGTGGATTTATTCATTCTATAGTTCATATAGGGTTTTTATTCAGATTAACCTTTTGTAATTCTAACGTAATATATCATTTCTACTGTGACATCATGCCATTGTTTAAGATTTCCTGTACTGACCCTTCTATTAATATTCTGATGATTTTTATTTTCTCTGGGTCAATACAGGTATTTACCATTCTGATTGTTCTGGTCTCTTATACACTTATTCTCCTTATAATCTTAAAAAAGAAGTCTCTACAAGGCATAAAAAAAGCCTTCTCTACCTGTGGAGCCCATCTGTTATCTGTTTCTTTATATTATGGCCCTCTTCTCTTCATGTATGTGCACCCTGGATCCGCACAATCACATGATCAAGATATGATGGACTCTCTGTTTTACACTGTCATAATTCCTTTGTTAAATCCAATTATCTATAGCCTAAGAAATAAAAAAGTCATAGATTCACTAAGAAAAATGTTAAAAAGAAATGTTTAGATCTCATACTATTATCTGTTCTATATTTTATTAAAACCATCACAAAATTATGCAGATTAGATATGGCTCTGTTTTGGTTAGTATGCAAAGACTTTGCAATTGTAGTTGCCTAGTATTTAATGATTTGTTAAACATGTGTTCATTTCATGCTGGAATAACTGAAGCATAAACAAAAATATTTTATTCTTTGTTATACACTATACTCTATTATAGTTTTATAAAATCATTAAGTACTATAATCATATAGTTTTTCTGAATAGGACTAGATTATGATGATTTGATACTTATACAGCCATGTAGCCTGGAGGCTCATATACATTTAACTCCACAGTGGAGGCAGGTTTGTGTTTGAATGAGCAGAGACAAATCCCAGAAATTCTGCTAGCCATCAAACCGTCTTTCATTCCACTTTATTTGGCCATGGTGAATTTCACTTCATGTGGGGATTCATCTGTCATATCACTGAGGGATAAAAACAAAAAGGGGATGGGGGAGGGGAGAGGGGCATGGAGGAGGGCACTTGTGGGGATGAGCACTGGGTGTTATATGGAAACCAATTTGACAATAAACTATTTGTAAAAAAAAAAAAAAAAAACAGGGGATCAATGGGGAAAATATGAGAAGGGAGTTAAGATGGGGAGGGTCAAGCCAAATTGTAAGAGATGCTCTTAGCCTAGGGTGCACCTATGAGAAACTGGATGAGGGGATTTGCCTCTCACTGTCTAGGATGCCTTCTACAGGCCCTTTCTAGCTGTGTGTGTATGTTGTAGGGTAATCTGAAAAGTTTCACTAATTCATAAAGCTAAGAGAGGAGACTAGAGAATTTAAGTGGGATGGTCATGGGGAAGAAAAGGAAATGGTCAATCTTCCTAGAGTTTTTTTAAAGAATGAAGCTATAAGATAAATCAGTAACATGTAATTTTTTTAATGTGTTGTTGACACATGGGCTTCAAATGCATGTTTCCAAAATTCATATAATGTTAAGATAATATGATGTCATAGCATCAACTGAGTGTCTGGGAAAGACAAGAAAATGAACAAGATATTGGATGTTTTCTGTCTTAAGAATTTTTAAATGTTAGGTTCTTTCTATTCCATACTCTAAGTATAATAAGTGTCCTATTTCAAGTCCACTCCTGTTCTTCCCTTCTCAACACTGAAATTCCATACACCTTCTTACGGTTACCACTGAGGCCCTGACTCTGCTTCTGTGTTTTGCAAAACTCTGCTTATATTTTGAATCCTGTTGATACTATTACTTTCAGAACATAGCCACCAGGTTAGTCTTCATAAACAACTCTGATTAAATCATATTCCTTTTCAATAACTTTTAATGGGTTGTCATTGCTACCAGATTATGTGCAAATACAATCTGTTTATATACACATGTACAACTTTATCTGTTCAATGTCTAGATTTTATATATTTTTTCCATATATTTACATCCACTTATTCCTTCTCTCTGTGTTCCTCATCCTGGTTTACTCACCATGACATTATTTTCAGTCCTTTCAAATAAAACCTTAGTTAACTCTGAAGTCTCTTCCTCTACAATTCTCCCTATTCTCCTGTGTTATACCCAAAAATGAGTTGCAGAAAGCTTTCTAACTACTTTTTACTCTATCAAGTACATGCTTTTGCTAATACAGGTCTCCCCACAGAGAAAAGGTACCTTTTCTTCAAGGTCTACCTCAAATGTTACAGCTTTTATGATGCATTTCCAGATTATCTTGAAGAGAATAGTAATGCTCACTTGAAACATTTAGTTTACCCATTTGAATCATTTAGCAGTTTATTCTTCTTAGGCCATACTTGGTCTTATATAATATTTATTTTGGGGCTGCGAGCTTTTAAAAATTATTATTATTATAAATTAGATGTCATAGTCTCTATATCTTACACACAAGGTCCTAAATAAGTATTTGTAAAATATATGTAAAAATGAATTGAATTTGAGAGCACAAACACACAGAATGCAGTAAGAGAGCATCAGTCATTTTCAACCTTGCAATGAGCCCTGGCTCATTACTGGCTGATTACCAGGCCTGGGACAGCTGCTGCAGGCAAGCTTGCCTTCCTGTTTCTTTAGTGATGATTGCAAATATCACACACCTAAAGTGAATTATTCTTGTTCCTATTGCCAGGTCGGATTGGCTCCTGGGATAGACTTTGACAAAATATCAGGGAGAAGCTATTTAATTCGATGTTTGGTTTAAACATTTGTTTAGCTTAAAAGATATTTTAAAATACATCAACATTCAAAAAATATAATTATTCTATAATCTGGGGGTCCATGTCATAAGATTAGACCAGGTCATCCACTCTTGAGGGATATCCCCAAGTCTTAGAAAGGGGAGTAGTAGGTAACAGTCTAGATGTATTTATGCTTTTCCCTCAGAAAATCCATGTTACTGTATATGTCTGTAGTTTAAAAAATTTTTTTGTTACTGTATAATTTTCTCAGTGTACTCATAGCTTCCTTTAATTGTCATGATTTTTACTTGTTCATTCACTATGATGATGACCTAATGACTAGACTGGTAATACAATAATTAGTATCTACTGACATCATAACAGTCTATTTCCCTAAGTGATATTTTCCTTGAGTGAGAAGATTCACATCAAGCTGACTATATGAGGGTGGTATGTTACCTGTCAGGTCTTGCTTTAGGTTTTATGAGTGTAGGACAAAAAGTTGGGGGCTTCTCAAAGCTCAGACTTTCTCCGCAGCCTCCTCTTGCGCATGTCTGGTCTATGGATTCTTCTGGTCTAGTCTGACCTTTGGCACAATATGAATTACTCTATGCCTTCCAGAAATTCACCAAAATATCTACACCACTGATGTGACCCCATTCTCCATTACAGCTATTTCTATTTTTGTACATCATTTCTGTCATTTCGGTGGCATGATGGGAAAGAGATAAAATATACATCTGTGCCAAAAATAACAACAACAACAACAAAACCTGCGGTTTGAACAAGATATGCTGTTGATTCCTTTTAAAAGAAACTGGAGGAGGAGGAGTTAAGATGGTAGAATACAAGGGAAATCCAAGGCTGGTCTCATCCTTTGAGCACAAGGAGATCAACATCAAATCATTTTTTTAAGTTTATTTATTTTGAGAGAGAGAACACATGTGAACAGGGGAGGAGCAGAGAGAGAGGGGAGAAGAGAGAATCCCAAGCAGGCTCTGTGCTGTCAGTGCAGAGCCCATTACAGGGATTGATCCCAGGAAACCTGTGAGACCATGACCTAAGCCAAAATCAAGAGTCCAACACTCAACTGAATGAGCCACCCAGGCAGCCCAACATTAAACCATTTTGTAAGATTTTTTTTTTTGAGAGAGAAAAAGAGAGAATGTGTGTGCACAGGGGAGAGGAGCAGAGGAAGAGAGAGAGAGATTCTTCAGCAGGCTCCCAATGTGGGGCTCAATCCCACAACCATGCAACTGTGACCTGAGTCAAAATGCAAAGTCGGATGCTCAACTGACTGAGTCACCCATGAGCCCCACATTAAACCACTGAACACCTATGATAATGATTTGAGGGTTAAGAGAACAATCTGCATAATTTGAGGGAGAGAATATGGTAGGTATATGGTGTGGAGAGAGAAATGGGGGAAAGAAAAGCCCTGGTGCTGGAGAGGGGTGGAAGCCTTTTTCATGGAGAGGATAGAGAGGGCTCGAGAGAGAACAGTGTGTTAGGTTAGTGCAAGAAAAGCACTCCCTCTGAAAGTAGCTAGAGAGAAGGAAAGAGTGGGGGAAAAAAGAGTGAATATAGGCACAGGGGACTGCACAAGAAAACTGTTCACCAAAATCACTGACAGGGAAAAAGGAAAGGGTTTCAATACTTCCAGTTTTATAAATAGCAGAGTACAGGGTCTGAAGTTTCAGAAGTCGACAAGGCAGAGAGCCTCAGGAGAGGGCAGCATGGTCTGAAAATCTCCTGGGTTGCACAGGGAGAAGCGATTCCCCTGCTGGGAATGCATTTGGTAGAGGTGGTACAGCCTCTGCATGGGCAAAAAACCCTGTGGGCACCACTAAACTACCCAATTCACCAGAACAGGAATAAAGACGCTGGCTGAGGGCAGCAACCACTCATACTGGCTGTGTGTTGCTATTTACCATAAGTTCCAAGCTGCAGCTGCTCTGCAGTTGTATGACTGTTTTCTGGGACAAGCTGGCAATGGCCACAAGGTGGCAAGACCCTACCCCAGAGGATCAGCATGGGTCTAAAGCAGTGGGGCACCTCCGAGTGTGGAGATTTTGAAATACAGCCATGAATGAAAACCCAGGAGTGTGGCACTTCCTGGCAGGAGCACAGCTCAGGCACAGACAGGGGGAAGGCAGGGATCTGATAGAAGCCAGGAAAGAGGAGAGGTGACTGATGTACTCTATTAGGGTGCAAACATTCCACTCCAGAGACTGGGGGGAGCCATTTTCACCACAAGCCCAACAGTACTAATCCACCTCAGTGAGCTAAACATGGCCACCTTTACACAAAAACCTGTCCCCCTGCGCCCTCCAAGCCCATCTCCACTAGAACAAGTCTTT
Organism: Proteles cristata cristata; assembly: GCA_017311185.1. Classification (NCBI taxonomy): domain Eukaryota; kingdom Metazoa; phylum Chordata; class Mammalia; order Carnivora; family Hyaenidae; genus Proteles; species Proteles cristata. Next base: position 209,321 of record JAESUZ010004710.1, read on the forward strand.
GTGAGAATCAAAGCAGCAGGTTCCTCTAGCAGAAGATTAGCACAAACCCCTTCAATGTGCTACCATCTACTGCTCACAGAGTTCTGCAAAGTTTCAACTCTAGGAGAAACTAGATGTAGCTTCCTTTGGATTTTTGTTTGTTTTTTTGTTGTTGTTTTTACTTTTGGGGTTTTTTTTTTTTTTTTGCTTTTGTTTTTGGATACACAAAGCAAATTTTTTTTCCTTTATCATATTTTATTTTTTTAATTTTTAATTTTCTTTTTTTTTTCCTGTTTTCCTATGAAGCTTCTCTTAAAAGCAGACCAAAAATGCACCTAGGACCTAGCTTCCTTCATTTACATTTTGTTTAAATTTAAAATTTTTATTTTATTAATTTTTTTCCTCCAAAATAGCAAGATAGAGGAATTCATGACAAAAGAATGAACAGGAAGAAATGACAGCCAGGGATTTAATCAACACAGATATAAGAAAGATGTCAGACTAAAATTTTAAAAAATTGTAATGATTCTAGCTGGGCTTGAAAAACACATAAAAGATACTAGAAAATCTTTTACTGCAGGGATAAAAGAGCTAAAATCTAGTCAAGTCAAAATTTAAAATGCTATAACCAAGATGCAAACCCAAATGGATGCCATGACAGTGAGAATGGACAGAGCAGAGAAATGAGTCAGTGATACAGAATGATAAAATTATGAAAAATAATGACATTGAAAAGAAGAAGGAAGTAAGGTAATGGATCATAAAGGCAGACTTAGGGAACTTAGCAACTTTTAAAATGGAATAACATTCACATAATAGGAGTACTAAAAAATGAAGTGTACTTCAGGGGTAGAGGTTTTATGTGAGCAAATTCGGGCTGAAAATTTCCCTAATCTGGAGAAGCACACAGACAGAAAAATCCAAGATGCAAAGAGAACTCCCGTTAAATTTAACAAAAACCAATGGTCACCAAGGCATACCATAATCAAATTTACAAAATAGCAAGGAAAGAATCCCAAGAGCAGCAAGAGGAAAAATATCCTTAACCTACAAGGGAAGACAGGTCAGATTCACAACAGATCTTTTGACAGAAACTTGGTAGGCCAGAGAGAAGAGGCAGGATATATTAAATGTGTCGAGTGGGAAAAATATGCAGCCAAGAATACTCTATCCAGTAAAGCTGCCATTCAGAAAAGAAAGAGAGATAAAAAGTTTTCCAGACAAACAAAAACTAAAGGAATTAGCGACCATGAAATCAGCCTAGCAAGAAGTATTAAGGGGGATTCTTTGTGTGGGGGAAAAAAGACCACAAGCAACAAAGACTAGAAAGGAACAGAGAACATCATCAGAAACATAAACTTTACAGGTAACACATGGCATAAAACCCCTATCTTTCAATGATCACCCTGAATGTAAATGGACTAAATGCTTCAATCAGAAGACATAGCATACCATAATTGATTTTAAAAAAAGAAAGAAAAAAAAAAAAACCAAGATCAATCTATATGCTATCCACAGGAGACTCATTTTAGACCTAAAAAATATTGGCAGATTTAAAGTGAGGTAATGGAGAATAATCTATCATGCTAATGGAGGCCAAGAAAGACAGAATTCTCATACTTATATCAGACAAACCAGATTTTATCCAAAGACTATAACAGAAGATGAAGAAGGGCATTATATTATAATTAAGGAGTATACATATGTATATATATTAAGAATATCTAATAATCTAAAATATGTCCTCAGCTTCAGAGCACCCAAATATAGAAATTAATTAGTAACAAACATCAGAAAACCCATTGCCAATAATACAATAATCGTAGGTGACTTTAATATTCCACTTACAGCAATGGACAGATCATCTAAGCAGAAAATCAACAAGGAAACAATAACTTGGAATGACACACTGGACAGATGAACTTCACAGATATATTCAAAACATTCCATACTAAAGCATAAGAATACACATTCTTTTCGAGTGCACATAGAACATTCTCCAGAATCACATACTAGGTCACAGATCCTACTTCAACAAATACAAAAAGACTGAGAGCATACCATGCATATTTTCAGACCAGAATGCTATGAAACGTGAAGTCAGCCACAAAAAAAATTTTTTTTCCAAAAGACCACAAATACTTGGAAGTTAAAAATATCCTATTAAAGAATGATATGGTTAACCAGGAAATTAAAGAGGAAACTAAAAAGTAGATAGAAGCAAATGAAAATGAAAACATGATAGTCCAAAATATTTGGGATTAAGCAAAGACAGTCCTAAGAGGGAAGTATATTGCACTGAAGGCCTATCTCAAGAAGCAAGAAAGGTCTCGAATACACAGCCTATTCTGTCACCGAAAGGAGTTGGAAAAGGAAAGCAAATAAAGCCTAAAGCCAGCAAAAGAAGGGAAATCATAAAGATTAGAGCAGAAACAAATAAAATAGAAACAAAAAAATAGAACACAACAAAAATAAGAGCTGGTTCTCTGAAAGAATTAATAAAATTGATAAACCCCTAGCCAGAAATATCAAAAAGGAAGGAGAAAGGACCAGAATGAATAAAATCACAAGTGAAAGAGGAGCAAGCACAACCATCACCACAGAAATATAAACAATTATAAAAGAATACTATGAAAAATTATATGTGAACAAACTGGGCAATCTGGACGAAATGGATAAATTCCTAGAACATACAAACTACAAAAACTGAAACAGGAAGAAATAGAAAATTTGGAACAGACCCGTAACCAGCAAAGAAATTGAAATAGTAATAAAAAATCTTCCAACAAACAAGAGTTTAAGGCCAGAAGACCCACTAGGGGAATTCAGCCAGATATTTATTTAAATAAGAGTTAATACCTATTTTCTCAAACTGGTCCAAAACATAGAACTAGAAGGAAAATTTCCAAACTCATTATGTGAGGCCAGAATTACCTTGATTTCAAAACAGGACAAAGACCCTAATGAAAAGTAAAGTAACAGGTCAATACCCCTGATGAACATGGATGCAAAAATTCTCAACAAGATACTAACAAACTGAATATAACAGCACATTAAAAGAATTATTTACCACAATCAAGTGGGATTTATTCCTGGAGTGCAAGGGTGTTTCAGTATTCACAAATCAATCAAAGTAATACACCACATTAATAAAAGAAAGGATAAGAATTACATGATCCTCTCAATAGATGCAGAAAAGCATTTGACAAAGTACAGCACCCATTCTTGATCAAAACCCTCAACAAAGTAGGTTTAGAGGGAACACACCTCAACATCATAAAGGCCATTAAAGGAAAATATGGCTAGTATCATCCTCAATGGGGAAAAACTGAGATCTTTCCCCCAAAGGTCAGGAATATGAAGGGATGTCCACTTTTATCACTGTTGTTCAACATACTGTTGGAACTCCTAGCCTCAGCAATCAGACAAAAAACAAGGCATCCAAATTGTCAAGGAAGAAGTCAAACCTTCGCTATTTGCAGACAACATAATACTCTATGTAGAAAACCCAAAAGACTCCACCAAAAAATTGCCAGAACCAATACATGAATTCAGCAAAGTTGCAGGATATAAAATCAATGTGAAAAATCTGTTATGTTCCTGTACATCAATAATGAAACAGCTAAAAAAGAAGTAAAGGAATTGATTCCATTTGCAATTGCACCATGAACAACCAGATGCCTAGAAATAAGCCTAACCAAAGAAGTAACAGACCTAGAACACTTATGAAAAAAATTGAAGAGGACACAAAGAAATGGAAAAGCATTCTTCATGGACTGGAAGAACACTGTCAAAATGTCCATACTACCTAAAGCAATCTACACATCTAATGCAATCCCGATCTAAATACCATCAGCATTTTTCACAGAGCTTAGAACAAACAATTCTAATATTTGTATGAAACCACAAAAGACCCTGAATAGCCAAAGCAATTCTGAAAAAGAGACAAAGCTGGAGACATCTCTATTCTTGACTTCAAGCTACATTACAAAGCTTTATTCATCAATATAGTATGGTACTGATGTGAAAAAAGACACATAGATCAATGGAACAGAACTGAAAACCCAGAAATGGATCCACAACTATACTGTCAACTAATTTTTGACAAAGCAGGAAAGAATATCCAATACAAAAGGAGTCTCTTCAACAGATGGTGTTGGGAAAACTGGACAGTGACATGCAGAACAATGAAATAGACCATTTTCTTAGACCACACACAAAAATGAATTCAGAATGGATTTTTAAAAATCTAAATGTGATGTAGGAAACAATCAAATTCCTAGAGGAGAACACAGGCAGAAACTTCTTTGACATCGGCTGGAGCAACTTCTTACTAGACGTGTTGCTGGAAGCAAGGGAAACAAAAGCAAAAAATAAACTATTGGGACTTCATCAAAATAAAAGGCTTCTGCACAGTGAAAGAAAATATTGATAAAACTAAAAGACAGGGGCGCCTGGGTGGTTCAGTCAGTTAAGTGTCCGACTTTGGCTCAGGTCATGATCTCATGGTTCGCGGTTTTGAACCTTGTGTAGAGCTCTGTGCTGACGGCCAGCTCAGAGCCTGGAGCCTGTTTAAGATTCTGTGTCTCTGTCTCTCTCTGCCCCTCCCCTGCTCACACTGCCTCTCTCTCTCTCTCTCTTTCTCTCTCTCTCTCTCTCTCAGAAATAAATAAAACATTTAAAAAATAAAAAAAATAAACTGGTTCTAACAGGTTACTGGTTTCCTCATTGAATAAATAAAATCTTTAAAAAAACCCTAAAAGACAGCCTACAGAAGGGGAGAGGATATTTGCAAATGACATATCTGATAAAGGGTTAGTATCCAAAATCTATAAATAACTTATCAAACTCAACACCCAAAATACAAATAATCCAGTTAAGAAATGGGCAGAAGTCACGAACAGACACTTTTCCAAAGAAAATATCAAGATGTGTTCAACATCACTCATCATCAAGCAAACACAAATCAAAGTCACAGTGAGCTACCACCTCACACCTGTCAGAATGGTTAAAATTAACAACACAAGAAACAACAGGTGTTGGCGAGGATACAGAGAAAGGGGAAGCCTCTTGCACTGTTGGTGGAAATGTAAACTGGTACACCCTTTCTGAAGACAGGTATGGAGTTCCTTGGAAAGTTAAAATATTAAGTACCTCATGATTCAGCAATTGCACTACTGAGTATTTACACAAAGGATAAAAAAAAATACAGACTCAAATGGGGACATGTATCCTGATGTTTATAGCAGCATTATCAATAATAGCCAAACTATGGAGAGAGCTCTAATTTCCATCAACTGATGAATGTATAAAGAAGAAGTGGTATGTGTGTGTGTGTGTGTGTGTGTGTGTGTGTGTGCGCGCGCGCGCGCACGTGCACAGGTAATTAAATTATGTCATAAGGATGGGACCTTCATGATGTGATTAGTGCCCTGATAAGAAGAGGAAGAGAGAAGAGAGGTCTCTCTCTACATGAGTACTCACCTAGAAAAGGACATGTAAGCATACTGAGAAGACAACTGTGTATAAGCCAAGAAATAGGATCTTACCGTGTACCGTACTGCTTGTACCGTAATCTTGAATTTACCATCCTCCAGGACCGTAAGAAATGTCTGTTGTTTAAGTTACCCAGCATTTGATATTTTTATAGCAGCCAAGTAAACTAAGACAATAACTATTTTAAAATAACCAGAGAAACAAAATTGTTATATCAAGATATTTACAGACTGGTCAAAATGGACTTTTCTACATACCTTCTATTTCCTATTTAAATAGCCCTATGTAAATATTCTAAAGTTTCTACTCTCTATATTCTACTTTCTTCTCTGTTTTGGGTAGGTACTTGTAGATTTCAACAGAACATCTATTGTCAAGGTGAAGAACTGTGCATATATATTTTTAACTTTATTCATTTTGAGAGAGAGATAGAGAGAGAGCGCGTGCGTGCGCACAAGTGGGGGCAGGGGCAGGGAGTGAGGGAGGGGAGAGAGGAGGAGAGACAGAGAGAGAAAGAGAGAGAGAGAATGAATCTCAAGCAGGATTCATGCTGTCAGTGTGGAGCCTGATGCAGGACTCAAACCCATGAACCATGAGATCATGACCTGAGCTGAAACCAAGAGTTGGATGCTCAACTGACTAAGCTGCCCAGGTGCCCTGAACTGTGGATATTTTTACAACTTTTTCATGGGAACCATGATGGACAGCGATCGTAGCAAATTAAAACGCATTGCCTCATTTCAATAAGGTTAATAGGAGGGAAATATGTCCATCAGAAAAAAATTGTCAAGTTGGATCCACTTTTGTACAATTATTCTCAAATAGTTTCATCTTTAAGATATTCCACTTGCTATAATAATGTGATGTTTATCTCTTCTGAGGAGATACTCTCTAAATGAGACTTATTTGACAGCAATAACCAATGATCTTATATTTCCTGTATTTTTAAAGAAAAAGAAATTCATTAAATGTACAGTGATGGTTAAAGAGATTTCAAGATGTCTGAGGTTGTAATTTGAAACAAAAAACAATACCCAAAACAAAAAACTGATACCCAACTATACAATTTTTCTTACCTACTTGAAATGTAAATACTCAAATAAGTTATAAAAGGATGGGGAAAAAACGTAACATGCAAATATTATAAAAATATTAGTATCAACCAACTTTATATTATTAAACACTTCACCAAAGAGCTGCAGAATACATAGTATTTTAAAAAGCACACAATCGGGGCGCCTGGGTGGCTTAGTCGGTTAAGCGTCCGACTTTCGCTTAGGTCATGATCTCGCGGTTCGTGGGTTCGAGCCCCGCGTCGGGCTCTGTGCTGACTGCCAGCTCAGAGCCTGGAGCCTGTTTCAGTCTGTGACTCCCTCTCTCTCTGACCCTCCCCTGCTCACGCTGTCTCTCTCTCTCTCTAGAAATAAATAAAACATTAAAAAAAAATAAAAATAAAAAAAAATAAAAAGCACACAATTAACATCTATCAAGATATAATAAATTACTGGATATGTTATTTATGTATACTTTTTGTTTGCTTGAAATATTCCATTGCATTCTACTCTTCTTTGGAATAAATTAGAGAGATATTTTAAAGCATGGAAAGACATTTTTAATTTGTTATGCCAATTTTTTTCTTAAGAAAGAATCTCAAACTCACTATCTTTACTGGAGAAAAAATTACTAAAACCAGACAATTTATGCCTCCCCAAAGAGTTTACTTTTACCAGAGATCAATGCCCTAAAACAAAGGAGTAAATTTCTAACATTTATTTATTTTTGAGAGACAGAGCATGAGCAGGGGATGGGCAGAGAGAGAGGGAGGGAGACACAATCCAAAGCAGGCTCCAGGCTCTGAGTTGTCAGCAAAGAACCCGATGCAGAGTTCAAAATCACAAACCGTGAGATCATGGAGCCAAAGTCAGACGCTTAACTGACTGAACCACCCAGGCAACCCAGGAGTAAAGTTCTTATACTCTTTTTTTTAGTTTCTCTCTTTCCTTTCTTATCCTTTTCTTCCCTTTCTTTCCTTTTATCCCTTCCCTTCTTCTTTCTTCTTGTTTCCTCCCTATCGTGAGTTATTAAAAAAACTGACAAATGTTTAAAAATTGAAGCCTTTTTAAGCATAATTAATATACAAAACCTATTGGTTTCTAATAACTTTCTTTATGTAGACTTACTGATAACTAGTGTTTTATATATGGATTAGATCTTCCAATTTAATAAACTCATGTAACATATGGAGGGCAAAATAGGGCAGATTCCCCCTTTGTCTCCGAGCGCAAGTGAATAAGCGGGCTCAAGATGACACAAGTGGGACAGCAGATACCCTCCATGTTCCACTGTCTCGTATCAGCTTTGTGGAAGTGGGAGGGTGCAGTTGCAGTCACCGTGTAAGTGGTGCTAGTAGCAGGTCCCTGACCTGTAGACGCAGGACTACAGCTGTGACCCTGAAAACAAAGCCCAGTGGTCAAATCCTGACTTCTGTTTCTCCAGTCTTTCCAGTGATGTTTTTAAGGCACCTAATTTCCTACATTTCTTTTTGACATTTAAATAGCGGTTTCTGTTTCCTGCATCAAAATGTGACAGAGTCTCTTAGGACTCATATCTATAACTTTATAATACTAGAAAACTTTACAAGAGTAATATATTATTGAAACCATTTTAATATCTAAATGAGTTTTTATACAGATATACATGTATTTGTGTGTATATATATATAATTGGCAAAAATCATAAATATAGATATATAAAATTACAAATTTAGTTATCCAATTGACTCTTTATTTAACGAAATAGAGAGATATCTGAAAAAGTACAGATTACCTCATAGTGAAGAAAATTTACTGTAGAAAATCAAGTTTCCTATTGTTCAAGCACAAATTAGAGCACAGATGGATTTTAAGATACCCCACTAGATTACTCTAAAATTAATATGTTGGGAGAAGGTAGTCTTCAGGAACCCCCAATGAATTGCAACTAATAGCATCAATCATGTAAGTACCACAGGCTCTAGAAAGCAGTTGGCTGATCAACAAATTATAGCTGCTTCAAACAGATTTTTATCTTACACATTTTTTAAAAGTTTATGGAATGATAGAAAGATAACTAGATTTATGGTCTGAATACCTAGAAATAATTTGTTGTATGATTTGGAGAAAGTCTAAACAATTTACCCCATCTGCTAAATGGGGAAATAACTATTCTTCAAGAACTACTGCGAGAGTTAAAGGAGATAATATACGAGAAAATGTCTCATAAACAAAAATATTCCACACTTATACATTTTATCTCTGGTCATTCTTCAACAAAAAGTTATAAATCCACAAATTTCAAAATTCCTATGCAGCGATCTGTTTTGGTCTCTTGAGTCCATGGCTCTTCTCTCTTAACTAATTTTGAGTTTGGCAATAGCTAATCAGTGGAAAATGAAACATGTTTTATATAAGCACGATCATTCATATGAGATACTAAACTTGGATAAATTCTTTCTTTTTATGTTTTCCATCAAAGAATATTGTATAATAATATATACCAAAATAAACAAGAAAACCCCACCTCTGTAGGTTTAATTATATCCAAGTAAATTTCATTAAGGATAAACACACATTTTTTAAATGTCTACTTTTTTGAAAGAGAGCGAGAGAGCACGTGATGGGAGAGGGGCAGAGAGAGAGGGAGACAGAGAATCTGAAGCAGGTCCAGGCTCTGAGCTGTCAGCACAGAACCCAATGTGGAGCTCAAACTCATGAGCCAAAGTTTAATGCTTAACTGACTAAGCCACCCAGGTGCCCTCAATAAAGACACATTTAACAGAAACTTATTTTGTATAAATAAATTTTTCTTCACTTTTAAGGCATTGATGGCTTGTACTATTTTTTCTAAGGTATTTATATCTAGGTAAGTTTTATTATAATATTAAACATGTTAAGAAAATTTACACAAAAAATATATAACTAAAATATTTAGATCCCTGAGTGATCAGTCAGTTAAGCATCAGTCTCTTGGTTTTGGCTAAGATTCTGGCTATTCTCACAGTTCATGGGATCAAGCCCCAGGTGAGGCTCCACACTGACAGCATGGAACTTGCTCGGGATTCTTTCTCCCTCTCTTTCTTCCCCCCCTGCTTGTGTGCATGCTCTCTCTCTCAAAACAAACAAACTTAAAAAATTTAAATTTGTTGACTGTGGAAGATGCAGTAAACTTTGAATTGTATTCTATGAAAGTGGCACCTATGAGGGAACCAAGACAGAAAGGATCACTAACAACAACAATAAATGACCCCAGACTTTTCATCAGAAATAGAGCACCAAAGCCAGGAGAAACAACAGCTTTAAGGTGATGAAAGAAAAAAAGAAAATGTGTCAACCAAGAATTCTCTATCTGGCAAAATTGTCCTTTAAAAGTGAGGGAGAAATTAAGACATTCTTAGATAAACAAATTTTGAGGGAGTTCATTAATACTAGATCTGCAGTATCAAAAATGTTAGATGGAGTCCTGCAGTTTGAAGTAAAAGAACACTTGAAAATAACCTGAAGCTATATGAAAAAAATAAATATTTAAGTAAAGGTAAATACATGAATAATTATGAAAGCTATTATTGTAACAATCATGTGTAACCCTACTTTTTTGTTTTCTACATGATTTAAGAGACTAATACATTTTTTTAAATTATTAGTCTAAAAACCAGTATGGTTTAACTTGTTTGTAACTCCACATTTTGTTTGCTACATAACTTAAAGGACTAATACATTTTTCAAAAAATTATGTTTTGGGGTGCCTTGGTGGCTCAGTCGGCTAAGTGTCAGACTTCAGCTGAGGTCATGATCTCACAGTTCATGGGTTCGAGCCCCGCGTCGGGCTCTGTGCTGACAGCTAGCTCAGAGCCTGGAGCCTATCTTCAGATTCTGTGTCTCCTTCTCTCTCAGACCCTACCCTGCTCATGCTATCTCTATCTCTCTCTCAAAAATAATTTTAAAAAATTATGTTTTTGGACACACAATGGATAAAAATGTAATTTTGTGACATAACAAACTGAAAGGGTAGAGATGAACTTGATAAAGAGGCAGTTTTTATATTTTATTAAAGTTAAACTGGTATAAATTAAAATCACAAAGCTATAACTTTAGGATATCAAGTGTAGTCTCCATGGAAACCACAAAGAAAATAACTAAAGAATATACAAAGAAAGAAATGATTAAGAAACAAGTATTTCACTACAAAAAAATCAACTTACAAAAGAAGACAGTAATGCAGGAAATGAAAGAAAAAAAAAACCCTATAAGGCATATATAAATCAAGTGGCAAAGGACAGAAGTGTTTCCCTATCAGTAATTACTTTAAATGTAAATGAATTAAATTCTCCAATCAAAAGATCAGCTTGATGGAATGGATAAAAACACAGGGTCTACAGCAACAGCACTGCTAGGAATTTACCCAAGGGATACAGAAATGCTGATGCATAGGAGCACATGTACCCCAATGTTCATAGCAGCACTCTCCACAATAGCTAAAACATGGAAAGAGCCGAAGTGTCCATCAACAGACGAATGGATCAAGAAGATGTGGTTCATCTATACCATGGAATACTACATGGCAATGAGAAACAATGAAATCTGGCCATGTGTAGCAACATGGATGGACCTTGAGGGTGTTATGCTGAACGAAATAAGTCAGGCAGAGAAGGACAAATATCATATGTTTGCACGTATAGGAGGATTAGGAGGAACTTAACGGAGGAACAAGGGGGAGAAGAAGGGCGGAAATGGTGGGGGAAAGGGAGAGAGGCAAACCATGAGAGACTCTTGAATGCTGACAAAAACTGAGGACTGATGGATGTTGGGGGGAGGGGGGATGGGCATGGAGGAGGGCACTTGTGGGGATGAGCACTGGGTGTTATGTGGAAACTAATTTGAGAATAAACTATTTGTAAAAAAAAAACAAAAAAAACAAAAAACACAGGGTCTAATTACACTGTCTGCAAGAAGGCTCATTCTAGAACCAAAGACCCAAATAAATTCAAAGTGAAAATATTATGTCTTAATCACCTTGGTCCTCAATAATGAAATATCATAAACTGGGTGGCTTCTCTACAACATTTCTCATGGTTCTTGAGGCTAAAAGTCAGAGATTATGGTGTCAGTATGATAGGGCTCTAGTTAAGTTTCTGCTTCCTGGTTTGCAGGTGGCTGCCTTGTATCCTCGTATTGATTGTATCCTTCCTGATAGATAGCAGAGACAGGAAGGAATCTCTCTCCTGCATCTTATAAAAGCATTAATGCTATCTATGAAGACACAACTCTCATGACCTAATTACCTCCTAGAGGTCCTACCTCCTAATACACACTGGAACCTATGAATTCAGTATATGAATTCGAGAGGAGACCATAAACATTGAGTTCATAACATTGGGGGGGGCCATGTGTTCATATGTTATGGAACAACAGTTTATAACAGGGGAGTCTGTGGCCTCCCAAATTCATGTTCTCACATACAAAATATATTCATTAAATCACAACAACACCTGCTCCAGCATAATTTCTAAAATATAAAGTCCAAAATCTCATAGAATTATTTAAATCATATGTGGATGACTTAAAGTATGATTCAAAATATTATTCCTACTCAGGTACACATACAGACTCAAAGTATAAGTCCTCCTGAATCAAAACTCCTTTCCAGTTGGGATCCTATAAAACAAAATAAGTTATGCATATTATATGTAAAAGATGAATCACTAAATTCTCCTCTTGAAACTAGTATTAACCATATGCCAACTAACTACAATTTAAATTTAAAAACTTGAAACAAAAAAAAACAAGCAAAAAGAAAAAAATCAATATACTCCAAAAAAAACAATCCCCCAAAAGTATCAACAAATCAAGTCCAGCAATAGAAAGAATAATATAATCTTACATGCTTATGGCAATTTTATTCCAGAAATGCAAGACTGGTTTAATAATATGAAAATTAATCACTTTAATTCATATCAAAAAAGAAAACATAGGATTATACCAATAGATGCAAAAAATGCATGTGAGAAAATAACATTCATTCTTCATTAAAAAAGAAACTATCAACAGTCTATGAATAAAAGGGAATTTCCTTAACTTGATAAAGGTCATCTATGTAAAACCTATAGTTAATTTTATGGATAATGAGGAAATACTAAATATTTTGCCCTGAAATTGGGAAGAACAGAAGAATGTTTACCACTCCTATTCAATACTTTACTGGAGTTCCTAGTCATTATAATAATGTAAGATAAATAAATAAAAGGCATAAAGAAAAAAAAAAGGAGCAAAATTCTATTTAAAGAGGACGTAATTGTTTACATGGAGAATTCTAAGGAATCCATAAAGTAGTGATAACTAAATTAATAGCTTAATTTAGTAAGATTGTAGTATAAAAGGTTATTACATATATACACATACTTAGAAAGTAAAATAAAAGTGAACTCCTATTACAATATTATAAAAATTAAAAATAACTAAGAAATTTTAAAATGATATAAAGGATCTGTATTCTGAATATTTATAGCATTGCTAAGATATTAAAGGGAATTTGAATATAAAAAAATAAGCTATTTTCATAGATTGAAACATTCAATATCATTAGAATGTTAATTCTTCCCAAATTTATCTATTGATTCAATGCATTTCCAATCAAAATATTGTGATCCTGCATAGAAATTAACAAGCTGATTCCAAAATTTAAATGAAATGTAAAAAATCTAGGATATCCAAAGCAATTTTTGAAAAACAGATTGAAGGACTTACTGATTAATTTCAGTGCTAACTATAAAGCTGTCCTAGTTAATACAGTTTTATATGGAAATAAGACTATATAAGTAGATCTGACGAAAATCAAGCACAGAGATAGGCTCACACATGTGAAAAAACTGATTTTTATCAAAGACTTAAAAGCATTCAAATGAAGGAAGAAAGTCTTTTCATTATATTATTCTTGAGAAACTATATACCTATTTTAGAAACAATAAATCTTATCATATATAATAACTAATTCAAGACTAATCATAGACCTCAAAATTAAGCTTCTAAGAGAAAATTATCTTCAAGAACTGTGGCTAAGTAATGTAGCTTAGGAAGGACATAGAGAGTAAAACCATTTTTAAAATGATAAATTAGGCCATCAAAATGAAAATTTCGGTTCATGAAAAATACCATTAATAAAACAAATAGATATGCTCAAAACTAGGAGAGAACATTTGTAAAACTATATCTGACAAAGGACAAGTAAACAAAATAAATATAAAAAACTACTACAATTAGAAAAAAAACAAGTCTCTCAATGAAAAATGGGCAGAGCCAACTGGCCTTTACGCCAAGTGAAATGGGAATCTATTGAAGTGTTTTGAGCAGAGTGGCTTTACGTAAACTTCTAACTCTGGGTGCTCAACTGATATAAGACTGTAAGATGCAGGGAAATTTGGTAGATGACTTTCGCATTAATATGTAAGAAATGGTGGCTTGCATTAGGATGGTAAAAAACATTGAATTTTTAATACATTTTGATAGTAGTGCTATCATTTTTGATGACTAATCATATTTTTTGCCTGAATAACCGAAAAAACGGAGTCACCATTTTGTAAAATAGAGATGACACAGGAAAAACAAAATTGGGGATTGACAGTAATAAAGAAGCTCAGGGTTAGTCATAATATGTTTGAAATGCTTTACACAGAGATGTCCAATAGGCAGCTGGATATACATGATGAATTTGACAGTTAATAACTGAAGAAATAGCTTTAGTTTTCCCTGGCACAAAACTTTGTTTTGAAAAAAAAAGAGACAGAGAGAGAGAGTTTTCTACTCCTCTTTCTTAAGCTAGACCAACCTCCCTTCAGAGATGATCTGATTTGATCAAAGACAAATCCAGAACAGCTAGCTCTCTCCTTGAAAAAAGAATTAATAAAACACCCTGCAAAGAGAGAACTCAATATAGAGATTGAACGAGTTGAGGAGAATACCAGGAATGAAGAATCTTCCAAGCCTCACTCCCATACCTGGAGACAAGTCAGCTGAATAAAGGACAAGAATAGGAAGTGCCAGAAAAGCAAGAAAAAAAAAGATGGAGACAGAAAAAATGGGGAAAAGAAGAGAAATATTTAGGTCAGGACAAGTGGTAAATGTAGATCTAGAGCTGGGGAAAGGGCAGAAGAGGGAATTTATAAGGGAAGAAATGAGAAGTGGAAGTCACTCCATAATGTTTTATATCCATTACAACTATCTATGTCTTTAAAAATGGATGAAATTAAGACTTTCCAAAGGAAAGTGGAGTTTCTTTCCCTTTATTCATTATCTCAAAGTTTACCATTAGACTAGACTCCAAGATTTATACTGATTTTTTGTGCATTATAAACATAAGATAATAGCTTCAACAAACCTGACACAGAAAACCCAAAGATTTTTCTCTCATTTTATTATGAAACAAAGGAGATGAGCTTCTTTAACTATTTCTCAGAAATGACCAACTTATTTCCCTTTATGAAACTATCATTAGTCTTTGAAAAATAATCCATCAATTCTTTTTCATTTTGAGAAAGAATCACTGGGGACAGTACTCTAGTTAATGCTCTCATTTACTTGTTACCTGAGGACATACCTAGACAATTAACATTGTCTGTTGAATATATAGAGTGAATCTGAGACAGTTCTCCAGAGACTCTATTAAAAGTTTGATGTTTAGAGACTGGGGCTAGGGAAATTTATGTAACTGTAAACATGTATATGTAATTCATGTGCAATGTTCAGAGGACATTATTAGGGAATCAATAGGGATTTTGGCGACCCTGGTGTCATCAAATGAGAAAACAGAATCTCATTTTATATAATATTGATACTATAAATGTGCTTACATTATATCAATAAAACCTACAAGTCAATGTTGGCAATTAAGGACAGATTTTTTTCTCTGCTCTGTCCCTAAAGCCAAACTGACTGCTCTTCTCTCCACCTGCCACTTGCTATTAACCTGAAGTTAACGCATTAGGGCAAGATGCTAATGGTAATGACTGCTCTCTGAAATTTCTTATAACCCATCTGTCTGCTCATTCAGCACCAATTCTTTTTCCCTCTAACCTCTAATTCCATTCCCTATCCCATACCTTTGAGGATTCCTCAGATTTGGTAGTTCTGAGTCCTAGATACTCCAAAGAAGTTGTCTCCTTTTCCTAATCTGAATTCAAAGCTGGCTCCAGATTACATTAATAGAAATATGCATTAGGAGTTCATTAGCACATTGGCTCCTAAAAAATGTGAAGGTTAAGGGAATTGAGCCGCCACAGTCAAAAATTCACATTTATCTATTGATTCCCGCAAAACTAAACTACTAAAAGCCTACTGTTGACTGAAAGTGTTACTGATTAACATATATTTTGTATGTTATATGTATTATATACTGTATTCTTACAATGAATTAAGCTAGAGAAAATGTTATTAAAAATAATAAGAAAGGGAAGATGTATTCACAGTGCTGTAATGTAGTTACAAAAAAATCCACATATAAATGCCCCTCTGCAATTCAAATCCATGTTGTTCAGGGATGGACTGTATTTTTAATCCCCCCTAAATCTCCTTGAGCTATTCATATAGAATAAATTGGATACTGGCCTAAATGAAGGCAGCAGTATACTCAATTATTAATGATGGCAAAATAGAGTGGTGACGTACATTAATAAACTCTAAATTTGAAACCTGGGTTCTGAAGTTTGGCTTTACCACTTACTAGCCATAGTAAGAGTTGAGTCACAAACTCTCTGTGCCTCAGAGTTTCGTCATTTGTAAATTGGGGGAAACCGGTGAGAATAATATCTTTGACTGTAGAGATTAGTTGTAAAGATTTCTAAGAGTAATTGTTGTGCCAGAATCTGGCACAGAGAAAGAACCTAACAAATGCTAGTTAGAATATTATAATAATCTTGACAAAATTGAAGTCATGGAATTAGGTGCATACATCTATTCTGGATCAAAGAACATGATCACAACAAATGTACTTGGCCATGTGGAATCTTTCATTGAGTTTACATATTGAATGTTCTGATCATCTTCCAAGTGTGAATGAATAGGTTCTTTCACAGCTTTCTAGAATGTTGGGGTACTATTTAGATGGCATTTTGTTCAATTACTAGACAAATCTATTCTTTTTTCTATCCCAGTTTTATGGATATATAATTGATATATAACATCATGCAAGTTTAAGGTATAAAATGTAATGAATCAACATTTGTATACATTGCAGTGATGCACAGTGAGTCCAGTTAACATCTATCACCATATATAGTTACAAAATTTTTTTCCTCATGGTGAGAACTTGCAAGGTCCACTCTCCTAGTTACTTTCAAATATGCAATATGATATTATTAATTATAATCACTGTGCTATATATTACATCCCAATGATTTATTCATTTTATAACTGGAAATTTGTACCTTTTGACCACCTTCACTCATTTTTCCCAACTCCTCACCCAAGTTAACCACAATTGGTTCTCTTTATCCATGAGTTTGGGTTTTGTTGTTTTGTTTAGATTTCACATATCAGTTAGATCATATGGTGCTTATCTTTTTCTGTATAACTTTCTTAGCATAATGTCTTCAAGGTCCACACATGTTGTTGCAGATGGTAGAATTCCTTTATTTTAGGCTAAATCATATTCCATTGTGTGTATGTATCACATTTTCTTTAGTAGCTTTAGTGTTTTCTATAGTAGCTATACCAACTTACATTGTTATCAATAGTGCACAAAGGTTGTCCCTTTCTCCACATCTTCACCAATGCTTGTTATCTCATCTTTTCTATAATTGCCATTCTAATAGGTATTAGGCGATTACTCATTGTGGTTTTTGATTTACATTTCCCTGATGCATTTCATTTGCAACATCCCTGATGTTGAATACCTTTTCTACCTGTTGGCCATTTCTACATCTTCTTTGGATAATGTGTCTACTCAAGTTCTTTGCCCACTTTTAAATCAGATTGTTTTTGCTATTGAGTTGTAGGAGTTCCTTACATATTTTGAATATTAACCTCATCAGACATATAGTTTGCAAATATTTTCTCCTATTCCACAGATTTCTTTTAATTTTGTTGATTGTTTATTTTGCTGAGAAGTTGTTAGTTTGATGTAGTCCCAGTTACTTTACTTTTGTTGTTTGTGTTTTTGTTGTCACCCAAAAAATCGTTGTCAATACCATGTCAATAAACTCTTTGTGTATTTTTCTAGGACTTTTTCAGTTTTAGGTCTTACATTTAAATCTTTTTTTCCATTTTGAATTATTTTTTCTGAGTGGTATAAGATTGGATCCAACTGCATTCTTCTGTATGTGCACATCCAGTTTTCCCAGCATCATTTATTGAAGAGACTAAATTTTGCCCATTGAGTATTCTTGGCTCCTCTGTCAAATATATGACTATGTGTGGGTTTATTTCCCAGCTCTTCATTCTTTTGCAATGATCTACATAACTGTTTTTATGCTAGAACCATAGTGTTTTGATTTTTATAGCTTTGAGTATAATTTAAAACTAGTGCAGTGTTCCCAGCTTTGCTCTTCTTTCTCAAGACTGCTTTGGTCAGGGGCACCTGGGTGGCTCAGTTGGTTAAGGAGCCGACTTCGGCTCAGGTCATGATCTCACAGTTCATGAGTTTGAGCCATGCATTGGGCTCTGTGCTGACAATTCAGAGCCTGGAGCCTGCTTGGGATTCTATGTCTCCTTCTCTCTC
The DNA here is from genome assembly GCA_017311185.1 of Proteles cristata cristata. Classification (NCBI taxonomy): domain Eukaryota; kingdom Metazoa; phylum Chordata; class Mammalia; order Carnivora; family Hyaenidae; genus Proteles; species Proteles cristata. Next base: position 227,537 of record JAESUZ010004710.1, read on the forward strand.
TCTGCCCCTCCCTGACTCATGCTCTGTCTCTCTCAACAATGAAGAAGTGTTAAAAAAAATTTTTTTTTAAAAAGACTGTCTTGGTCATTTAGGCTCTTTTGTGGTTTCATATGAAATTTGGATTTTCTTCCTATGTTGGTAAAAAATGTAATTAAAATTTTGATAGGGATTGCATTGCTTTAGATAGTATGGATATTTTAACAATATTAATTCTTCTAATCAATGAACATGGAATATCTTTCCATGTATTGCTATCTTCTTCAATTTATATCATCAGTATCATGTAGTTTTCAGTATACAGATCTTTCACCTTCCTGGTTAAATTATTCCTAAGTATTTTTCTGGTTTTGATGCTATCATAAATGGTATTGCTTTCTTTATTTCTCTTTCAGATGTTCCTTGTGAGTGTATTGAAATACAACTGATTTTTGTATTTTGATCTTGTATTCTGTGACTTCCATTGATTTGGATTAATTCTAACAGATTTTTAGTGGGGTCTTTATTTTCCATATAAGAACATCATGTCATTTATAATTTTACTTGTTCCTTTCCTATTTAGATGCCTTTTATTTCATTTTCTTGCCTGACTGGTCTGGCTAGGACTTCCAGTACTATGTTGAATAAAAATGGTTAATGTAGGTACACTTATCTTGTTCCTAATCTTAGAGGAGTAAGTTTCAACCTTTTACCATTGAGTATTCTTTTAGCTGTGAGTTTGTCATATATAGCCTTTATAGGTTGAGGTATATTCCTTCCATACCTAATTTTTAAAGAGTTTTTAGCATTTGGGGCCCCTTGATGGCTCAGTTAATTAAGCATCTGACTCTTGGTTTTGGTTCAGGGAATGATCTCACAGTTTCATGAATTTGAGCCCTAAATGAGGCTCTGTGCTGACAGCATGGGGTCTGCTTAGAATTCTCTCTCTGTCCCGACCCTATTCATGCTATCTCTGTCTCTCTCCAAAACGAATAAACTTTTTTTAAAAAAAGAGGTTTTATTATGAAATGTTTAATTTTGTCAAATGATTTTTCTGTATCTATTGAGGTCATCATATAGTTTTTGTCCTCCATTCTATTGATGTGGTATATTGCATTTATTGATTTGTGTATTTTGAAATCATCCTTGTATCTCAGGGATAAATTCACTTGATTATGGTGTATGATCTTTATAATGTGCTGTTGAATTTGATTTGCTAGCATTTTGTTGAGGACTTATGCAGATCATCTGTGTTCAGGGATATTGGCCTGTAGTTTTCTTTTCCTTTTAGTGTTTGGTATCAGGGTAATATGGCTTTATAAAATTAGTTTGGGGGTGTTCCTTTCTCTGCAAGTTTTTGGAAGAGTTTGAGAAGGATCAGCCTTAATTCTTAAATGTTTGGGAGAATTCACTAGTAAAAGTATCCAATTCTGAGTTTTTCTTTATTGGCAGATTTTTCATTATTCAACCTCCGTACTAGTAATTATTCTTTTCAGATTTTCTATTTCTTCATGAAGAAACTAGGTAGGTTACAAGTTTCTAGGAATTTATTAATTTGTTCTTAATTATCCAATCTCCTGGCTTATAATCATTCATAAGTAATTTTCTTATGATCCCTATTATTTCCATGAATTCAACTGTAATATCCCTTCTTTGTTTATAAATTTTTAGTCCTCTTTCTTCTTTTCTTGATTAATCTACCTAAAATTTATTAATTTTGTATGTGCTTTAAAACAAGTCTTAGTTTCATTGGTTTCTTTTCTATTATCTCTTCAGTTTCTATTTCATTTATTTCTGCTCTAAACTATTATTTCGTTCTTTCTCTTTACCTTGGGTTTAGTATGTTCTTTTCTGTTTCTCTAAGGTATAATCACAGATTGTTTATCTGAGATTCCATTTTTTTCCCTCAATGTATGCATTTACAGTTATAGACATTCACCCTGGGACTGCTTTTGCTGCATCCCATGAGTTGTTCAATGTGTGTTTCCATTTTTATTTGTCTTGATTTTTTAAATTTCCCTTTTATTTTTTGATCTCTGGCTGCTCAGTAGCATGTTTTTTAATTTCATGTATTTTTCAAAGTTCTTACTTTCTTCCTACTATTGATTTCTGGTTTTGTACCATTGTGGTCAGAAAAGATACTTGATATATTTGTATCTTCTTGAATTTGTTCAGACATGTTTTGTGGTCTAACAAATAATCTATCCTAAAGTGGTCTATATGCACTTGGGAAGAATGTTATTCTTTTGCTACTGGATGGAATGTTTTGTATGTAACTGTCAGTTCTATTTGGTCTGTAGTGTTGCTCAAACCCACTGTTTCCTTATTGATTCTCCTTCTGGATAATCTACCCATTGTTGAGAGTGGGAGTATTAAACTCCCTATTACTGTATTGCTATCTATTTCTCTTTTTAGTTCTGTTAGTATTTGCTTTACATATTTAGGTGCTATGATGTTGGGTGCATAAATATTTACAACTCTTATATCTTCTTTATACATTTACACCTTTATTATTATATAATGACCTTTATCTCTTATGACCATTTTTAACTTACATTCTATTTTATCTAAGTACAATTACCTCTGATTTCTTTTGTTTACTATTTCTCAAGAATATTATCTTCCACCTCTTCACTTTCAGCTTATGTATGTCCTTAAAGCTAAAATGAGCCTCTTATAGGCAGCATATTGTTGGGTTTTATTTTTTATTCATTAAACCTTTCTATGTCTTTTGTTTGAATTCAAGTCATTTACATTTAAAGTAATTATTGATTGTTAAGGCTTACTACTGTTATTTGTTAACTGATTTTTGACTGTTTGTAGATCCTTTCTTTCATACTTCCTCTCTTGGCTGACTTTTTTTGTAATTTGATGACTTTTTGTGATAACATGCTCTGACTCCTTTATTATAATCCTCTGGGTTTTGTGGCCTAACATATGATCTATCCTAAAATAGCCTATGTCCATTTGGGAAGAAGGTGTATTCTCTTGCTATTGGATGGAATGATCCATATTTCACTGTCAGGACTATTTGCTCTGCCTTTACCTCTGATCAGGCAAGGCCCCATGCTGTTTCCTGGCAGAGTAGTGCCACTGCTTGTAATTTGTTATTGGACATGCCTGTGAGCCATGCTCCACAGTCACTGCTGGTCAGTATGAGCCTCAGGCTGTGCTCCCCAGCTGGACTGCCTGGACTCCCTGGGTAAGGGAGGGTCACAGGTCAGGCTTTGCCATCAGGTAAGTAGTCAAGTACTCTGTCTGTGATCAGACAGGCATCAAGCTGTGCCCTGAGATTGGGCAGGCTGCAAGTTAGATTTTATGATCAAGAAGACTGTTATTGTACTATGCTGTTGGGCCACACTGCTGGCTTGTCCTTCTGGTCAGGTGGGGCCTCTAGCTCTACCCTACATTTCGTTGGCACAGGAGACTGTGCTCTGCAGTTAGGCAGGGTGATTGTCAAGGCTCTCTGTCTGGTGACACCTCAGGCTATTTTCTGTGATTGGGTGGGGCCCCTGGCTGGCTTTCCTGTGTAGGCCATAGGCTGTGTTTAGCAATTGGGTATGGCCATATGCTAAGCTCCACTGCTGGGTGGGGTGTAAGCTGGGCTCCACATCTGAGTGACACTGCAATCTGGGTTCTAAGGCTGCTCAGGCTCACCAGTCAGTTTCTCTGGATATATGGAACCAGAAGTTATACTCAATAGCTAAGCAGAGCTGCTGGCTTGGCTCCCTGACCAGGCAGGCTATAGGATCTGCTCTATGACTGACAGGACTCTGTGGCCATGCTTCTTATAGTGATGACTGCTAATCAATTGAGTGCAACTGAGTATCTGTTTACCTCCCCAGACAGCCAGCCAGTAGGATGTGAGACAGACCCATTCTTAAAGAAGCCCTTGGTCCAGGCCATTGTGAATTGGCTACTGTAGTGCCAACTTCAGGTCAATCTCAATAAGTAGAATTTAATTTACATTTCTAATACAAAAAATAAGAATTGTGAATATAATGCACAGGAAAAGTAAATGAAAAAAAAACATACAACATGGTGAATTATAAAGGAGTGAACATCATCCAATAATCATAAATATCAGAACATGGAATACTGGATTCTCTCAACATATTTCCTGTGTATATTTTTCAATCACAACCTCCTTCCTTGCCCTCTCATCTATTAATAGTGGCATTTTTCTTTCTTCATTTCTGATTCTTTTACCTTTTATTTATTTTTATTCTTTTATTTTTTTAGAGAAACTGGTTCTAAAAATAAGGAGGCTGAACAGACAAAACAATTCTTAAAAAAGAATATACATTTGATCTTAAGACTCACTCTAAAGCTGCAGTCATCAGTGTGCTATCACAGTAAGAAAATATACTATATGTTCATGTGTATAAATTTTATGCCCAAAAGTGAATTAAAAATGGAAGATGTACTTAAAACATAAGAGCCTAAGTATAAAAGTGAAGAATATTTTTTAATGGGACATAAAAAACATGAAAAATAAAAGAATAAATGGTAAATTGGTCTTCATCAAAATTAAAAATTTTATTTGTCGAAAAACTCTGCTAATAACATGAAAAGTCAAGTCACAGATTATAAAATATGTATCTGACAGTGGACTTATAACAAGAATTCAGAGAAAAACTTTACCCCTCAATAATAAAAGATAAAATAACCAACAAGAGCAAAAGAACTAAACAGATACTTCATAAAAGAAGATATGAAAGTTCTACAAACTCCTAAAAAGATCTTCAACATCTTGTTCATTAGGACTAGGAAAAATTAAAACTACCACTAAATATCATTTATACACACACTTAAAAAAAAAGCTTAAAGTCTGATAATCCTAAGTGTTAATATGAATGTGGAGAAATTGGGATCTTCACAGGGGGTATTTCTAGAAGTGCAAAATAGGATAGTTACTTGGTAAAACTACTAGCTACTTCTTAAAATACTAAATATATATATACCACACAAACCAGAAATCTGTCTCTTAGAAATGAAAGCATGTTTCCACACAAAAACTTGTATCTTTATATTCACAGCAGTTTTATTCATAGTAGTCAAAAACTGAAAACAATCAAAATGTTCTTCAACTGGTACATGGATAAATAAATTGTGGTATAGCCATGTGATGACATACTATTGTAACCTGTCAGAACCCCATCAGAGTAAAGGAAACATAATCTGAACAGGGAGATTTTACGTCACTAACTGGTAACAGGAAGTTAGCCACTAACAGGGAATAAAAGAGAAGCTAAAGAATATCCTAGGGCTGAGGGACAGTTCCTAAGGAGAGAACAAACTTGGAAGGGTAAGGGAGCCTCCTCTTCAAGGCTGTGATTTAGGCCTCTCTGGAGAGGGTATAACTTTACCTACTGAGTAGTGAAGAAGTTTGCTGGGGTATGCAAACCACAGCTGGTCACAGCCAGTGACTGTGGTTAGTGGGCAAGGAACTATAGGCTGAGACCAGCTAGTAAGAGCCTTCTTTACAGGGTGCTTGTAGCTCAGAGGACCATAGTTTGGTTTCCCCAGGAAAACCATGGGCCAATGTTAGCAAGGAAAGTTGCTGGAAAGTGAGTGCTCCTGTATGTCTCACATGCATTTCAAATGAAAATATCCCATAGGAACAAAAGAGGAAGCTTATCATAACCCATAAGAAAAGTTTTTTCTTACTAAAATGTCCCTTAAGAGACCTCTACTGACAATGCTTAAAACTGTGCAAGCTGGGAAAGGAGAGACATTTACCAATTCCAGCTCCAGTATCATACAGCAGAGAAATAAATGCTGGATTTGTAACTGACAGGCTAGTCCATCCCTTTCACCACTCAGCTTCCATATGCACCTAACTATATACCTGAATTTCTGTAAAGCATCAATACAACTCTAAATTCCTACCTGACAAGATTCAACTATCTTTCAAATAACCTAAAAAGTTTTCACCATTTTCTCAAAATGAGGAGATGTACTATCCCAACAGCTATTGTATCTATTGCTAGTTCTATTAATAACTCCTTAAATTCAGTCACATTCCCACTGAATATTCTTATGCCTAAAGAACAAATTATAAAGTTATTTTCAAACAACTTTTGTATTAACAAATAGAAGAAAATATTTAGCATATACAAATAGACACATACATATGATGTAAGACAGAAAATATACAAAGCAAATACAAAGCTGCTATATCCTTCATTTCTATAGTCATGTGGCTATAGTTTATATCTATGGCCTTTTTCCTTCAGTATACATTCCATATTTCCATTGCCATCAGTCAGAACATTAGCTGGTTCAGGTTCTTTTCATGGTGGAGTAATGCAGACCTTACTTACCAAAGTATCTCAGTTCTTGATAGTCATGCATTTGTTTGGTTGCTCTGATATTCCATTAAAATTTACTATAGGGATGAAGATGCTATGAGAAGCCACAGAGAATCCCTTGTGTTACCAAATAACTATTTTTGTCCCTATTGTAAAGTTGCAATCCAATTTTCCCTGGTAATCAGGATCATTTACTCAAGTCTTACTCATAAAGATCTCAAAACAGACAAATAGCAGTCTCATTTTCCAGTTCAATAGAAACATTATTTTTTCACTGGTGGAAGCAGTCCTTCTTGGGGAACAAACCCTTCCAAAACAGCAAAGCCTAGTTGCCAGAATAGGAATCTAAAAACCTGTGAGTAGATTACTTGGTAAAATAGTGGAGGAAGCTTACTAGTGAGTGAAGTCATTTCACCCATTAAATTCTGGACCCATATAGTCTGGCAATGGGGGAGCCACTACATATAACAGAATCTAATTCAAGGCATATATTGAATCCTGAAGACAGAATGCCATACTTCTGAGCTAAAGTCTCCAATCTATTATGTAACTAAGTCTTCAGAAAGTCACTTTTTATTTCAAGTAGGCCAAGCACTTCTAGGAGATGGAGTATGACATATTAACCATACAGTAATGAGCCCACTGCTTTACTTTCTTTGCAATAAAATGAGTTCCTTAATCATAAGCAATCATGTACAGAATGCCAATCTGGTGGATAAAGCAGTTTATGATACCACAGATGGTGGTGCTGTCAGAAACATCATGGGCAGGAAAGGTAATCCATATTCAGAACATCTGTTCCAGTGAGGATGAATCCCTCTTCCCTCAATGATGGAAGAGGTCCAGTGCAGCAGAACCCAGGTAATTATGCCAAATCAAGGGCACAGCATTCTATCTGCTTTAACTGGAAAAGGCACTGAACAGTAGTGTTACATCAGTGTTGCTAAGAGAAAGTCTACATTGGTTTTTATTTTTTTTGTTTTTTTTTTCTGGATTAATTAATTAATTTATTATTTTTACAAATAGTTTATTGTCAAATTAGTTTCCACATAACACTCAGTGCTCATCCCCATAAGTGTCCTCCTCTATGCCCATCCCGCCCTCCCCCCCACATCCATCAGTCCTCAATTTTTGTCAGCATTCAAGAGTCTCTCATGGTTTGCCTCTCTCCCTTTCCCCCACCATTTCCCCCTTTCTTCTCCCCCTTGTTCCTCCATCAAGTTCCTCCTAATCCTCCTATACGTGCAAACATATGATATTTGTCCTTCTCTGCCTGACTTATTTCGCTCAGCATAACACCCTCAAGGTCCATCCGTGTTGCTACACATGGCCAGATTTCATTCTTTCTCATTGCCATGTAGTATTCCATGGTATAGATGAACCACATCTTCTTGATCCATTCATCTGTTGATGGACACTTCGGCTCTTTGCATGTTTTAGCTATTGTGGAGAGTGCTGCTATGAACATTGGGGTACATGTGCTCCTATGCATCAGCATTTCTGTATCCCTTGGGTAAATTCCTAGCAGTGCTATTGCTGGGTCCTAGGGGAGTTCTATTGTTAGTTTCCTGAGGAACCTCCACACTGTTTTCCAGAGGGGTTGTACCAGTTTACATTCTCACCAACAGTGTAGGAGGGTGCCCGTTTCTCCACATCCTCACCAGCATCCAGAGTTCTCTGATTTATTCATTTAGCCACTCTGACTGGTGTGAGGTGGTACCTCAGTGTGGTTTTGATTTGTATTTCCCTGATGAGGAGGGATGCTGAGCATCGTTTCATGTGTCTGTTGGCCATCTGGATGTCCTCTTTGGAGAAGTGTCTGTTCATATCTTCTGCCCATTTCTTCACTGGGTTGTTTGTTTTTGGGCGTGTAGTTTGGTGAGTTCCTTATAGATTCTGGATATTAACCCTTTATCTGATATGTCATTTGCAACTATCTTTTCCCATTCCGTTGGCTGCCTATTAATCTTCTGGGTTGTTTCCTTGGCTGTGCAGAAGCTTTTAATCTTGAGGAGGTCCCAATCGTTTATTTTTGCTCTTGATTCCCTTGCTTTTGGGGATGTGTCAAGTAAGAAGTTGCTGCGGTGGAGGTCAAGGAGGTTGTTTCCTGCTTTCTCCTCTAGGGTGTTGATAGTTTCCTGTCTCACGTTCAGGTCCTTGATTCATTTTGAGTTTATTTTTGTGCATGGTGTGAGAAAATGATCTAGTTTCATTCTTCTGCATGTTGCTGTCCAATTCTCCCAACACCATCTGTTAAAAAGGCTGTCTTTTTTCCATTGGATATTCTTTCCTGCTTTGTCAAAGATTAGTTGGCTGTATACTTTTGGGTCCACTTCTGAGTTCTCAATTCTGTTCCATTGGTCTATGTGTCTGTTTTTGTGCCAATACCATACTGTCTTGATGATGACAGCTTTGTAGTAGAGGCTAAAGTCTGGGATAGTGATCCCTCCCGTTTTGGTTTTATTTTTCAGTATTACTTAGGCTATTCGGGGTCCTTTGTGGTTCCATACAAATTTTTGGATAGTTTATTCTAGCTTTGAGAAGTATGCTGATGCAATTTTGATTGGAATTGCATTGAATGTGTAGAGTGCTTTAGGTAGTAATGACATTTTAACTATATTTATTCTTCCTATCCATGAGCATGGAATGTTTTTCCATTTCTTTGTGTCTTCTTCAATGTCCTTCATAAGTTTTCTATAGTTTTCATCATACAGATCTCTTGTTTCTTTGGTTAGGTTTATTCCGAGGTATTTTATGGTTTTTTGTGCAATTGTAAATGGGATCAGTTTCTTGATTTCTCTTTCTGTTGCTTCATTGTTGGTGTATAAAAATGCAACCGATTTCTGTACGTTGATTTTGTACCCTGTAACTTGGCTGAATTCTTGAATCAGTTCTAGTAGGCTTCTGGTGGAGTCTGTCGGGTTTTCTATGTAGAGTATCATGTCATCTGCGAAGAGTGAAAGTTTGACTTCCTCTTTGCCAATTCTGATGCCTTTGATTTCCTTTTGGTGTCTGATGGCTGATGCTAGGACTTCCAGCACTATGTTAAACAGCAGTGGTGAGAGTGGGCATCCCTGTCGTGTTCCAGATCTCAGGGGGAAAGCTCTGAGTTTTTCCCCGTTGAGGATGATGTTAGCTGAAGGCTTCTCGTAGATGGCTTTGATGATGTTTAAGTAGGTTCTTTCTATCCCAACTTTCTCGAGAGTCTTTATTAAGAAGGGATGCTGTATTTTGTCAAATGCTTTTTCTGCATCTATTGACAGGATCATATGGTTTTTATCTTTTCTTTTATTGATATGATGTATGATTGTATGATGAATAGGCACTGAACAGTAGTGTTACATCAGTGTTCCTAAGAGAAAGTCTACATTGTTGAGTCAAAAAACCCAGAGTCCCTGGGGCTAAGAGCTAACTAAGGTCATGCTGTATCCTCAAATGATCTTTCCCTCATTACCATATCATTTACATGTGGTTTTGGAGGATCTTCACCCCTAAAATCAACATGACAGTTCTGATTAACCCAAATAAGGAAATGAAAGGGGTTGTACCTGAATTCCTGGAAAAGGCATGCCATTACCAAAAAAAGTTCCACCTACTCAATGAATATTTCTCTTCTAATTACTCAAAATACAATAAAAGCTAGTAAACACAAGGAATTTGGGGCAGTTGCTCACTTGAATCTGCTGGTCTTCCTCCAAGAATGTACTTTTTTCACTTAAATAAATTTTCTGCTTGTACCACTCAAAAAAAAAAAAAAAAAAAAGACACCACAATCCGTGCCACCATAGAAAATGGCCACTTTGTTCCTGATCACATTAAGAAAGCAGGGTGTGGGGCACCTGGGTGGCTTAGTCGGTTAAGCGTCCGACTTTCGCTTAGGTCATGATCTCGCGGTTCGTGGGTTCGGGCCCCGCGTCGGGCTCTGTGCTTACCAGCTCAGAGCCTGGAGCCTGTTTCAGTCTGTGACTCCCTCTCTCTCTGACCCTCCCCTGCTCACGCTGTCTCTCTCTCTCTCCTAGAAATAAATAAAACATTAAAAAAAAAAAAAAAAAAAAAAGCAGGGTGTAACTGGAAAAAGAGGTCAACTGACATCCACAGAGCTTGAAATTTTCCATAATGGCTGCACCAATTTACATTCCCACCCATAATATACAAGGATTTCCTTTTCTCTACATCCTCACCAACACTTGTTATTTCTTATCTTTTTGATAATAGCTATTCTGACAGCTGTGAAGTAATATCTCAAGTGGTTCTGATTTACATTTCCCTTATGATTAGTGATATTGGACATCTTTCCATATGCCTGTTAGTTATTGGCATTGTCTTTTAAAAATGTCTATTCAGATCCTCTGCCCATTTTTTAATCAGATTGCTTTTTGGTGGTGGATTATATTAGCTATTTTTATAATTTGAATATTAACTCCTTATCAGATATACGATTTGCAAATAACTTCTCATGTTTAGCAGGTTGTCTTTTTATTTTTTCAAATGTTCCCTTCATGTTTTAGAAGCCATTTGTTTATTTTTACTTTTGTTGCCACTGACTTCGGAAGCAGTTTCAAAAAATTATCATCAAGATTAATATCAAGGCACTTATCACCTATGTTTTCCTCCAGCAGTTTTATGGATTCAAGTCATACATTAAAGTCTTTAAGCCAGTTGTATTTAATTTTCATGAATGGTGTAAAATAGTGGTTCAGTTTTCACACCCCATACAGAAGAGACTGTCTTTTCTCTACTGCATATTCTTGCCTCCTTCATTGTAATTCATTGACCATATCTGTGTGGGTTTATATTTGGGCTCTCTCCTATGTTCTATAAATCTATATACCTGTTTTTATGACAATAGCATGCTGTTTTGATTACTTTACTGTAACATAGTTTGAAGTCAAGGAGCATGATACCCCCAGCACTTTCTCAAGATTACTGCAACTATTCGAGGTCTTTTGTGATTCCACACAAATTTTTGGATAATTTGTTCTAATTTTGTGAAAAATGCCATTGGAATTATAATAAGGATTGCACTGAATTTGTATATTGCTTTGGGTAACATAAACATTTTAACACTATTATTTCCTCTAGTCCATGAGCATGGAGTATTTTACCATTTTTTTGTCTTATTCTATTTGTTTCATTAATGTCTTATAGTTTTTACTGTTTAGGTCTTTAACTTCCTCAAATTTATTCCTAGATATTTCATCCCTTTTGATGCATTTATAAATGGGACTATTTTAGTAATTTCTCTTTTTTTTAAATTTTTAATGTTTATTTATTTTTGAGAGACAAAGAAAGATAGAGCATGAGCAGGGGAGGGGCACAGAGAGGGAAGAAGACACAGAATCTGAAGAAGGCTCCATTTATATATTGAAACATGTCAGTTTTTTCAAATTGTTTTTATTTATTAAAAAAAATTTTTTTAATATTGATTTACTTTTGAGAGAGAGAGAGAGAGAGCGTGCGCACGTAAGCAAGGGAGAGAGAGGGAGTCACAGAATTGAAGCAGGCTCCAGGCTACAAGCTGTCAGCAGAGCCAACAAGGGCCCAAACCCACAAACTGTGAGATTATGACCTGAGCTGAAGTTGGATGCTCAACCGACAAAGCCACCAAGGTGCCCCTCTCTTTCTTTTCAATGTTTATTTATTTTTGAAAGACAGGGTGTGAGCAGGGGAGAGACAGAGAGACACACAGAATCCGAAGCTGGCTCCAGGCTCTGAGCTGTCAGCATAGAGCCCAACGTGGGACTCAAACTGATGAACTGTGAGATGATGACCTAAGCTGAAGTTATCAATGCTCAACTGACTGAGCTACCCAGGTGCCCTATTTTAATTTCCCTTGATGATAGTTTGTTGTTAGTGTATAAAAATGCAAAAGATTTTTTGTATATTGACTTTGTGTCCAGAAACTTTACTGAATTTCTTTATTACTTCTAATAGATTTTGATGAAGCCTAGAGTTTTTAATATATAAAATTATGTTATCCACAAATAAAGTTTTTGTTTTTTTCTTTCCAATTTGGATGCTTTATATTTCTTTTTCCTGCCTAATTGCTCTGGCTAGGATTTCTAACACTATGTGGAATAAAAGTGGCAAGAGTGGACATTCTTATTTTGTACTTGATATTAAAGGAAAATCCTTCTGCTTTTTGCCATTTAGTATATTTTCTGTGGAATTGTCATATATGGCCTTTATTGTATTGATGTACACTACATCTATTCCACTTTGTTGAGCTTTTATCAGCTTTTTGTGTTGCACTTTGTTAAATGAATTTCTGCATCTGTTGAGATGATGATCATATGATTTTAATCATTATGATAAAATGATATGTTAATGTGATGTATCCTGTTGATTTGTAGTTATTGAATCATCCTTGTATCCCTGGAATAAATTTTACTCGGTTATGGTGTATGATCCTTTCAATGTATTGCTAAATTTGGTTTGCTTGGTATTTTGTTGAGGATATTTACATCTATGTTCATCAGGGATAACAGACTGTAATTTTCCTTTTTCATGGCATCTCAGCCTGGTTTTGATATCGAGGGAATGCTTGCCTCATAAAAATAAGTTTGGGAGCATTCATCCTCTACAATTTTGTGGAAGAGTTTGAGAAGAGAAGATATCACACCTTCTTTGAATGTTTGGTAGAATTCACCAGTGAAGCTCTCTGGTCCTGGACTTTTATTTGCTGGAAGTGTTTTGATTACTGACTCAGCCTTCTTACCAGTAATTGTTCTATACAGATTTTCCATTTCTAGTGATTCAGTCTTGGAAGGCTATATGTTTGTAGGAACTTATCCATTTTTTCTAGGTTGTTGAATTTGTTGACATACAGATGTTCATAATAGAGGGTGGGAGTATGCTGATTAGATGGGCTGTGATGAGTGTTAGCATTGCTCATTCAAACTGCTGCCTTTATTCATACTGACCCCCAGACACAGAGTATGCTGGGCCTCACTAGCACTCCTGAACAGGCAAGCCACAAGTATGTGGCTTGGGTAAACCCTAAAAAGTTAAAAAATTGGAAATATGGTCCAGTTCTTTTTTCCTTGCTCCCATGGTAGAAGCTGGAAGCTGGAGATCTCCTCTCAATCATATGACACTGTGCTGGAAAAAGAGATTGTGGTGAGTTTGCCTCAAATTTTCCTATGGGTTTCAAGGTGGCTGGTTCTGTGCTCACCCAGAATGCAGCAGCCTTTCAACTAGTCTTTGGACTTTTCACAAAAGGAGTTTATCTGTGTAATGTTGTTGAATTGGTTTGTCTAGGAGAGCAAAAAAGATCTAGAATGTACTCTTCTGTCATATTACTCATTTTTTATTAGACTATGATTTGGGTTAAGAGTTAAAGGGCCTGTGCTTGTTACTTTCTTTCTAAAAAGCACTCTAGTTCACTCAGAATCCATCCCATATCACAGTCCTTATAGTCATAACTATTGCCATATTGGTCAATTGAGGTTGCCATTCAGGATCTCAAGGAATATGCTTCAACTGACATTGCAGGTTATACCCTGATTAACAGTGATGCCATGCATGCTTGCCATGAATTATTAGCTCACCATTTTTCACTATCAAGGATCTTCACACAATGCTTAAACCCAACAATCAAACCTATTCCACATTCCTCTTTTCTGGAGTCTCTCTTATGGGACCTCTGCCAGAAATAAATCTAGACCAGTAAGGCCCAGTGAGGGGACAGAGAGAGGTTAGAAGACAAGAAGAGATAAATAGAAAACTCTGAAAAAATAGCCTATGGCTGAGGGAAAGTCCCAAAGAAATGACAAACTTGGAAGCAAGACCTTCCCCAAAGGCAAGATCAAGACCTTACTGCAAAGTGCAGCCCACTGGATGAAGTAATCTGCTGGACTGCCTTGAGCCAGAGCTTATGCCAAACCAGGTGGCTGATGTAAGCAAAAAGCAAACAATGGGACAGGACTGTCAATCAGAAAGCCTACAACTGACATAATTATAGAAACAAAATTTGCTGAAGAGGGAGTGCCACTATATATATGTCATGCATACCCCTGCTAGTTGTATTATTGGAGCAAGAAAAGAGGAATTAGAGAAATTTCATCCTTCTTCAGTATCCTTCCAGCTCCCTGTACTTAGAAAGGAGAAGTGTTCATGGTATCCAGCTCTAGCATCACAAATTAGATTAATGAAAGACAGTTCTATTTATCAATAAAAAGCAACAAGCTGCTGATATGTTCAACAATATGGATCAATCACAAAAGGATTACTAAATAAAAGTGTCAGACACAAGAACACATAAATTATGTTTTCATTTTTATAAAATTCCAAAAAATGCAAAATGATAGTGATTGAAGTCAGATTAGTAGTTGGCTAGGACCCAGCTTGGGGCAGAAATTAACTGCAAAGAAGTACCTGTTCATAAAAATGTCCTAAAATTTTACTATGGTAGTGGCACAACTGCATACAGTTTTCAAAATATCAAATAATACTCTTAAAATAAGTAAATCTTACTACATATAAGTTATACCTTAATAAAGATATAAAAAATAATTTCTTGTTCTTTTCTGTCTTCTTTCAGCTTCTTATTTAAAGTTTCCAGTCTCATTTATTTCACTCTCAAATATTTGCCATGAGACATCAACAAGTTGGCTGAATAATGCATAACTTGCTCATATCTTCTCATCAACAATTTTGCATCTATTCACAAACTAAAGTGCCTTTGCTGGAGCTTTTGAATCAAAGCAGGAGACTGTGAAACTCCAGTGCAGGGCATAACCTATGAGAACCTCTTTGAGAAAGCAGACTTACACCTAGGCAAATGACTTACATACTGCATTTCAAGCTT
This sequence comes from Proteles cristata cristata, assembly GCA_017311185.1. Taxonomy (NCBI): domain Eukaryota; kingdom Metazoa; phylum Chordata; class Mammalia; order Carnivora; family Hyaenidae; genus Proteles; species Proteles cristata. Next base: position 242,636 of record JAESUZ010004710.1, read on the forward strand.
CAGACTGAGAAACAGCTCTGAATCTCTGAGGACTTGGCCACAACCTTACTTAGCAATAGTTCTGTTACTAGTACCATAGCCCCAAGGGACTCAGGAGTCACTGCACTCACCTGTTCTTGAAATAATAGCCACAGAGACCTCTGTTCCTGCTGTGGACCAAGACGTGGTCCATGAAATGTCTCTAGCCCCACTTAGCTGTGGTCCAGAAGCCCCTAGAGGTAAGCACACCAAACTTGATCTGACTTTAGATCCAGAGAGGACTAAATGAGTTCAAGCCCACCCCTGTTACAGTCTATCAATACTTCTATTAGCACAGAATCCCATAAGGAGAACTCCTGTCTACACCTCCAAAGATCCTGAAAGGGCCCTAAACTCCTGCATGCTTCTAGTTACAGTCTTACAGAAGTCCTGAGTGTCTAAAGTTCCAGTGGGAGAAACTCCTGTCTACAGCCCTGGAGATCCTAAAAGTACCCTACCTATACTTGGCTTAAACCTCCCAGCCATAATGCATAAACAATTCTGTTGGCACAGGAACAAGATAGGAGACATTACAGACGAGCCCATAAAGGTACTAAAGGGACCTATACTCATCTTCAGCCTTCATAGTTGCAGTCTACTAGAAGAACTGATGGCCCAGGGAGCCAGCCAAAGACACTATTGGCTGCACTCCCAGAGACTGTAAAAGAGCCTTATACTCAGTTCAAGCCCTTTCTATCTACAGTCGGTGAGCAGTCCTGGTAGCTCAGGGACCCAGCAGGGATCTTTCCATCTGCCCTCCTAGAGATACTGAAAGACCCTATACTCAGCTCCAGCCCCCTCAGCTATGCTCAGAGTCCACTCTTCCTAGAAACTGGCAGGAGACATGTCCATTGATGAATCTAGAGCCAGATCTGCATATCTCAGTGTTGGCCGTAGAACATGTAACAACTCTCTGGTTCAGTCATTTCCAGCCCCTCTCAGCCATGGTCCAGGGACCCACTAAGGGACTTACCGGGAACCAGGAAGGAGCCCTCCTTGGAACATGGTGGGAACTACACATGCCTACACACCTGATAATAGTCCCACTATCTGAGGATTCAGTGAAGCAGACAGTTGTCCCAGTGCCACTTCACTGAACAAGGCATTCCCATCCACTCAGGTACCAGACAGGCTCCACACCCTCCTGAATGCGTAATGAAAAGACTGCCAGCCATGATCCCCGCTGCAGGCCCAGCAACAGCCTCATAACTGGCTACAAACCAGCACAACTGCAATTCTGTAGGTAATCCTATTGACCCAGGAAACCAAAAAGGGAAAAAAATCTTTACCTGACTAAACAGTTAGTAAAGACTGGAAGAAGTGTGTGCTCCCCCAAATCAACAGATACTAATGCAAGGCTATACAGATCACAAAGAGTAAGGCAAACATAATACCATGAAAAGAAACTAATTAAACCAGTAACTGACTCCGAAGACATAAAGCTTTAATGTTTGCCTGACAAAGATTCAAAATAATCTTAAAGAAATGCGAAAGAATGCAAAAGAAATGCAACAGAACGGAAATAGCTAAATGAAATGAGAAAACAACATACAAACAAACTTAGAAGCTTAAAAGAAACATAGAAACCATGAAATATAACCAAACAGAAATTCTGGAGCTGAAGAATATAATGACAAAGCTGGAAAAATTCAATAAAGAGTTTTAACAACAGACTTGATCATTCAGAAGAAAGAATCAACAAACTCAGAGACACATTATATGAAATGAGTCAGTTAGAGTGACAAAAAGAAAAAAGAAAAACGGTAAAAAAAACAAAACACCAAAAACAAAAACAAAAACCAGTCTATTTTACTTACAGCATATCATGAAGTGACTGAAAACTCACTTCGTTGGAGTTCCAGAAAGTGAAGAGGAGAGAAAAGAATTGAAAGATTATTTAAAGAAATAATAGCTGAAAACTTCCCAAATCCTGAGAGAGATATCCTATCCAGGCATAGGAAACTCAAGGCCCTAAGCAAGATCAACCCAAAGATTGCTCTGAGACACATTAATAATCACAATGTGAAACAATTGCACAAAAACCATAAAATACCTACGAATAAACCTAACCAAAGATATAGAAGATCTGTATGGTGAAAACTATAGAAAACTTATGAAGGAAATTGAAGAAGACACAAAGAAATGGAAAAATATTCCATGCTCATGGATCGGAAGAATAAATACAGTTAAAATGTCTATACTACCCAAATAAATCTACACATTCAATGCAATCCCAATCAAAATTGCACCAGCATTCTTCTCAAAGCTAGAACAAACTATCCTAAAATTTGTATGGAACCACAAAGACCCCGAATAGCCAAAGTAATATTGAAGAAGAAAACCAAAATGGGAGGCATCACCATCCCAGACTTAAGCTTCTACTACAAAGTTGTAATCATCAATATAGTATTGGCACAAAAACAGACACACAGACCAGTGGAATAGAATAGAGAACTCAGAATTGGACCCACAAATGTATGGCCAACTAATCTTTGACAAAGCAGGAAAGAGCATCCAATGGAAAAAAGACAGTCTCTTTAACAGATGGTGTGGGGAGAACTGGACAGCAACATGCAGAAGAATGAAACTAGATCATTTTCTCACACCATGCACAAAAATAAACTCAAATGGATAAAGGACCTGAATGTGAGACAGGAAACCATTAAAATCCTAGAGAAGAAAGCAGGAAACAACCTCCTTGACCTCAACCATAGCAATTTCTTACTTGACACATCCCCAAAGGCAAGGGAATCGAGAGCAGAAATGTACTAGGACTTCATCAAGATAAAAAGCTTCTGCATGGCAAAGGAAACAATCCATAAAACTAATAGGCAACTGAGGGAATGGGAAAAGATAGTTGCAAATGACATATCACATAAAGGGCTAGTATCCAAAATCTATAAGGAACTCACCAAACTCCGCACCCATAAAACAAATAGTCCACTGTAGAAATGGGCAGAAGACATTAACAGACACTTCTCCAAAGAGGACATCCAGATGGCCAACAGACACATGAAACGATGCTCAGCGTCCCTCATCATCAGAGAAATACAAATCAAAACCACACTGAGACACCACCTCACGGTGGTCAGAGTGTCTAAAATGAACAAATCAGGAGACTCTAGATGCTGGCGAGGATGTGGAGAAATGGGCACCCTCCTGCACTGTTGGTGGGAATGTAAATTGGTGCCACCCTTCTGGAAAACAGTATGGAGGTTCTTCAAAAAATTAACAATAGAACTCCCCTATGACCCAGCAGTAGCACTGCTAGGAATTTACTCCAGGGATACAGGAGTGCTGATGCATAGGGGCACATGTACCCCTATGTTCATAGCACCTCTCAACAATAGCCAAAACATGGAAAGAGCCCAAGTGTCCATCAACTGATGAATGGATCAAGGAGATGTGGTATATTTATAAAATGGAATGCTACATGGCAATGAGAAAGAATGAAATCTGGCCATTTGTAGCAACATGGATGGAACTAGAGGGTGTTATGCTGAGCGAAATAAGTCAGGCAGAGAAGGACAGACACCATATGTTTGCACATATAGATGGATTAGGAGGAAGCTAACGGAGGATCACGAGGGAGAAGAAGGAGGAAAATATTTGGGGAGAGGGAGGTAGGCAAACCATGAGAGACTCTTGAATGCTGAGAACAAAGTGAAGGCTGATGGGGGTGGGAGAGAGGGGAAGGGGGTGGTGGGCATAGGGGAGGGCACTTGTTGGGATGAGCACTGGGTGTTATATGGAAACCAACTTGACAATAAACTATTTAAGAAAATAAAAAATTAAAAAAAATTTAAAAGAAAAAATAATAGTCTTCACAATGTGAAAGTAATAGACAAAAAGAGAATTTTAAAAGCAACAAGAACAAAATGACATGCGACCCCTTACCAGGAAACCCCATAAGGCTATAAGCAAATTTCTTTGCAGAACCCTATACACCAAAGAAGGTATAATGATATAGTCAAAATACTGAAGGAAAAAAGAACCCTGCCAACTAAGAATGCCATAACTGGTAAAATTGTCTTTCAAATCTGAAGAAGAAATAAAGACATCACAGACAAACAAAAACTAAGAGATTTAATCACCACTAGATTAGCCTTACAAGAAATGCTAAAAGGAGTTGTTCCGGAGGAAATGAAAGTACACGAAGCAACAACATGAAAACATAGGGAAGTATAAAACTCACCTATAAAGGTAAATGTGTGGCCAAATTTTGAATACCCTAATGCTGCAATGGTTTGTGTAAATCACTTTTATCTCTAGTATAAAAGAAAATAATAACTATATAATAAAAAATAACTATAGCTACAATAATTTATTAATGGATGAATGAGATGTAAAAAGGTATAAGGTATGACATCAACAGCATAAACTGTGGGAACATAAGAACTAAAGTTGGAATCTTCTATGCATTTAACGGTAACTTTTATCAGCTTAAAATAGATTGTTAAATCTATAAAATATTTTAGTTAATCCTCATGATAACAAAAACCCTTGTAGATACATAAAAAATAGAATGGAATTGAAGCATCCCACTATAAAAAATAAATCATATAGGAGGCCAGCAAAAGAAGAAAGGAACAATGGGACTTTAAAAAAAAAGAGAAAGAGAGAAAACATTAACAAAATGGTAACAGGAAGGCCTTACTTATCAATAATTGCTTTAAATGTAAACAATCAAAAGACACAGAGTGGCTGAATGAATAAAAATAAAAATAAAACAACAAGATCCAATATGTTGTCTATAAGAAATTCACTTTAGCTTTAAAATCACACATAGAGGGGTGCCTGGGTGGCTCAGTTGGTTAACGTCCAACTTCGCCTCAGGTCATGATTTCATGGTTAGTAAGTTTGAGCCCCGCATCGGGCTCTGTGCTGACAGCTCAGAGCCAGGAGCCTGCTTCAGATTCTGTATTTCCTTCTCTCTGTTCCCCTCCCCCATTTGTGCTCTGTCTCTCAAACATAAATAAATGTAAAAAAAATTTTTTAATAAAAAAGTAAAATCACATATACAATCATAAAATGATAACCAAAAATAGCAAGGGTGGCTATAGTGATATTAGATATAATTGAATTTCAGTCCAAAGCAATTGAAGAAGACAAAGAAGGTCACTTTATAGTAACAAAGGGGTCAATTCATCAAGAGGATACAACAACTATAAATATATATGTACCCAACATTGCAGCATATGAATATTTAAAACAAATATTAACATAAATGAAAGGAGAAAAAGGCAGCATCACAAAATAGAAGGGAACTTCAATACCTCACATTCAGCACTGGATAGATCATATAGACTGATAATCAATAAGTAAACAGCAGACTTGAATAACACAGCAGACCAAATGAATATAAGAACCATCTACAGAGCACTCAATTTACTAGTACCAGAATATATCTGCTTCTCAAGTACACATGGAACATTCTATAGGATAGAGCATAGGTTGACCACAAAGCAGGCCTTAGCAATTTTAAGAATATTCAAATCATATTGAGTATCTATTCCAACCACAATGGTAAGAAAATACAAACTAGTAACACTGAACTGAAGTTAAGATAGCAGAGTAGTAAGGGGATCCTAGTCCTCCCCCATCCCTAGAACACAGATAGACAAATATAAAAATATTCCAAACACCCAAGAGATTGAGCTGAATGGTGAGAGAACAAACTGCAGAACCAGAGAGAGAAAAGAAGCCACATGATGGAAGGTAAGAGGTGTGAAGACACAATTTTGGGGAGAAAAGAATTACAGGTGCTGCAGAGGAGAGGGAGCCTTGATCTCAGAGAGGGGAGAAAGTCTGGCAATAGAGAAATAGAAAGTGGTATGCAGGGACTGTACCAGAGAAACATTTACTCAAAACCACTAACTGGGAAACTAGAGTAGCTAACTATTGCAAGTTTTTACAGGCATTGGAGCCCAAAATCTGAAGTTTCAAAAGTATGCACCACTTCTAGGTGGAGGCTGGTGGGCATAACAGTGCTCCTATGGAGAAGGAGGGCAGAGGTCCAGGAGCAGACAGCATGGTTAGAGGATCCCTTGGGTCACATGGGAAGAAACAGTTCTCCTTCCTAGAATGCATCAGGGAAAGGTGGCATTGCCCTCAGTGGACAAAAGAGGTGGTGGATGACAATGTGCAGCTCAATTTATTAGCACAGAAACAGAAATACCTGCTGAGAGTAGGCACCAGCTTTTTGTGGCACTAAACCATGATCTCCAGCCACCATAAAATCCAGGCAATTATGCTAACTGGCACCAGTTGCTGTATGGTGGAACCCTCCTCCAGAGGATCAGCGTGGGTCCACATGGGCCAGGTCTCTAAAATTTGGAGTTGGTAGTTTTTAAACCAAGCCACACACCTGAGATAAAACACAGAAGTACTGTGTCACCTTGCAGGCTGACAGCTCAGACACAAACAGGGTAAAGACAGAGATCTGATGGAAGCTGGAGACACAAGGCAGGTGAATGTTTGCTTTTCTGTGAGGGCTTCTTGCAGAGTGGAGGGTGTGAACTCCCCATTCCAGGGAGAAGAGAGCTGGGCAACACCACATCCTACCTCCCCCATACACAACGCAGGCCATCAGCACTCACTGAATTCAGTGAGCAACACAGCACCACCCAGTGGAGGCTCATGCAGCTTACACCAAGACCCCACCCCCCACATCCCCTCCGCCCCAGCCCTGCAGGTGCATCTCCACAAGGGCGAATCCCTTTGAAAATCAAAGCAGCAGGCTCCTCTCCCAGAAGACCACAAAAACCCCTCACACACACCAAGTGTGCTGATCATAGAGTGCTATAAAGCTTCAGCTCTAGGGAAATAGAATCCATCTTCTTTTTTTAAACGTTTATCTGTTTTTGAGAGACAGAGAAGAAGTGGGGGAGGGGCAGAGAGAAAGAAGGAGACAGAATCCAAAGCAGACTCTAGGCTCTCAGCACAGAGTCAAATGCGGGGCTCAAACTCACAAACAGTGAGATCATGATTTGAACCAAAGTCAGACACTTAATTTAGTGAGCCACCCAGGAGTTCCCCCCTTTATATGTGTGTGTGTGTGTGTGTGTGTGTGTGTGTGTATGTAGTTTACTGTCAAGTTGGTTTCCATATAATACCCAGTGCTCATCCCAACAAGTGCCTTCTTCCATGCCCATCGCCCATTTTCCCCTTTTTTGACCTCTTCTTAATATAGCCATTACTCTCAGGAGTGGGAATATAACAGGCTTTCCTAATAATCACACAAAAATCAGTGACCTAGGCAAAATAACAAGATGGAGAAATTCACCCCAAAAGAAAGAACAGAAAGAAATAACAGCCAGGGTTTAATCAATACATTTACATAATAAAGATGGAAGTAAAACGTACATGGAAGCAAATGAAATTAAAAAACACAACAGTCCAAAGTATTTGGGATTCACAAAGGCAGTCCTATGAGGGAAGTATATTGCAATATAGGCCTATTCCAAGATTCCAAGAAGTGAGAAAAGTCTCAAATATATACCTAACCCTACACCTAACAGAGCTAAAAAAAAAAAAAAGAACAGAAAATAAAATCTAAACTCAGCAGATGATGGGTAATAATAAAGATTAGAGTTGGGGCGCCTGGGTGGCTTAGTCGGTTAAGCGTCCGACTTTCGCTTAGGTCATGATCTCGCGGTTCGTGGGTTCGAGCCCCGCGTCGGGCTCTGTGCTGACTGCCAGCTCAGAGCCTGGAGCCTGTTTCAGTCTGTGAATCCCTCTCTCTCTGACCCTCCCCTGCTCACACTGTCTCTCTCTCTCTGCTAGAAATAAATAAAACATTAAAAAAAAATTAAAAAAAAAAAAGATTAGAGCAAAAATAAATGATACGGAAACAAACAAACAAAAAAACCCAATAGAACAGATAAAGAAACTAAGAGTTGGTTCTTTGAAAGAATTAATAAAATTGATAAACCCCTAGCCAAACTTATAAAAAGTAAAGAGAAAGAACATAAGTAAATAAAATCACAAATGAAAGAGAAGAGATAACGACCAATACCATAGAAATACGAACAATTATAAGAGAATATGAGGAAAATTTATATGCCAACAAACTGGCCAATCTGGAAGAAATGGACATATTCCTAGAAACATATAAGCAAAACTGAAACAGGAAAAACTAGAAAAATTTGAACAGACTCATGACTCATTACCAGCAAAGAAACTGAAAATATAATCACAAATCTTCCAAAAAAGAAAAGTCCAGGGCCAGATGGCTTCCTAGGGGAATTCTACCAGATATTTAGAGAAAAGTTAATATCTATTCTTCTCAGGGTAATTCTACCAGACATTTAAAGAAGAGTTAATATCTATTCTTCTCAAACTAGTGCAAAAAATAAAAATGGAAGGAAAATTTCCAAACTCATTCTATAAGGACAGCATTACCTTGATCCCAAAACCAGACAAAGACCCCTCTATAAAAGAGAATACAGGCCAATATCCTTGATGAAATGGATGCAAAATTTTTCAGTAAGACATTAGCAAATCAAATTCAACAGTACATTAAGAGAACTACTCACCATGATCCAGTGGGATTTATTCCTGGGCTGCAGGGCTGGTTCAATATTCAAAATGAATGTGATACACCACGTTAATAAAAGAAAGGATAAGGACTACATGATCCTCTCAATAGATGAAGAAAAAGCATTTGACAAAATGCAGCATCCATTCTTGATCAAAACCCTCAAAAAGTAGGTTTAGAGGGAACATACCTCAACATCATAAAGGCCATTTAAGAAAGACAGCTAATGTAATCCTCAATAGGGAAAACCTGAGAGCTTTCCCTCTAAGGTCAGGAACACAACAGGATGTCCACTCTTAACCACTGTTGTTCAACATAGTGTTTGCAGTCCTCACCTCAGCAATCAGACAACAAAAAGAAAGAAAAGGCATCTAAATTACCAAGAAAGTAGTCAAACTTTGACTATTTGCAGATGACATGATATTCGATGTTGAAAACCCAGAAGATTCCACCAAAAAATTGCTAGAATACATGAATTCAGTAAAGTTTCAGGATATAAAATCAATGTGCAGAAATCTGTTGCATTCCTAAATACCAGTAACAAATCAGCTGAAAAAAAAAATAAAGAAATCGATCCCATTTGCAATTGCACCATGAACAACTAGATACATAGGAATAAATTTAACCAAAGAGATGAAAGATCTGTACACTGGAAACTATAGAAGCTTATGAAATAGAAGACACAAAGAAATAGGAAAAGATTCCATACTCATGGATTGGAAGAACTGTTGTAAATATGTCTATACTACCCAAAGCATTTTATACAGTCAATATAATCCCTATCAAAATAAGGCCAGCATTCTTCACAGAGCTAAAACAAACAATCCTAAAATTTGTATGGAATCACAAAAGATCCTGAATATCCAAGATAATGTTGAAAAAGAAAACCAAAGCTGGGGGGAGGGGAACGTCACAATTCAAGACTTTAAGCTATATTACAAAGCTGTAACAATCAAGACAGTATGGTATTGGCACAAAAACAGACACATAGATCAATGGAACAGAATAGAGAACCCAGAAACTGACCCACTAATGTATAGCCAACTAAACTTCAACAAAGCAGGAAAGAGTGTCTAATGGAAAAGTTTCTTCACCAAATGGTGCTCAGAAAAATGGACAGCAACATGCAAAAGGATGAAACTGGACCACTTTCTTACATCATACACAAAAACAAATTCAAAATGGATGAATGGTCTATATGTGAGATAGGAAACCATCAAAATCCTAGATGAGAACACAGGCAGCAACATTTTTGACCTTGGCCAAAGGAGCTTCTTACTAGAAATAAGTCCAGAAGTAAGAAAAATAAAAGAAAAAATGGGACCTAATAAAAAAAAAAAAACAACCTTCTGCACAAAGAAAGAAACAAACAACAAAACTAAAAGGTAACCAATGGAATGGGAGAAGACATTTGTAAATAACACATCTGATACAGAGTTTGTATCCAAAATCTATTAAGAACTTTCCAAATTCAACAGTCCCAAAACAAATAATCCAGTGAAGAAATGGGCAAAAAATATGAATAGACACTTTTCTAAAGAAGACATCCAGAAGGCTAACAAACACATGAAAGATACTCAAAATCTTCATCATCAGAGCAATACAAATCAAAACCACAATGAGATACCACCCTACACCTATCAGAATGGCTAAAATTCTCAGGAAACAACAGATGTTAGTGAGGATGGGAAGCTCATCCTGGGAACGCAAACTGGTGCAGCCACTCTGGAGAACAGTATGGAAATTTTTCAAAAAATGAACAATAGAACTACCCTATGACCCAGCAATTGCACTACTAGGTATTTATCCAAAGGATACAAAAATGCTGATTTGAAGGTGCACATGCACTCCAATGTTTATAGCAGTATTATTAAAAATAGCCAAATTATGGAAAGATCCCAAATGTCCATCAACTGATGAATGTATAAAGATGGGGTATATATATATACAACAGAATACCACTCAGTGATCGAAAAGAATGAAATCTGGCCACTTGCAACAATGTGGATGGAATTAGAGTGTATTAGGCAAAGCAAAAAGTCAGAGAAAGATAAATAAATGGTTTCATTCATATATGGAATTTAAGAAACACAACAGATGAACATGGGAAGGGAAGAAAAAATAAGATAAAAACAGACAGAGGCAAACCATAAGACTCTTAAATACAGAGAACAAACTGAGGGTTGCTGGAGGGGAGGGGAGTGGGGAGATAGGCTAAATAGCTGATGGGCATTAAGGAGGGCACTTTTCGGGATGAGCACTGGGTGTTATATGCAAGTGATGAATCACTGGGTTCTATTCCTGAAATCTTACTACATTGTATATTAACGAACTTGAATGTAAATAAATAAATTTTTAAAAATTATTGACCACCAAATTCCTGGGCTGCAAGGTTGATTCTGAAGAGCCTGAAATTAAGGCCTCCATTAAGAGCAACCTTGGGCTGCATGTAGCCCTACTTCCAGGAGAAGCTTCAGCTGAAGCCACCCTCAGGACCACCCTTGGATCAGCCAATCAAAAGAAATGTGTAACATTCCTGTGGTCTGAGTCAGGGCTGGGAATTGCAGGTAGTTACTCTGTGCAAACTAGCCAATCACTCACTGCTTGCCTAAACCCCACGTAGACCCTTTGAGCTCACCTTATAATTGGTCATTTTCAAAGGATTCTCAAATGTCATGATTGGGTCCCACCAAAAGTAACGGACGCCTCACAGATACTGAATGGTCAAAACTCTAACCATGGGTGTTGTACAATTATAACTGGTGCTTATGTGATGATGCAAAATGTACAACGTGTGCACTGTAACACCCCTGTCCCTTACCCCATGAAAACCCTGCTCGCCATTGTTCGAGGCTTCACTTTGCTGCCGCTGCACCGGTAGACGGGTGACCCCTGCTCGAGCTTGTAATAAAGACCCTTATGTTCTTGCATCGGTGATGACTCCTTAGGGGTCTCAGGGGACTCACAATTCAAGCACAACAGTTCAATATTTAGAAATCAATCAATGTGATATACCACATTAACAAAAGAAAGGACAAGAACCTTATGATCTTCTCAATAAGTGTAGCAAAAGCATTTCACAAAACATAGCATCCATCCTTATCAAAACCCTCAACAAAGTAAGGATAGATGGAACATACCTTAACATGATAAAGACCACATATGAAAGACCCACACCTAGCATCATCCCCGATGGGGAAATAAGGGACAAGACAGGAATGTTCACTCTCACCATTGTTATTTAACATAGTACTAGATGTCTTAACCTCAGCAATCAGACAACAAAAACAAATAAAAGGCATCCAAATCAGCAAGAAAGAAATCAAGCTTTCACTATTTGCATATGACACGATTCTTTATATAGAAAACCTGGAGACTCCACCAAAAAACAGTTCTATATCATGAACCCAGCAAAGTTGTGGATATAAAATCAATATATCAATATACAGAAATCTATTGCATTTCTCTCTCTTTTTTTTTAAGTAGGCTCCATGCCCAGTGTGAGGCTTGAACTCAGGAATGTGAGATCAAAATCTGAGCTGAGATCAAAGGTCAGACATTGAACTGAACCACCCAGCGCCCCAGAAATCTGTTGCATTTCTATACACTAACAATGAAGCAGCAGAAAAATAAATCAAATAATCTATCCTATTTACAATTGTACCCAAAACTTTAAGATACCTAGGAATAAACCTAATCAAAGAGGTAAAAGAGGTAAATCCTGAAAACTACAGAACGTTTATTAAAGACATTGAAGAGGACACACACAAAAAAAATGAAAAAGCATTCCATGCTCATTGATTGGAAGAACAAACATTGTTAAAATATCTATATCACTCAAAGCAATCTACACATTTAATGCAATCTCCCATCAAAGTACCACCAGCATTTTTCAAAAAGCTAGAAGAAACAATCCTAATATCTGAATAGAACCACAAAAGAACCCAAAGCAATCCTGAGAAAGAAAAAGCAAGCTATATTACAAAGCTATAGTCATCAAGATAATATAATACTGACACCAAGACAGATGCATAGATCAATGGAACAGAATAGAGAATCCAGAAATAGACACACAGCTATATGGTCAACTAATTTTTGAGAAAGCAGGTAAAAATATCCAATGGAAAAAATACAGTCTCTTCAACAAATGTTACTAGGAAAACTGGACAGCCACATACATAAGAATGAAACCAGACTACTTTCTTACACCATACACAAAAATAAATTCAAAATGGATTAAAGACCTAAATGTGAGATGGGAAAACATCAAAATCCTAGAAGAGGATACAGGCAGCAACCTCTCTGACATAAGCCAGAACTTCTTACTAGACATGCCACTGGAGGCAAGGGAAATAAAAGCAAACAGAAGTATTGGAACTTCATCAAAATAAAAAGCTTCTGCACAATGAAGGAAACAATCAACAAAACAAAAAGGCAGCCTGTGGAACGGGAGGAAATATTTCCAAGTAACATACTGGATAAAGGGTTAATATCCCAAATCTATAAAGAACATCTCAAACTCAACACTCCATAAACAACATCCCCAAAACAGTGAAGAAATGAGCAGAAGACATGAATAGACTTTTTTCCCCAAAGAAGATATACAGATTGCTAACAGGCACATTAAAAGTTGCTCAACATCATTTATCATCAGAGAAATACAAAAGGAAAGCACGATGAGATACCACTCCACACTTGTCAGAAAGGCTACAATTAACAACACAGGGAATCAGATGTTGTCAAGGATGCAGAGAAAGGGGAACACTCTTGTATTGTTGGTGGGAATGCAACCTGGTTCAGCCACTCTGGAGAAGAGTATGAAGGTGCCTCAAAGAGGTAAAAATAGAACTACCCTACAATCCAGCCACTGCACTACTAGGTATTTATTCATAGGGTACAAAAATACAGATCTGAAGAGATACATGCACCCTGATGTTTATAGCAACATTATCAACAATAGCCAAATTATGGAAAGAGACCAAGTGTCTACTGATTGATGAATGGATAAAGAAGATGTGGCGTGTATATATATTATATATATACCCATATATACATATATATATATGCCACATAAACACACACATATATGCCATATCTATATATACACACACACACACATACATACAATGGAATTATTACTCAGCGATCAAAAAGAATGAAATCTTGCCATTTGCAACAACATGGATTGAGCTAGAGTCTATTAAGCTAAGAGAAGTATGTCAGTGAGAAAAAGACAAATACCTTATGATTTCACTCAAATGTGGAATTTAATAAGAAAACAGATGAACACACGGGAAGGGAAAAAGAGAGAGAGAGGGAAACAAACCATAAGAGAACTCTTAACTATAGAGAACTGAGGGTTGATGGAGGGAGGTAAGTGGGGGATGGCCTAAATGGGTGATGCCTATTAAGAAAAGTACTTGTTATGATGAGCATTGGGTGTTCTATGTAAGTGAAGAATCACTAAATTCTATCCTGAAATCACTATTACATTGTGTATTAACTAGAATTTAAATAAATATTTGAAAAATAATTTAATTAAAATAAAAATAAAGTTAGTAACATTAATAAAACTGAAAAATTCACAAATATATGGAAATTAAACAACACATTACCACATAACCAATGGGTCAAAGAAATAAATCAAAGTAAAAATCATAAAATTTCTTTGGAAAAACAGAAATGAAAATACCACATGCCAAATCTCACAGGATGATACAAAAGCAATACTGAGAGAAAAGTTATAGTAAAAAAGTGTATATTAAAAAGAAATATCTCAAATAAACTAACTGACATGAAATTTCAAGGATTTAGAAAACAAGAAAAATTAATCCCGAAGTTAGGAAAATAAAGAAAATAATAATAAAGATTACAGCGGAAATAAATAAAAGAGACTAGAAAGGCAATAGAAAAGATCAATAAAACTAAGAGTTTGTTTTTTGAAGGACAAACAAAATAAAAAAATCAAGCTACATTAACCAAGAAAAAGAGAGAGGACTTAAAGTTATAAATGAAAGAAAAGACATTATGACTGACACCAGAAATATAAAAAGGATCATACGATGCTCTGAGGAACAATTACAAGTCAACAAATTGGATAAAATAAATCAATGGATAAATTCCTAGAAACCCACAACCTATCAAGGATGACTCATTAAGAAACAGAAAATCTGAACAGACTCACAACAAGAAAGAAGATTGAATTGGTAATCAAATACCTGTTTTATGTTAACATCGAATACAGAGTTTTTAAAAATCTCAAGTTTTTCATGCCCCGGGTGAATTTAAAAAAAAAAATGTTTATGTAGTAGTAAGAGCAATAGTTCTGTTTTCAATAGCTAGTATCACAAGGCACATTTCAGGTTGAGTTTCACCATATTCTGATGCAAAATGTGTATTTTGACGTTATTATCTGGCCTTTCAATGTATGTTACTGGTTACTTCATACTTTATTGACATGATAATTTACCAGGACATATCTGAGACACCTACAGACTAGCATAGGTTTATTGCTGTAATAGTTCTAGATCATGGAATGATCTCAACTATTGCTGGCCTGGCAAGACTGGGTTAATATGATACCCAATGATGGGCTGCACTCTTCAGGAAAAGCATAGCTACCAATCAATCAATTAGATTACAATCAATCAATTAGATACAAAGTGGATTCTAAATGTTTCATGATATTAGTCATTATCCAGTGGAAATAAACAAAGAACAACCAAATGCAAAAACCAAAGGCTATTTATCCAGAGCTTACTGTAGCAAGGGTGTCAGCTGCCATCACTTGTGCTTTGGCAGAGACTCAAAGGCTGATAAGGAGTGGGAAAGCTGTACAGTGGAATAAAGGAAAGGCTTCAGTTTTGCCTTCATTTAAGACTACTGGCATGAGGAAGCTTTAAGTGGGCTAACTGGAAGTGTGGCATCCTATGTGATGGATCATGGGTATATCTTTGGCACTCTGTTTTACTCTAAGTTGGAAACGGACAAAAATTAAAATGCTGAATGCTATTAAATCCTGGTCACTTGGGGACAATTGTTATAGAAGTTATCAAATTCCTGGATTGTTACTAGAGGCAGCAGTCTGACTTCTTCCAAGTCTGACTTACAGCAGGCTGGTCTTCCGGGTTTATTGAAAATACAGGGTTAGTTTCTGATACAGGTTGCTGCAGACTGTAGGTAAGAGCTCTACTTTTATCTATGGTCTGGTCATTGTCTGTATATCCAACCTCTTAGTCTTCATATTTCTTTCTGATTGGTACTAATATCTATGTGCTTAAAATGTTACTTCTAACCATTTACAGGAGCTGACATTCAATTACTAATATTGCATCAACATGCTGCTGAAGCTTTCCTGATGAATTTGATTGCTCTCGTAGCTGAGAGTGATCAAAAGGAGGGAATTATAGTGAGGGAAATAATACAGAATTCATTTAACTGAGGAGGTGGGGCGAAGGAAACCCAAAGCCACAAGGAGCCCTTAACTATAGATGTTCATGCCATATATACTTTTCTAGGTAAGATCACAAATATTTTTTGTGATCCAATTGTGTTCATCAGTCTATCCCAGGACAGACTGCTCTCCCTGGTAGTATCTGGACAATGAGTTTGCTCAAGGAAAAATTTAAGTTTCATAGTTTACATAGCTTTTTTTTTCTTTTCTAAATCTTGCGTTGCCTTTGTTCAGTGAAAACCTATAAATGGTTGATTTTCCTTCAAAGATGAACAAATTTCAGTGATTCTTTGAAAGGGTACTGGGCCAGGGTGCCTGCGTGGCTCAGTCAGTTAAGTGTCCGACTTCAGCTCAGGTCATAATCTCAGGTTCGTGGGTTCGGGCCCCACATCAGGCTCTGTGCTGACAGCTCAGAGCCTGGAGCCTACTTCAGATTCCGTGTCTTCCTCTCTCTCTGATCCTCCCCTGCTCATGCCATCTCTCTCTCGCTCTCAGAAATAAATAAAACATTAAAAAAAATTAACAATAGGGCACTGGGCCAACTGTTATGCATCAGACATGGTATGTGAAATATACTGAGAAACAAGACGGAATTCTGTACTTGCAAGTATTGGTAATGACTTCCATGCTCATTTTTTTGTTTTCAGACTTCATGGTACATAGTAGTTTACATGTGCTTAGATAAATGACTTCACAGATTATCCTTTCTAATTTTAACTCAACTTTTCTATAAAATATTCAAGTGACCCAAATATATTTCTGGAAATAAATGTTTAAAATTAATAGTATTATCTACTTATGAGCTATTATCTACTTATAAGCTAAGAAGAAGGGGAGGAAGTGAAAGAAAAGGAAGAATATGGCCAAACTGACATTTCTCTTAAATTCTTCATAAGCACTTGATCAATTTTGGAGATAAAACTAATAGTTCTAATGTTATCTGAAAAAGGTGAAAAAATATATCAAAATTATCAAGAACCTCTTTAGAAATCTGGGTTTTTATCCACTATCATTAATAGTGAAACTCAACCTGAAATGTGCCTTGTGGTAAAAGCTATTGAAAACAGAACTATTCCTCTTACAGTATACTACATAAACATTTTTTTAAATGCACCTAGGGCATGAAAAACTTGAGTTTTTTTTAAACTTGAGATGTTTAAAAAGTCTGTATTTAATATCACTTAACATAAAACAATATAATATGGTGATTAGGAGTAGGATGAGGACTCTGAAGTCAAACTTACTGGGTTCAAATCTTACACATACTGTAACTTATAGGGTATAGAACCTAGGGTGGTTACTTAACTTGGTGTGTGTCATAGCTTCCTCACATATAAAATTGGAATCATGATATAACTTACCTCACAGGAGTGTTATAAATTTTATATGAGTGAGAAGAATGACTAAACCAAAGCAGCTGATCAGTGATTGCCAACTATCAGTATGCAATCCTCATTCCATTACTTAATTTAATTAAATGATAAAAATTAAGAAGCCCCTATTAAGGTTACTTACTTAAAAGTAAAAATGAGGGGCATCTGGGTGGCTCAAGTTATGATCTTGCGGTCTGAGAGTTTGAACTGCGCGTCGGGCTCTGTGCTGACACCCTGGAGCCTGTTTCGGAATCTGTGTCTCCCACTCTCTCTCTCTGCCCCTTCCCCACTCATGATCTGTCTCTCTCGGTCTCAAAAATAAATAAACCGTGAAAAAACTTTTAAGTAAAAATGAAAAGTTATACAGATAGTTCTGACTTACGATAGTTTGACTTGTAACATTTCAAGTTTAGGAAGGTATGAAAGTGATACAGTCAATAGGACCTGCACATCCCGTTTTGGATTTTGTTCTTTTCCCAGGCTAGGGATATGACGTGGGGTATGCTCTCGTAATGCTGGGCAGCAACAGTGAGCCGCAACACCCAGTCAGCCATGCAGTCAAGATACTAAAGAACCAAGACATTTAAAAAAAATTTTTGTTTTTTTGTTGTTTTATTAATTTCTGAGAGAGAAACAGCATGAACAGGGGAGGCTCAGAGAGAGAGGGAGACACAGAATCTGAAACAAGCTCTGAGATAGCTGTCAGCACAGAGCCTGACGCGGGGCCCGAACCCACAAACCGTGAGATCATGACCTGAGCCAAAGTTGGACACTTAACCGACTGAGCCACTCAGGCGCCCCAAGAACCAAGACATTTACAACCATTCTGTACACATGCAACCGTTATGGTTTTCATTTTCAGTACAGTACTCAATAAATTCCATGAGATATTCAACATTTTATTATGAAATATTATAAACTAAACTATGTTAGCCCATAATTCAACTGTTCTGGTTATATTTATGTTGTGCTACACTAAGCTATGATGCTCAGTGTGTTAGCTGTATTAACGCATTTTTGACGGAGGGTTATTTTCAACTTACAATTTTTTTCAACTTATAATGAGTTTATCAGTATATAACCCCATTGAAAACTGAGAAAGATCTTCATATCACTGGTGAAATGCTTGTTTCTCTTTAAGCAGTAAAACTATCTGCACTGGGTTAAAAATTGATGGAAAAAAATATAGAAAACAATACAGCAACAATGTAAAAAATCCCTTTACAATTGAAAACTATTGCAGGGTGAATCAATGAATTAGAGTATTAAGAAATACCACTCCATTCAAAAAATAATTTTCAGGGCACCTGGGTAGCTTAGTCGGTTAAGCGTCCGACTTCGGCTCAGGTCATGATCTCACGGTTCGTGGGTTTGAGCCCTGCGTTGGGCTCTGTGCTGACAGCTAGCTCAGAGCCTGGAGCCTGTTTCAGATTCTGTGTCTCCCTCTCTCTCTGACCCTTCCTTACTCACGGTGTCACTCTCTCTCTCAGAAATAAATAAAACATTAAAAAGAATCATTTTCATCATAGGCAAGCTACTGTAGCACAGAAGCTGAAGCAAACTGCACAAAAAGATACAGGATGTCATTAATATGGTTAATTTTTATGAAAATGATCTTTAATATGAGACTCTATATGAAATCTTTTTATTTATATAATTAATATACAGTATTAGTTTCAGGTATATAATATAGTGATGTAATAATTTATATATTACTCAGTGCTCACCACTGTAAGAGCAATTTTAATTCCCTTACCTATTTCACCCAGCCCTCCACCCACTTCCTCTCTGACAACCACCAGTTTTGTCCTCTATATTTAAGAATCTTTTTTTTCATTTCTTTTTTTCTGTTTTGTTTCTCAAATTCCACATATGAGCAAAACAATATATTTGTCATTCTCTGACTTATTTCACTTAGCATTATACTCTCTAGCTCCATCCACATTGTTGCAAATAAAAAGATCTCATCCTTTTTATGCCTGAATAATATTCTATTGTATATATACACACATCTTCTTTGTACATTCACCTATGGATGGACACTTAGGTTGCTTCCACATCTTGGTTATTATAAATAATGCTGCAAATAGGAGTGCATATGTCTTTCTGAATTAGTGTTTTCATATTCTTTATGTTTTTAAATGTTTAAATGTTTCAAGTTTTAATTTGAATTCTAGTTCATATAAACTGTATTAATAATTTCAGGAGTAGAATTTAGTGATTCATCACTTGCATATATCACCCAGCGCTCATCACAAGTGGCCTCTTTAAAACCTATTACCCATTTAGCCTATCCCCTGTCGACCTCCCCTCCAGCAAACTTCCATTAGTTCTCTGTAGTTAAGGGTCTCTTATGGTTTGTATCCCTCTCTTTTTCCTCACTTCCCCTATGTTCATCTGTTTTGTTTCTTAAATTCCACGAGTCAAATCATATGGTATTTGCCTTTCTCTGACTAACTTATTTTGCTTAGCATAATATTTGGATAGATACCCAGTAGTGAAATTACTGGATCATATGGTAATTCTATATTTAACGTTCTGAGGAAACTCCATGCTGTCTTCCATAGTGGTTGCACCAGTTTGCATTCCCACCAACAGTGCACAAGCATTCCTTTTTCTCCATATCCTTACCAATACTTGTTATTTCTTATGTTTTTGATCTTTATATACTCTTAAAATGAGACAAGTGACCATGTACAGTTTAGAGGTTCACTGTGCATCATGTTAATGCTTAAAAGAGTTGCTGAATTTAGGATAAGTTATATATTTTTCTGCTAATAAAAGACAAGTGTTCTAAATTTGGTGCTCTGTTATTTGGTAAGTCCCTACCCAACAAATGTTTTATAAGTCATTAACATCTTTATTTTGTCCTTTGATAAAATGTGGTATTTAAGTAAAAAGCAACTGCTTTTCTTTTTTTTTAAACAAATAGTTTATTGTCAAATTGGTTTCCATATAACACTCAGTGCTCATCCCCACAAGTGCCCTCCTCCATGCCCATCTCCCCCTTCCCCCCACATCCATCAGTCCTCAGTTTGTTTCTCAGCATTCAAGAGTCTCTCATGGTTTGCCTCTCTCCCTTTCCCCCACCATTTCCCCCCTTCTTCTCCCCCATGGTCCTCAGTTAAGTTCTTCCTAATCCTCCTATACGTGCAAATATGATATTTGTCCTTCTCTGCCTGACTTATTTCGCTCAGCATAACACCCTCAAGGTCCATCCATGTTGCTACACATGGCCAGATTTCATTGTTTCTCATTGCCATGTAGTATTCCATGGTATAGGTAAACCACATCTTCTTGATCCATTCATCCGTTGATGGACACTTAGGCTCTTTCCATGTTTTAGCTATTGTTGAGAGTGCTAAAAAGCAAATGCTTTTCAAAAGGAAGAATTTTGATAATATATTTGGGATGTTTCCATAAATCCTGATATGATTTTCTTGGCAAGTTAGATGAATAACATATTTAAATTGTTCATGTCTGCATATATTTTTTTTAAAACTTGGAAACATAATTTTCTCACCTACGTGAAAATATTCCAAAGAATTTCAATGAGGTTTATGCCATTTTAAAAATAAATAAAAATTAGGCACAGTCTCATTAGTTTATAAGAGCAGATGATTGCAAGGGGGTATGGAAATTTACTAGCTAAATATTGGGAAAATCCTTTTTAAAATAAGCAGTTAGTTTTTAAAACAAAGTGTCATAATTTTGTAAATATACTCAACGATACACTCTTTATTTCAATAAATGTGATTTGTAAGAAAAGGAGACTCGAACAAAAAACATGCCAGGGGATGGGGAAAGGGGAAGAGACGTAGAAATTAAAAATGTTATCATAGAAGCCTGACAAGGCAATGAGTTTCAGAGTGCAGTCAATAGTTCCATATCATATAGTTAATTAAGATAATAATTGCAAATGTGCTTTTGATTTCATGATTAGGAGACGAGTCTGATCTTGGTGAGAGACTGGTGTCATCAAAATGGAGGGGGCAGAAGCAGAACCAGTTACTACCTGAAACTCCTAAACTCCTCTTCCTATCCTAGCATGCATCCAGACTGTCTGGATGCCTGGGCTTACTCTCCATTCCTTAAATATGCATGTATTTTGAAACTCCCATGCTTTTACCTTTAATCATGCTCTTCCTTAAGCCTACAAAAACTTACAAAACATTTTCTGTTTATTGAAAATCTAATTTATCCTTCAAGAATCACAGGAAATGTCATTTCTTTGTAATGCCTTCCCCTAGTCTTCTAAGTTATGTTCTTCTTTTGTTCCCATATACCTTGCTTATAGTTCTATTTGGATATTTAACTTGGTTTGAGCTGTTCTATATACATTTGCATAAGTTATTTTACTTTCTAAATGCATAGATCCATGAGGATAAGATTATTTCTTATTTATCTATGAAGCTTTCTTCCCTACTCTACCCCTACTGTGAGCTACTCTCAACTCAATGCTGACTCAATGACTTCTTTATTATAATAATCACTCTATAAATGTTGAATTTAATTTAATTGAAATTTCTGCAACCAACTTAATAAGCATTTTTTGAGGGCCTACATTATCTGGAACTATAAGAGACATGGAGTGTGGAAAGTCAAAAATCCACCTGAGAATAAAGATTTTCATAAGAACAACAGCTGGACAAACATACAAGGGAAACTTGGTTAAGAGCTCTTTGGGTTATAAACACAATAAGTATTTAGCAGATCAGAAAATTGAAGATGTCTTCATGCAGAGAATCAGACCTCTTTAAAGGCTGAATAAGACTTGGATAGAGGAGTAGGTCAAAGAGGGCATTTTAGCAAAGAAGTCAACTCTGAGTAAATATTCTAAGTCAGGATGTGGCTCTAGTGCATCAATGAATAGGAAAGTGATAAGTATGTCTCTGGAGATAGATTCTTAGAGGTGTATGGTAGGAAAGAAAGTCATAGGTGATATAAACCCAGTCTATGGAGTCCTTGAAATACTGAGACAAAAGACAAAGATTTGGTTTGGAGAGTAATGAAAAGATAAAAACATGTCCAGTCATAAGAGCATATGTATAATAGAAAAAGATGGATAAGTTAAAAAGTTCTCTTATGTGGGGTCCTTGGGTGGCTCAGTTGGTTAAATGTTCGACTCTTGATTTTGGTTCATGACCTCACTGCCTTGAGATAGAGCCCCACACTGAACTCCATGAAGTGGAGCCTGCTTAAGATTCTCTCCTTCCCTCTCTCTGCACCTCCCCCACTCACTCTCGCTCTTTCTCTCAAAAAAAAAAAAAAAGTTCTCTTATGCTGCATAAGTGAAATGAAACAACACAATGAGTTGTTTCAGAAGATGAATCAACATGGTTTGGTCAGATTCATCAAAGAGAATGAAGAAGATTGCAACTCTGATTGATCACATCACATTTTTGCCTCTTTTCTACAAGTCCAAATCTCTCTCCCAATCCTGATTTAACTTCTACTTTGTCTATTATATTATCAACATGATTTTTTTCCTCTTCACTACTGTTTTCAAGTAAAGAAGATTTGAAAAACAGAAGATCCTGTGAAGAATCTACATTACACTTAAGCTGGCTTTAATGATGTCCATTTTATTTAACTTCAGAATCCCAAATGACATCCATCTTTAATTGATAACTTTTGGTTTACCTGTGTTTTGGGAACATGTCTCTCAGGTTAAGAGTCTTTGCAGAAATACCCTGATGCCAATGCCAAGGAAATCCCTTTAGAATCAATGGAAAACTTTAACTTTGCCCTAAGGCTAACACCATTGTTGTCACTGACCTACTGGTAGAGTGTCATAGACCTTCATAATTTATTCCCAAATGTTTTAAAGAGCAACGTTTTTATTCTTAATTTCTCCAAAAACAAATATCACATGGCCGATCAGCTACTATAAAATGTGTGTCAGTGAATTCAAAATATGAGAACTGATTTCTAATTTATTTAAAATATTAAAATGCAGAAATGCACATTTCCCTAAAATATGTCAGCATTTTATCTACTTAATAATTTTTTGGTTTGTCTCTAAATTGAAGATACTATGGAAAGCCATAATAAACCACGGTACAGTGGACCATTCTGACCAATTCTGACTTCAAAAGTACAATTGTCTTGTCAGTAAATATACAGGTAAGGCTATAAATGACTCTGTAATATAATTCTGGGAGATATAATAAAATTGATCTTTAATTCAGTTGTATAATTTACATTTTAAACTGAGGGAGATAAAACGAGTTTTAATTCATTATTATTGTAATTCAGTATCTTCCCTAGAAAATATTGATTATCAAAAACTAAACCAGGCTCCATGTAAGTTCTTTCAGTTGATTTACCATTAGATGTTGCTAAAATAATGATAAAAGGTTGTCTTTGAATATTTTTACTGTTTTTCAAAACACTATAATTGTGAATTTTTTTACAGTGTTATAGACTTAAAACATAAAAGTCAACTTATTTTATTCATTTGATTATAACTCATTAGTGACAAAATTCCAGAATGCCTTGCCATACCAAGTGAGCAAATAGAAAAATAGTATATTAAATTAAGTGTAGCAAAGGATAAGAACTAAAAAAAAGGCTAACTAAAAATGTTTTTAAAACAATATACTTTGAAGAACCTACAGGCTCTTCTCCAAAATTGCCTATCTGAAAAATGATGAGGCCAAAGACTTTTAACAATCTTTGGAAGAAAAGAAAAATTATTTTATCATTAATTAAAATGCATATTTCTTATAATATTATGGTTGCTACACTATAATAAGTATAAATTTAGTGATCATTGAATTTTAATAAATCTATAGATTAAGATTAAATGAGTTTATAAACATAAATATTCATATATGTAAAGTCTTCATGGAATTCACAAAAACAAAAATACTAGTTTTTATAGAAGAAGTATAAAAGGGTACAAAATAGGTATTTATCACAAGAAATATAAACATTGTGAATGGAAACTTGGTAACCAAATCTCATAATGTTAGAAATCCACGTAAGACACTTAAAACTAGAAAGCAGAAAGTACTAGGATAAATAGATAATTAAAAAGAATAACTTCTTGGTGGAATGTGTCATGCCAATATAGGAACAGGATCTAGAACATGCTGAAACAAACATAAAAATAGTATCAAAATTGAGGCACATGGCTGGCTCAGTCAGTTAAGCATCCAACTGCAGCTCAGGTCATGATCTCATGGTTTGTGAGTTCAAACCCTGCATCAGGCTCTGTGCTGACAGCTCAGAGACTAGGGCCTGCTTCAGATTCTGTCTGTCTGTCTCTCTTTCTCTTGCTCTGTCTCTCTGCCCCTACCCTGCTCATGGTCTGTCTCCATCTCTCAAAAATGAATAAATGTTTTTAAAAATTTTTAATAGTATCAAAATTAACTTATTAAGAAAAATTTTAAGTATACTATATTCTTACCTTGTCTTAAAGAATGAATAGGTATTGCTTTATAATATCGCTTGGTAAGCTTATCTGTGAAGGAATACTAAGTAGAGAAACCATTTTTAAGTGTTTATTATTGTTTTTAGAGAGTGAGTGAGTGCACAGGAGCAGGCAGGGGAGGAGCAGAGAGAGAGAGAGAGGGAGACCCAGCATGGAGCCTGACCCGGGGTTTGAACTCACGATAGTGAGATCATGACCTGAGCCAAAATCAAAAGTTGGACTCTTAATTGACTGTACTACCCAGGCACCCGAGGAAACCATTTTTAAAATCCAGTGAGTCTTGGGGCACCTGGGTGGCTCAGCTGGTTAAACGTCTGACTTCGGCTCAGGTCATGATCTCACGGTTTGTGGGTTCAAGCCCTGTGTCGGGCTCTGTACTGATAGCCAGCTCGGAGCCTGGAGCCTATTTCAGATTCTGTATCTTCCTCTCGCTCTGACCCTCCCCTGCTCATGCTGTCTGTCTCTCTTTCTCTCTCTCAGAAATAAATCAAACATTTAAAGAAAAATTTAAAATTCAGTGAGTCTGTGGAGTTTTAAAAATAATACATTTAGACATTTAAAATGTCTACAATAATTTATTTCCAAACATCACATCAATTCCATAGTATCTAAAATGTGTTTATTTTTTCTTTTCTTGGATAAAAAGATACCATAAGAAAATGTTTTCTAATTTTGGAAATTCCAAATTATATATACTGACCAGGAATTTGTAAATTAACACTGGATAATCTATGCAGAAAAAGCCTTTTGGACCTGGGAGTTCACAATGGACATTTTTAGATGATCCTTGTGTACACAATCTGTTATACTTTTTTTTTCTCAGACTTGACCTACTGTGTATGTGCTAGATTGTAGGAGACAGTATAGAGTGACTTAAAAAGAGTTTCTTTCCATTGTATACATATATGTACCACATCTTCTTAATCCATTCACCAGTTGATGGACATTTGGGCTCTTTACATAATTTGGCCATTGTTGATAGCGCTGCTATCAACATTGGGGTTCATGTGCCCCTTCAAATCAGCATTTTTGTATCCTTTGTATAGTAGTATAACTGCTGTGTCATAGGGCAGTTTTATTTTTTATTTTTTAAGGAACCTCCACACTGTTTTCCAGAGTGGCTACACCCGTTTGCATTCTCACCAACAGTGCAATAGGTTCCCCTTTCTCCACATCCTTGCGAACATCTGCTGTTTCCTGTTAATTTGACAGATATCATATGATTTCACTCATATGTGGAATTTGATAAACTTAACAGATGAACATAGGGGTAGGGAAAAAATTAAGATAAAAACAGAGAGAAAGGCAAACCATAAGAGAGTTAAATACAGAGAACAAACTGAGGGTTGACACAGGTAGGGGGGTGGGTTAAATGGGTGATGGGCATGAAGAAGGTCACTTTTTGGGATGACCACTGGGTGTCAAATGTAAGAGATGAATCACTGGGTTTTATTCCTGAAGCCAAGACTACACTGTATGTTAACTAACTTGAGAACAAAAAAATAAAATAAAATAAAAGAGCTTTTCTTTTTGTATATGGGGAAATTCAAGGGGAGAATAAATACACCCTAATTTAACATTTCATTTCTTTACAATTTCTATCTCAGCTGAGAAGCCAGAAATGGCTAAGGAAAATAACTCTTTGACAACTGAGTTTATCCTCATAGGATTTACAAGTCATCCAGTGCTGAAGATTCTTCTGTTTTTGGTGTTCTTTGCCATCTATCTGATCACTCTGGTGGGGAATCTTGGTCTGGTGGCATTGATTTCTATAGAGCATCGTCTTCACACACCAATGTACATCCTTCTGGGAAACTTGGCTTTAATGGATTCCTGTTGTTCCTGTGCCATTATCCCCAAGATGTTAGAGAACTTCTTTTCTAAGGACAGAATGATTTCCCTTTACGAATGCATGGCACAGTTTTATTTTCTCTGCCTTGCTGAAACTGCAGATTGCTTTCTTCTGGCAGCAATGGCCTATGATCGCTATGTGGCCATATGCAGTCCACTACAATACCACACCATGATGTCAAAGAAACTCTGCATTCAGATAACTATAGGGACCTTCATAGCTAGTAACTTGCATTCCATGATCCATGTAGGGCTTCTATTAAGGTTAACTTTCTGCAGGTCTAATCAAATTGACCACTTTTTTTGTGATATTCTTCCACTCTATAGACTCTCCTGTACTGACCCTTATATCAACGAACTAATGATCTATATTTTTTCAATGCCGATTCAAATCTTCACCATTGCCACTGTCTTAGCCTCTTATATTTTCATCCTTTTCACAATTTTCAAAATGAAGTCCAAAGAGGGGCGAGGTAAAGCCTTTTCTACCTGTGCATCCCACTTTCTATCTGTATCAATATTCTACATTTGTCTTCTCATGTATATTAGGCCATTTGAAGAAGGGGATAAAGACATACCAGTGGCAATTTTTTATACAATTATAATTCCTTTATTAAATCCTTTTATTTATAGTCTAAGAAATAAGGTAGTGATAAATGGTCTTAAAAAATGTATGAAGAATTATAATATTCTTAAATAAACCTTATCTTCTATGGAAAACTGATTTTAATTCATTAAAATGTTTTATAGAAAAAGGGCAAAGAGAAAGCTGTTTTTATATGAAATATTAATCTCTAAATCTTTAGACTGTGTTTGCTAAAAGATATATGAACGTAATTTCAAAATTTTCTAGCAAATCTTACTGCAAACTCCACAATTACCAGAGTAAATCAGGAGAACACCCAATGGTAACTTTCATTACCAATTGTTATTATTCTGACTGAATTGTGTCAAGCTATTGTTCTAAACCATAATAATAAACTTAGCATCAAGTTTAAGTGTCTTGTCTAGTCAATGTAAGACATTATATCTGATCCTATGTAGAATGTTTGAAATATTAAAAATTTCCTAGCAGGAGAATAAAATAATAATTTCCATTCAGAACACTGACCTGGGAGATACATGTAGGTTAGTCTGGGGGGAGACAGGCTAGAAGCCAACTACTTAACGGCAGTCATCTATATTTAAAGTAATGAAGTTTGATATAGAGAAGACTCCAAGAATGGGGAAAAATGGAATGAGAATGAACACACATATAGTCACATGTACATTTTGTAGAACAACAATGAATTCTAACAAGTTGGCTATAGTAGATTAAGATCTACTTTAGTATAATTAGGTTTTTTACTTTTTTAAAGAATCAATCATGTTATGTAATATGGAATATAGAAGAGCAACTTACACCTCTCTGAGATGGAGATGTGCATATAGAAGTTTACTGGAGAATGTTCTCAGGCTCAATAATTATTGATGGACTGAAGGAAGTAAGATTGGGCAGAAAGATAGGCTGACTATAGTTACAACAAAACCTCGGCCAATCTGGTGGAGAAGAGGGGATTTGGGATATCCCTTCAAAGTTCCCATGCTTAAGACAGGGACATAGAATTTATCCTTTCCATGGAACAGTTATTGAATGTAGGCTGCCTCCAAGTTAGGCACATGACCTTCATAAGACAATTACCTTCAGCTAAGGATACTTCCTGAAGAGGGATTCAGCTGAGAACTATCAGCTACTGGCACTCTTAATGCTGGGGAAATACATTGGATCTGGGCTGTGAACCACGGATCCATTACTGGATACCTTTTATACTATTCAAAGCTACTTATTTCTTATAATAAACTCTGGGGAAAGCACCACCAGGATTTGGGTCTTTTTCTTGTCCTGGAGAATCATACAAGGTGAAGGTTAGTGGGACACCTGCAGTTCCCGCTGTTGCAGCTAGTCTCATGGCCACACTAATGTCCATCTTCTCCCTCTTGATTCCCTTCACCTTTACGTAATACATCTACCGGTCCAAATGACTAATATGCTGGCATGATCCAGAATCAGATCCCCAGGGAATCTGAGCCTTTCAGCACCATGCCTTTTTCAGTTCTGCTTGTTGTATTTGTCTACTTACTGTCAAACTGAATAAGGGAGTACCAACAGATAGATGCCTATGGACCACCTCAATTCCAAACATATTTTTCCTGTTCCTACTGCATAATAGCAGCCTTATCTCTCCTAATAACGGGATCAATTACTCCTATAATTTTTATGGAGTCCTTTCCTTGCCTGTGGGTCTGTTGAAAAAAAAAAAGAATCTAAAGTGACTAGGGAGCACCTGAAACCTTTCTGTATAATGGGGTTCTTGTCTCATTCTCTGGTAAGAACATATGTCCTCTGAGAACCATGACCTCTAAACCCATGTAGCTCAGAGATGTGGAAACAAAAATGCAAATTCCCCAAGCAGATCACTTGAGGAGGTCCTGGATTGAGATATTCAACCTACTGAGGACATAACACCATATAGTGGTCACTGATTTCTGATGGAGAGTGAACTTTGGAGGACACAGTCTGGACATCTTAATTATATTTTTGAAAGGTCATTTCATCAACTCATTAAGACAGCAGCTGCTGGGTGATGTGAAACAGAACAGACCAGTGTGTTAGTCACTGCCCAGTACCACACTGTGATTAATACAAACTAGATTTCTTGGCCCAATGCAATGCTATGCACCATTCTATCAGCCTCCAGAAAGTGATTCTTCCTGAGCACTTACAGATTAGAAAGATAACCCATACTTGGATTATGTGGATTCCAATTCAGATGAATTTCTGCTCCCTTCAGAGAGGAAGAGGTTCCATAGAAGCAAATGCCACCATGTGGCTGACTGATTTTTTTTTTTTTTTTTATTTCTGGGAGAGAGAGAGACAGCGTGAGCAGGGGAGGGTCAGAGAGAGAGGGAGTCACAGACTGAAACAGGCTCCAGGCTCTGAGCTGGCAGTCAGCACAGAGCCTGACGCGGGGCTCGAACTCACGAACCGCGAGATGATGACCCAAGCGAAAGTCGGACGCTTAACCGACTAAGCCACCCAGGCGCCCCCTGACTGATCTTTTTGATGGATGTTGTCATACTGGGGGCTCCACAATGATCCCTGGTTTTGGCAAGTTAGAACTTGACAAGAAAAGTAGCTAGATCAGCCTTGAAAAGTTGAAGCCTCTGCTATTAGGCACATGAATGCTTCCATCACAGCCACGACAGCACTTCATTCATGTGCCCACTGTGCCAGCACTGGGTGGCAGATGAATAAAACTGAATGATGACCTCAACTTGCTGAGTCATTCTGTGTACTTAGTTTAGTATTTTTTTTCCATGGAATACCTTTCCTGGTATACTTTTACATGTAATATGAAGAACTCTACACTTCATATCCATTCCAAGAGATCCATTCACATACCTCTTCCTCAGATTTTCTGGTCGCTGACCTTTCAATTTGTCTCCCTCCACACCACTGACCAACATCCAAGATGTTCACCTCATCTATGAATTTATATATTCCCACCTTGGATCACTTCTTTTTCCACACATGGGATAAGTAATCAGTCTGCTGCTCTATGGGAGGATGTCCCCCTATTCTAACCTTTCAAGGTCACCCTAGGTGGAGCTATAGTTTAGCAGGAAACCATCTTGGCTTGCATCAACATACCAAGCTGACCACCCAAGAACCAACTTGGCCTTTGAAGCCAGACATGTGAGATGAGGACAAGAGGTTAGTTCAATGGTAGAGGGTGACATAGAGATCTGGGTTACCTGCCTGTGCAGCTTATTGTATTCTCTGGCCCTGCTCTGGCCGGATCCTTGGATATGCCACTTTCATCTTCTATTGAATTACTCCTGGGCCTATGTTGGGAGCCACACCGGTCTCGCTGGATGTCAGTCACAGCGAGGAAATGGCAGCGTTTGCACAGCTCCTGCCATGAGAAGCGAAACTGGTATCTCCTTCTGCTACTACTGGCTCATGTTGGAAATGAGCCTGCTGGTATTGACCAGGCCTCACAATATTCCAAATCAGACCAATATTATCCACACAGATACCTCATAAGGAAAAGCATATTCCTGCCTCTTCAAATGAGATTTTAGATTATAAGCACTGTGGATGATTGTCAAAAGGCTCTTTTTATAGGCCTTGTAGACCCAAGACTTAGATAATAAAGAGAGTTAAGAACACAAGAGTTACATTGAGCCTGGCCCTGAGACAAAGAGGCTAATTTAACGTTAAGGAACAGATAAGGGCAGAACTTAAGTTAGTACTTGTACCTTTCCTAACTGGTGATGTATGGCAGTCCCTTCCCTGAGGCCTATTTTCCACAAACACCCTCCCTTACACTGGTGGCTGGGATGAGGATAGATAAGAGTAGCTAAAACATAACCCCAATAAAAGGCCAACACATTTAGGGCCTCCATGGTGTTTACACATTCAGCATCAAGTCAAAAAAGTTTCCACAAACAACTTATTAACCAGCTCAAAAACATTGCTCCTCTTGTGAGCCAGACAAAATGACTCCTAGACTATCTATATACAACTTAACCTATGACCTAATCTTAGCAGTATTAGAACCAATATGTATGTTATCCTGTTTTTCACTAAGAATACCCTGTTATTTCCTTAGTTGTAAGATTTACTCAACCTCACTATGATTGGAGTAGTTCTTCAAGAATACTTCTATAAAACTTGCTTCTGATGGGCAGAAGATATGAACAGACACTTCTCCAAGGAGGACATCCAGATGGCCAACAGACACATGAAACGATGCTCAGCATCCCTCCTCATCAGGGAAATACAAATCAAAACCATACTGAGATACCACCTCACGCCAGTCAGAGTGGCTAAAATGAGCAAATCAGAGGAAGCTAGATGCTGGTGAGGATGTGGAGAAATGGGCACCCTCCTACACTGTTGGTGGAAATGTAAACTGGTACAGCTCCTCTGGAAAACAGTGTGGAAGTTCCTCAAAGAATTAACAACAGAACTCCCCTATAACCCAGCAATAGCACTGCTAGGAATTTACCGAAGGGATACAGGAGTGCTGATGCATAGGGGCATATGGACCCCAATGTCCATAGCAGCAGTCTCAACAATAGCTAAAACATGGAAAGAGCCGGGGTGCCTGGGTGGCTCAGTTGGTTAAGCGGCAGACTTCAGCTCAGGCCATGATCTCATGGTTCATGAGTTCGAGACCCACATCAGGCTCTGTGCTGACAGCTCAGAGCCTGGAGCCTGCTTCGGATTCTGTGTTTCTCTCTCTCTCTGACCCTCCCCCACTCATGCTGTTTCTATCTCAATAATAAATAAAACATTAAAAAATTTAAAAAAAAAACATGGAAAGAGCCTAAGTGTCCATCAACGGATGAATGGATCAAGAAGATGTGGTTTATCTATACCATGGAATACTACATGGCAATGAGAAACAATGAAATCTGGCCATGTGTAGCAACATGGATGGATCTTGAGGGTGTTACGCTGAGCGAAATAAGTCAGGCAGAGAAGGACAGCTACCGTATGTTTGTACGTATAGGAGGATTAGGAGGAACTTAATGGAAGACCGTGGGTGAGAAGAAGGGGGTAAATGGCGGGGGGGGAAGAGGGAGGGAGGCAAACCATGAGAGATTCTTGAATGTTGAGAACAAACTGAGGACTGATGGGCATGGTGGGGAGGGGAAGGGGGGTGATGGGCATGGAGGAGGCACTTGTGGGGATGAGCAATGGGTGTTATATGGAAACCAACTTGACAATAAACTATTTTTTTTAAAAAAAAAACCTGCTTCTGTACACGTTCCAAAGCATCTTATCACAAAGAGTTATCCATTGAAAAATTCCTTTTTCTGATGTCATGTTATCATTTGATCTGTGAATAAAGACACCAAAACTGACAGGACAGAGATGTCTGCCTGGTGATCAGAAAGAGTCTCGGGGCTCTCTCACTCTCTCCCTCACCGACACCATACATCCTTCAGAGATGCCTGGACCGGATGGAGTGGGTCTCCAGCAGGCCTGCTCAATCTTATACTTGCTAGTCTGACAAATTCCAGCTCATAGAGCAATTCTGGCCTCTTGGTCACTTGACATCCTAAAGTTAGGAGCTGTTTATCTAGCAGAGTTCATAGCAGAGCAGGAAGTTATTTTTTTGAATAGTTTATAATTCTCTGCTATAGAAAGCAAGACTTTGCTCCAAAACCATAAGGGTATATGTTATGATTCTCCTATTAGAGATTTCCATACACTTCCCAGTAGCTTCATCTCTTCCCACCTCAGATATATTTAATACTACTACCCTCCAGTAACCATCAGTTTGTTCTCTGTAGTTCAGAGTCTGTTTCTTGGTTTTCCTCTCTTCCCATCACCACCCTCATGTTCATTTGTTTTATTTCTTAAATTCCACACATGAGTGAAATCAATGGATAAAGAAAATGTAGTATGTATACACACACACAGTAGAATATTACTCAGCCATAAAAAAGAATGAAATCTTGCAATTAATCAGCTAATTCTATTTAAAGGACCTAGGAAAGTCCTTATGAAGGAGATGTGATTTGAGCTCAAGTGTGAGTAGTATTGGGATGGAAAGAAAGGGAGGAGTTTAAAAATTTTTTTTAATTTTTTAATATTAATTTATTTTTAAGAGAGAGAAAGGAAGAGAGGGAGACACAGAATCTAAAGCAGGCTCCAGGTTCTGAGATGTCAGCACAGAGCCCAACACAGGGCCTGAATCCATGAACCGCAGATCATGACCTAAGCTGAAGTCAGATTCTTAACGGACTGAGCCACCCAGGTACCCCCAGAAGGAGTTTT
Organism: Proteles cristata cristata; assembly: GCA_017311185.1. Taxonomy (NCBI): domain Eukaryota; kingdom Metazoa; phylum Chordata; class Mammalia; order Carnivora; family Hyaenidae; genus Proteles; species Proteles cristata. Next base: position 276,143 of record JAESUZ010004710.1, read on the forward strand.
TCTTTTTAATGTTTTGTTTATTTTTGAGAGAAAGATAGAGACAGTGTGAGCAGGGGAGGGTCAGAGAGAGAGGGAGACACGGACTCCGAAGCAGGCTCCAGGCTCTGAGCTAGCTGTCAGCGTAGAGCCCGGTGTGGGGCTCAAACCCATGAACCACGAGATCATGACCTGAGCAGAAGTCAGACGCTTAACCGACTGAGCCACCCAGGCACCCCCAGAAGGAATTTTAGATGAGCAAAGCATTATGAGCAAATTAGGTGAATCAACTGCACAGAGGGGCAGTGAAAGGATCCACATGGCCAAATGTCCTGAGGCAGAGGAAGAGAGCAAGGTGATAGATAAGACAAATGCTGACTGTGGACATCTGGAATACCAAATAAGTAAAATGGATTTGGTTTGAAAATTAATAAGAGATCACTGCAGATTCCTGAGCAGCGGAGTATTTTTTTTTTTTAATTCATTCAACAAGTATTTGTTAAACACTACAAAGAACCACTGTTCAAGGTGTTAGGGATGAAGGAATGAGCATAACAAAGAAATCCTTTCACTCTTATGTCTATTGCTAATGGTAGTCGTGGAGAACAAGTGACTCATTATAAACATACTAATAAATATAGTATATTGAAAATTAGTGGAATGAAGAGAAAAAAACAGGGTAAGAAAGATAAAGTAATTGAGGTGAAATGAAAAAAAACAGAGAACAGATCAGTAAATCATATGTGGGGCTAAATGGTAATGGCAAAATTTCCATGAGGGATTTGCAACACATGGGAACAAATTCAACTCACAGAGTGAAGTTGATGAGTCTGGCTAACCCTACCACACCTTTTAGTTTCCACTGCAAATGCTAACTAATCATCTTTCATTAACCATATTAATTTTTCCTGTAACTGTCCAAGCCAACCTGAGATCCTTTTCTGGTCATTTTACATTTTATGCATAGGATAATGAACAGAATTATAAAACGTACCATTTTACAATTGTAAAAATGATGTCAGTTACATAAGAATCAGTAAGATGATCATCAACTGACCTTAGTGACTTTAGTGAAAGTCATTTACTTAACCTCATGGTCTCAGAGGTCATCTTTAATTAATGTCACATAGTTAATACATTTTGGAAACTGAATCTCCCTACAGAAATACACTGATGTCACTACAGAGAAATCCCTTAAGCATCTGATGGAAAAGTTTAATTCTGCATTGTAAGAAATACAATTGTTGACACTGATCTATTAGTAGTCTCCCAGATTTTCATTCTTTTAATCCCAAATGTGTTTGAGAACAATATTTATATTCTGAAATTCTACAAGACTTAACACCATATTAGAGCATTTAGATAAGGAAAGTACTCAAATTTACTTTCAGTTTTAATATTGACATCCATAAATATTTATCAGAATTATTTAGCATTTGTTTACTGATCTTAAATTCCAACTTCTCACCTTTCTAGCTCTTAAACTGAAGGCTATGGGAAATTAGCAAGAGATTTAAACTCAATTCATGCTGACCTTTTCTGATTATAAGGCAAATTTTCAAAATACACAGGTAAGAGCATAGCTTAATTCTGTTAAATAATTCAGGCAGGTACACTGAAAGTTATTTCTAATATAGCTGAATAATTAAATGGCTTATATTTAATATTTTAAAATGAAAAAATAAAATGTTCAGCCTGTGCCTTTGATATTTGATTATGGAAAAATAAATCCATTTATTTATAAAATTTACATGCTTTGACACATTAGTCAATATATCCTAATAGATCACTAAGTAATGATAGAAGATAGACTTTTTAAAAAATATTTTTTTAATGTTTATTCATTTTTTCAGAGACAGAGCATGAGTCGGGGAGGGGCAGAGAGGGAGACACAGAATCTGAATGAAGCAGGCTCTAGGCTCTGAGCTGTCAGCACAGACCCTGATGCGGGGCTTGAATTCATGGATGGCAAGATCATGACCTGAGCCAAAGTTGGACGCTCAACCCACTGAGCCACACAGGCACCTTTATTAGATAGCCTTTCAGGGAAAGCAAAATTTGTTCTCAAAAATAATATTAAGATTTTTCTCTTTTTTTAAGTGTTACAAAATTAAAGTATACAGGCAGGCTTAACTTTACTAGCTTTTAAACTACTGTGATATACTTTAGAAAATCTTATGTAAGTTTTGCAGAAAACAGAAAAATAGTAGATGGGTCAAGTCAGATAAAAGAATGGTACCTAAACTTTTTAAAATGAGGATTTTTGAATAATGTCCTTTGTAGACTATTCTTCAAAATTAATAGAATCAACTTGCAGAAACCAAAGAAAGTCACAAAGGATCAACTGACAACAAGTTCATATTATAAGTCAGGTCTTTGGAATGAAGCTTGGACTGGAATCAATACTTTTTCTCTATAACATTAAACAACTCTTACAAGAAGTATAAGTCATAGCTAAACTCAAATGTCTCAATCTAATAAGGAAATTGTGTATAAATATATGAAAAAAAAGGTCATGTAGGGGCACCTGGGTGGCTCAGTTAAGCATTTGACTTCAGCTCAGGTCATCATCTCACAGATCGTGAGTTCAAACCCCATGTTGTTCTCTGTGCTGACAGCTCAGAGCCTGGAGCCTGGTTCGAATTCTATGTCTCCCCCTCTCAGGCCCTCCCCCCTCTCAAAAATACATAAATATTTTAATTTTTTTTTTACTAAAAAAAAAAAAAACGGGTGACTGAGAGGCTCAGTCAGTAAAGGGTCCAACTTCAGCTCAGGTTATGATCTCATGGTTCATGAGTTCAAGCCCTGTTTTGGGCTCTGTGCTGACAGCTCAGAGCCTGGAGCCTGCTTCAGAGTCTGTGTGTCCCTCTCTCTCTGCCCGTTCCCTACTGGTACTGTCTCTCTAAACTGACTAAATGTTAATTTTTTAAAAAAAATTTAAAAAAGAGAAAAGTTACATAGACAAGCAACTCTAGATTGTGTTATGTATATAAGATATGCTTAAGAATTCAAAAAGTGAAAATAAGTGTGGTCTAGGGCATTTAGTTAAAACTTTATTAAGTAGCATTATATGTAAACTGTACATAAAGAAGGAAAGGATTTAGGTATCTGGGCAAAAATCAGCAGGAATGACGGCATGGACAAAGTCAATTTTTATGGAAATGAGTGTAATCCTGGGAAAAGGGATGAGAGAGGTAACAATCTATGGATATTTATTTCCTTAGATATCCAAAGTAATTTTCTTTAAAGGTGGCAGTCCTCTTAATTCTTAGTGATCTTCATACAATTCCTAATATATAAATTTAACATATCTTTTGTATGCTATTTTCAAACATTTACTCAACTAGAAGAATATATGGAAACCTCTTGCCCAGTTAAAAAATGTGTATATATGAAACTTGATTTTAAATTTTAAGGATCTTTAAAAATTGACATCAATGTACCGAATACGGGGGCACCATATTTGTACACTATTCATGCATAATTCATAAAGACAAATCTTTTCCACTGTAAGCATTCTCCTTAGAATTATAAAAATATTCTTGGGAATTCTGAGTTTCAGAGTTGAGGTTATAAAGCTGACATTTTAGGGGAATGAATATCCCCTAGAGATTTGTTTGTCTATATCCAGAGATAGTAAAAGTTTGAAGAAACTCCTCTCTTTATTGTAAAAATAAAAATTTGAAAGGAAAATTAGACACACTCTAAATTAGAATTTAGAATTTAGTGTCAAAGAAACTCTGCATTCAGATGACCACAGGGGCCTATATAGCTGGAAACTTGCATTCTGCAATTCATATAGGGTTTCTCTTTAGGTTAACTTTCTGTGGGTCTCATCAAATTAATCACTTTTTTTGTGACGTTCTTCCATTGTACAGACTCTCTTGTGTTGACCCTTATATCAATGAATTGATGATATTTATCTTTTCAGGGTCAGTTCAAATCTTCTCTATTATCATAGTCCTTATCTCTTATCTTTGCATCCTCTTCATGATTTTCAAAATGAAGTCCAAAGAAGGAAGAGGCAAAGCCTTATCTACTTGTGCATCCCACTTTCTCTCTGTCTCAATATTCTATGGTTCTCTTCTTTTTGTGTACATCCGACCAAAGTCTGTTAAAGAAGAGGATAAAGACATACCTGTTGCTATTTTTTATACTCTAGTAATTCCTTTATTAAACCCTTTTATCTACAGTCTAAGAAATAAGGAAGTATTAAATGTTATGAAAAAAATTATGAAGAAAATTTTATAACATTCTGAAAAAAAATATCATCCTCTGTGGAAAATTAACTTAAATTTGATAAAATGCTTTTCAAAATCAAGGAATATTCAGAAAGTAGAAAATGATCACTCTGTACATAAAGTATTAAATTACTAAAACATCCTAGAGTATAAGTCAAATAAATAAGTTCAGCAAGGAGAAATCCTGCTACAATGTATTTCAAAATCTAAGCTACTAGCTCCCAGCAGGAATGAACTAAATAATTATTCTTGAGGTCACAAACTGCGTCACAATGAAATTAGTTAAACTATTAGGCAATTTTTTCAAAGTGCAATGAGTTACAATTTTCAACCAATACTATGAACAGGAGTCAGTATATATATATATGTAAAGATCGCCTCCATTTAGAATTGACAAATTTTTGGAACCTCAAAGCATAATCTTACAAATTCTGGCACATTCCAAGTCCTCAAGAATTAATCCCTTCTTAACACAACCTGTCAGAAGTAAACTGTATATACTTGATTCTCAATTTTCTGAGTTTATTCAAGAGATTATGTTCAAATGTTAATTCATACAGAATGTCTATATTCAAATCAAGAATATTTTAATCTTTACTGCCTGTCAATTTTACTCTCAAGTTCTCTGAAATAAAGTATCTGTTTACTGATGATTTATCAATCTATAGTTGAAATAGATGCTATTTATTCTAAAATCTCTATGGATTTGGATATTTTCATGCAGTTTTATTAGACATCCACCAAAAATAAAGTGCAATCCTGAATACATTAAACTAAATGAAGGATTTTTTTTCTCTCTGATATTATTTGTTGTTATTAGGAACTCCACCAACCTGTACTGATTCCAATGTAAATTAAAGACATATTCATAGCATTAACAAAAAGTTGGAGATGCTGTAAATAGGCATAAAATAGTGAAAATTCTAAATACCTAAACAAAAAAGATTTGTTGATCATTTATACATGCAAATATGAAAGAAAAAATAATTTACTGAGAACATACTACCTGCTAGGCACAAAGCTAGACCTTTCATATATATTACCTACAAATTGGTTAGATATGATTTTTCACACTTCTTCTCAGTAAAAATCTCATACTTTGAAACTGAGTAGCTTGCTCAAGTTTATCCATGTCATTCAGATTGAGTCAGAATTTGTATCAACGCTGCCTGGGAGTTCAGAAAACAGAGATCCTTGTAGCATGGCATACTGAGTTCTTATGCAGCATTAGAAGTAAAACACCCTAAAACTGATTTACAAAATGATATTCGGAGGAAAAAAGAAGTGAGTATGACCGCAGTCGATGTTTATGGAAATTGTGGCACTGGGAATGGGGGATAAAGGAGGTGAACCATGGACAGAGTCAGAAGGCTGTTGTTAAGAGCTGTTCCTGAAATGGGAAATAAAGGTGGAAGTGTATCAGGTTACTGAGAATCTTATATGCCACTATAAGGAATCTGAATTATCTCAGAGGCATCAGACACCAAATTCTTCCTAGAACCAGATAATATGATTTATCTTTCAGAAAACTACTCTGGCAATTGAATGGAATGCAGCTGCACACAATGAGATTCACTTTAATAATTCATATATTAGATGATAAGAGCTGAAATTGAAGAATAAAAGTATAGGAGTGCACATATATCAGCAACCTTTTCTTAAAAAATAGGAAATTGTTACTACTACTACTGGGTAATGAAGTAAAAGCCTATCTTTTTCCTGTGAATATCAATCTAGTCATAACTGATTTCCTTTCACTAATACTTAGAGAGGTGCCTGACACATTTGGCCATTCACTAACCATTTCCTTCAATATATTTTAATACAATTTTGTTATATGTAATAGGTTTGTTATTTTTATTTTCAAATGATTCAATCAATAATAATAAACACATAAACACTTTTTAAGAGTATAAAGGAAATCTAGGGGCGCCCGGGTGGCTTAGTCGGTTAAGCGTCCGACTTTCGCTTAGGTCATGATCTCGCGGTTCGTGGGTTTGAGCCCTGCGTCGGGCTCTGTGCTGACTGCCAGCTCAGAGCCTGGAGCCTGTTTCGGAGTCTGTGTCTCCCTCTCTCTCTGACCCTCCCTTGCTCATGCTGTCTCTCTCTCTCCTAGAAATAAATTAAAAAAAAAAAAAAGAGTATAAAGGAAATCTAGACACCAGAGTTAAATGAATGTTGTTCCTTTGCATCCACTCCCTACTTTAGAGGACTTTTTTTTTCTTAAATAATTTACTGTCAAGTTGGTTTCCATATAACACCCAGTGCTCATCCCAACAGAGGACATTTTTAATTGTCAGACTCATGTACATTGATTCCCTCTCCCTTTCCTAGGGGTATCACAAATTTTGTTATGTATTTCTGTACCATCAACTCCACCTCTTAGCAACACTGAATCCTAGAAGTCTGTTAAGGGAAGAGTACATGACTTATTTAGGGCCAATGAGACAAAAGAGGTAATTCTGTGGAAGTTTCTGGAATATATCTTTATTTTAAAAGAGATACGCAAAAAAAAGGCAATCTTCCTTTCTATGAATGTCATGCTGTATAGATATGAAATCTGGCTTGCCATTAAAGGAAGAACCAGCCTAGAGATGAAGTCAACACACATAAGAACACATAGCTGAGGGAATCACATAGAAACAGATCTAGAGTAACTGGAATTAACCATCCCTTCTGGTTTTAACATTTAATAGACCTTCTTACTGTTAAACTAGTCTGGAAAAATGCTTTCATTGCAATTGAATAAATATTAACTGATACAATCATGTCTCTTGCCTCATTTTTCATTTTATACTTGATTTTAAATTAATTCTCAGACATTCTTTTAGCTTATAACTTTACATCAGTATCCATTTAACTATTTAGCACTTCTGTTACATATTTTACTTTTATTTCTATGTTTTGATTTCCTATAACCCCACGGAAAAAATGAGGGACAAAGAAATTGTACAATTTGTCCACAGAAATATTCAGGTGGAGCTCAGGAATCAAATCCAGGCTCTCTAGCTCCAGAATCCATGTTCCTAACCACTAAGTCATATCGTACACCGCACAGAGAAGTAAAAGTAGCAAAGGAGGAAAACTTTCAAGAAACTAAGCTGTAAAGTGGGCAGAGAACTAGAGTAGAGATTCAAGAAAATGTGAATCAGTGATACTTTCCTCCAAATTTATTTAAAAAAATTTCAAACTGACAGAAGTTGAAAGAATGCCCATAATTTTTTTAAAACCAAGATTATTAATTGTTAACATTTTACCACACTTGCCTGGTAATAATGTGTATATATACATATTTAATTCACATATGTATATATACAATGATGATGCTATGACAGTTTACCCATATATTCTTCAACATATATCTCAAAAGAACAGACATTTCCTATGTTGTCATATCATTACTATCCTCAAGAATGTAACATCACCTAATACATGATGTTCACATTAAAATTTTCCCAGTTTTCCCCAAATTGTCCTTGATAGCAATTTATTTTTTCATCAGGAATTCAATGACAGGTTACTATTTACTTTTAGTTATTATAGACATAGCCTCCTATAATCTAGAAGAAACTTCTGGCTTTTTTTTCTTTTCAGGACATTTAAATTTTTTTTTTTAATATTTGTATCAGACATCATGTAAAATATCCCACTATCTCTATTTTTGTGACATTTCCTCATGATTACATTTAAATTAAATACTTCAGCAACAGCAGATATGTTGTTTTCCTTCTCACATCATGAAACCTATAACATGTCTGTCTTGTTAACTAGTGACCTTAACTGATTACTTCATTCAAGGCGGTATCCACCAGCTCTTTCCATGGTAAAGTTAACTAGTTTCCTTGCTATTAAAATCTAATCTGTTGGGTGATACATTGATACCATGTGAATTTCTTGTTCCCTAATAATTTTTCATCAATGGTTTTAGCATCCAATGACAACAAGTATTTGAATCAATTATAATTAGAGACAGAAAAATGGTGATTGTTTTTCCTTTAATTATTATCTGCCTTCATTCTGAGAAACAAGAACTTTATGTAAAGACTTTTCTTTTAAATTTATTTATTTATTTTGAGAGAGAACGAGAAGAAGGGGCAGAGAGAGAATCCCATGCAGGCTCTGTACTGTCAGTGCACAGCTCAATGCAGGCTCAATATCATGACGACAAAATCACATGAGCCAAGATCGAGAATCAGATGCTTAACCGACTGAGCCACCCAGATACCCCTACATCAAAGACTTTTTAACAGGTTAAAAAGTTTTTTTGAACAGTTTTGAATTTATAGAAAATAGTAAAGATACTTTAGAGAAATCTCATATATCACACACCCGTTTTCCTACATGATTAATATCCTACATTAGTATGGTATCTTTGTTATTATTAATGAGCCAATATTGATACATTATGATGAAATGCAATTCATACTTTATTCAGGTTTCCACAGTTTAATACTGTGTCCTTCTGCTCCAGAATCCCATTCAGCATATCACTTTATATTTGGTCATCACATCTCTTTAGGCCTCTCTTATGATACGTATCTGTGACAATTTCTTAGACATTCCTTGTTTTTGATGTCCTTTGTAAGTCTTGAGGAGTACTAATCAGGCATTTTGTAGAATGTCCCTCAACTGGGATTCTTCTGATGTTTTTCTCATGACTAGACTGTAGTGATCCTAACTTTTTAGGAGGAGGACCACAGAGATAAATTACCATTTTCATCATAGCCTATGGGTGGCAAATACTATCCTCATAACTTACAAACCTTTGATGTTGACCTTGACCATCTGACTGAAGTAGTGTTTGCCAGGTTTCTTCTTCTAAAGTTGCTATTTCTCCACCCTCCCTTACTGTGTTGTCAGCAAGTCACTATCCCCAGCCCACAACTAAAGAAAGAAAAGAAATGGACCACCTCCCTGGAGCAAAGTATCTATATAAATTGGAATTCTTCTCCACAGGAGATTTGTCTATTCAGCTCATTTATTTATATATTCAATCATCTATTTATATCAGTATGGATTAATGGACACTTATTTTATACTTTGATATAATTAAGTCCTACTTTATTAATTTTGCTGCTCAAATCATTCTAGCTTTGGCCATTAGGAGCAGTTTCCATTGGCTCCTGTGTCCCTTTGACATATACCATGACTGCGTATGTGGGGTAGGTTTTTGTTTGTTTGTTTAGCCTTTTTTTTTTTTTTTAAACTTTCTGGCATTATAAGATGCTCCAAGATCATCTTGTAGATTTATTTCCTGCCCTCATCATTGAATCAGCTATTTATTCAAGAAGCTGTAGTTCCTCTGACTGGATAATGGTATTAGAAACCAAGATCTAGGCCATAAGGTATGCTAATTGTTTCTGCAATGCCTTTGCTCCTAGGCTCTGACAGCTGGCAGGAGGAAATGTGAGTGTGTTTCTGTCATTTCATACTCTTGCCAGCAACTGATTGTTTGTTTGTTTGTTTTTTATCCATTCTTTTAGTTACGGCATTATTATTTTAACTTGTAGTTCCCTAATGACAAATAATGTGGAGCAGCTTTTCATATGCTTATTTGCCATCTGTATTTCTTCTCTGGTAAAGTGCTTGTTCAGACCTTTTGCCCAAATTTTACTGGATTGCTTGTTTGCTATTTTTGATTTTTTTATCAATAAACTTAGAGCTCTTTATACAAGTCTTTCATCGGTAATATGTTTTCCTTGTACTCCCACATTCATATGCTGAGACATTTAGTGTTGTCTTTATTTCTTTCAGGCTCTGCATTTCTCCTCATTCTTTTTTTCTGCAACCTTTGATTGCACATTCTCTGTTGATATAACTCAAATTCACTGATTCTTTCATCAGTTTAAATCTATAGTGAGCTTCCAATGTGAATTTTTTATTATTTCAGTTGTACTTTTCAAATACAGAATTCCATTTAATTGTTTTTTATACTTTGTATCTCTTTATTGGCAGTCTCTATTTCACATAACATAGCATTCATACCTCCCTTTATGTAATCCTGGTTTCCTTTAGTTCTGTGAACATATTTATCATGATTATTTTTAAGTTTCTTTTTTTCTATTAAATCCAATATATGATTTCTCTCATAGGCAGTTTGTGTTGCCTGCTAATTTCTGGTGTATGGGTCATACATTTTGCCTGTCTTGTAACTTTTTTTGTTGCGAACTGGGCATTTAAGATAATATATTTTAGAACTCTGGATGCTCATTCATCCTAAGGTTTTGTTATATCCTTGTTTATTTATTTAGTTACTTGGTGTGTGTGTGTGTGTGTGTGTGTGGTGTGTGTGTGTGTGTGTGTGTGTGTGTGTGTATGAAGTCCATTTCCTCTGCAGTGTAAAGCCTCCAGAGGATGCAACATGCACACAGTCGCTTGGGATGACTGTGGTTTTAGCAGAGGTCTTTTTATCTTTTTCTTTGATCATATCCAGCTGTCAGGCCCCACCAACTCCCAGCAATAACACGAGTTCTCTCTCTCTCTCTCTTTTTTTTTAATGCTCTGGGGAATAAGTTGTTCCACATTCATAAGCAATTAAATTGGGTCCCTTTGAAGCATGGTTTTTGAGGATAATATCTGAGGCTTGTTCTAACTTGACCCAGGCCCCTCCCCACTTTCTCCCACCATGCATCTCTCCAGGCAAACCAGCTGGCCTGAAGTTTCACCAATGATTCCACCAATCTCCTGTTAATCTCCTTTTGCCAATAATGTCTCTTTAGTGACACCTTTGAGGTCTCTGTTCCTAAGGCCTTTCTTCCCTTTTGGGTAAAACCTCTAAAACTCAACTCCCAGACATGGGAGTGGCAATAGTGACCCACTTCTCTCCATGTGATACCCCAACTTTATGTGTGGGTCATCAGGTATGTACAATAAGCAGACTCTGATCTCAGCTTGCTCCTTCCAGTCTGGAACAACTGCCCTACAAATGAGCTGGGCCCCAACATGATCAGGGCCTGGTATTTTTGTTGTGCCACACCTAGGGTACAGTCTCTACCTTATGAGTGTGGACTGGGTGGAAGAAAGGACCCCTAAGCGCTTGATCACAGTCACCTAGAATTTAATCTCCACAACACATAGCTGGAAGGAGATGAGAAAGGGTGTAGGCCTGGCTCTCCTGATATGTAATACAGTCCACTACTGGTAGGTGGGAGAGATATGGGGAGGGAGTTCTGTGCTGTTGGCTGCACCTGAGTGGAGTGGATCTTTCGTCAGACTGAGCTGGGAAGGCACAGGCAGAGAGCAGGTTATAATTCAAAGGCTATAGATTCTCACTGTCTTTACCAACTTTTAATATATTTTGTTGAATGAATGTTTCTTCACTTGCTGCATGCTCTTAGCACAATTTCCACAGATCTTTTTCTTTTTCTTTTAGAGGGCATAGATGCCCACAGACAGAAACATCATCCACTTGGTGCCAAAAAAACCCGTGGGCAGTGGGAGGGATGCTGGCACCATGAGCCTGCTCAGACTGCTGTGGCCTAAAACCTGAGTGGCCACAGCTGTGGGTTCAAACTCAGGAGGTAGTATGAGGTGGGGAGCAGTCCCTGGCCTTGGAGTCAGGGGCCCTATGACAGAGTAGCAGAGTTATGGACTTGCTGATGGTCTCAGGTGATCACTGTGTCCACATACTTCAGTTTTCACAGGTTAATGTGGGCACAGAGCCCAAACCATAAGGCCACTGATGAGCACAGGTGTGTAGAGCAAAGCATCAATGTGATGCCCATCAGCATCCTGTTGTACATGTCAGGTAACCCCATGTTGCCACACTTCACTTTGTGCTGGTTTCGTCAAAGTGCAGATCTGCAGGAGGCCCAGGTAGATGCCCAATGTAAGCAAGCACACCTGCATGGGCCACCAGCACATTCTTGAACACATCCAGGCAGTTGCAGAGGTCCAGGAGCTCTTCCTCCTCCTCTTTGTAGTGGGGGTGAATGCCTGTCAGCTCATCCAGCAGAGCTCCGGCCTGTCACGGACCCCGAGCTGGTCCTCATCACCCAGCAGCCCCGCAAACCACCAACTGGTAGAGCAGCGGCACTGCCTTCGTGGTCCAGCCCCACTGGAGCACTCAGGTGGCCTCCCCCATTTCCCAGAGATTTTTAAATAGTGTTTTTTAATATATAATTTTCACCACTTTTGCTTCTTTTGGGCAACTGGGCCATGAAACTTTTGCTGCTATTTCAAAGTAGACCTTGGCTGTAGCTGTTTCAAAAATGTTTATCAAGTCAAAAATTTCCCTTCTAGTCCTAGTTTACAGACTAGTTTTTAACTCTATTCTAGGTCTCCTCTAAACCTTTCCTGTGTCTGAATCCAGATTGTCGCTTATTAACTGTGGCAAATTGGGCAAGCTAATCCTGCTCTTAGTTCAAGTATGTATTCACTAAATACTTCATATACTTATTCAAGATCACTTTATCCCCCTAAAACTTCAGGTTTTAATGAAGAAATATCAATCCCCACAACCACTTTCAACTCTTTTATCTATGCTTTTGTTAAACATGTCCGTATTTTAAAATCATTTGCGTAAGTTGCCATTTGTTGATTTTTCAGTTTTAAAAATTATTAAATTCATACATTGAAACTTGAGAATTTCCACACCTAATTCTTCACATCCCCTTACCCTTTCAATACAGCTACATTAAAACTATTACTTTATCAATATTCATATGACTGCATAAATTTTGTTCATAGGAAGAACATATAAGGGAACTATATGATGTTTCCTTTCCGACACAAAATTTTCCTTCCTAATAATCCCTTTGGTTTTTTCCTTTAATATTTTTATCACTAATTTGGATGCAAAAATTTCTAGATGTCAAATAACCTATAAACTCCAGATTTTTCTTGTGCATGTTCCACCCAGGGCCCCTGCTCTGCATCCCCAGTCTGTACTAGCTGTTCTCTGGGACTGTGATTAGTGACCATGAAACCTAAGGGAGAGGTAGCATGGTGGTTGGGCTATATAGGTCTTTAAACTTTGATTTGCTTTTCTGTGGTCAACTCAGAAAGTAAAAGTAAGAAGTACAGTTTCAGATGAGTGCCTATATGCACACCTCAAACATTTCCAGTTCTTCTAGTTCTCATATTTTTTTCCTAATTATACAAAATTATACTAAGAATCATCTGGAAGAATAAGTGCTTTACATGAACATTTAGCACACAAGGCAATATGGTAGGCTGTCAAAATATACAAGTAGATACATATGGAACTAGATAAAAGTACAGAAATAAAAACCCAAATTACTTTAAAAGTTCAAAATATGCTGGTGTGCCTGGGTGGCTCAGTTGGTTGTGTCTCACTCTTGATTTTGGCTCAGGCCATGGTGTCACATTTCCATGAGTTTGAGACCTGCATCAGGCTCTGTACTGACAGGATGGAGCCTGTTTGGGATCTCCCCCTCTTTCTGCCCCTCCCCTGCTCATGCTCCCTCTGTGTCTCTCTCAAAATAAACAAATAAACTTAATAAAAAATTAAATAAAAATTCAAAATATATTAAAGGTATAATTTCAAATCAGTTGAGAAATGATTGTGTTGGGAAAACTAGCCTGTCATTTAGAAATAAGGTTGGATTTCTGTTCACATCTTATATCAAACTATATTTCCTATGAGTAAAATATGTAAAAATCCAAATTGAATACAAATAGTAGAAGAAGTAATTCTGAAAAAGGACTTTATTACCAAAACAGCAAATCTAGAAATCATAAACAGATAAGATTACAAGAAAAATATTTAAAGACATTATGAGATTAAAAATTAACACCTTTAAGATATAAGGAGCTTTCACAATTGCTATAAAAAAAGGCAAACGTCTAAAGAGGAAGAAGGACTAATGGACATTAAAAAAAAAAAGGAGAAGCAATACAAATAGCCAATAAATTTAAGAAATTATGCTTAGTTTATTTAAATTTAAATTAAGGGGCATCTGGCTAGCTCAGTTGGTAGAACATGTGACTTAAAAAAAAATTTTTTTAGCATTTGTGTTATAAAATCTGCCATTTGTGTTATAAAATCTAAGGTCCACACCCTTTGGGAAACATATATGATCTTCCTTTACCATAACTAGAAGACCTATGAGACCAGACTCTGGGGCCTATGAGCCCATACTAGTCAAAGGAGAAATGCTTGAATACTGTAAAGGACTGATAAAGGCCTTGAAGAAAAATGCATTCTTGGTAGAAAAACCTTTTCACAGAATGCTCCAATGAAGACCTCCTCCACCATGATCTGCAGCCTGGAGATTCTGTCTACTGAAAGAGACATCTCCCCAAAGACACCCTACAACCCTGATGGAAAGGACCCAGCTGGGCACTGTTAACCAACCCTTACACAGCTAAACTCAAAGGCACGGACTTTTTGATTCATATTTCTCACTTAAAGTTCTAGCCCCTCAGTGGACTACAGTTGATCAGAATCAACTGCAGACCTAAGCCTCAAAGTGATTCAAAGTTGAAGCAGAGAACATCTAAGTACACAATTGTCCCAAGAAGCTGCAACAAGGTCTGTTTACTTCCAAGTCCATTTTTTTCGTAACTTGTTATTTTTTAAAAACTTTTTTTTACATTTGTTTATTTATTTTGGGGTTGGGGGATGTGAACAGGGGAGGGGACGAGAGAAAGGGAGAGAGAGAATACAAGCAAGCTCTGCACTGTTAGTGCAGAGTCCAATGTGGGGTTCAAACCCATGAACTGAAAGATCATGACCCAAGCCAAGATCAAGAGTCAGACGCTTTAACCAACTGATCCACCCAGGTTCCCCAACAACTTATTATTTTCTCTATAAACCTTCTCATAATCATCTGGGGACGCTTCTTTATCTACGTTTCTATGAAGGAATATGATACCATTTGTAACATGTATTCTGTACTCCTTCTTATAGACCTCTTCACACAAAGTGAAGATACCAAAACTGGGTTTATGCTTGCATTTAAACTTAGAGAGCACCCCTCGGATTCTTTGAGAAATTAGTTATGAAGGACTATTAAAATATTGAGGTATTTGTCCTAATAAGCATTCTAATACTTTTTGCTATATTACACAGTAAGATTCCTTTTTGGATAGTAAAACCTTATAGTATTGGAAAAAAACAATTTTGATATTGGTTACTGCATTACTGACTGAATTTATTGCCTGTTAAGTGCACTAGACTGCTTGGAACTCATATAGTATCCAACATAGCAAACCATCTTTCTCTAAGTTCTCCTTACAATGGCCTCTGTTATTAGGAATAATTCTAGCCCCCAGGTTAACATTTTCCTTTTTCTTATGACCCTCATTGCTGATGGTCAAGTCTTATCACATCCTTTTGTTCTCACCTTGCAGAAACTTTCTGATTCTGACTTTCTGACTCAAACAGTCTTTCTAACTACTGGATTTGTGCCAGAGCAAACCATACCTAGGATCTGCCTAAATTAATAGGTTGGCCTTTATCCCTAGTGGGTTAGAAAAACTTAAAGGATAATGTAGGAACTTATTTTTGTGTCTTGTAAAATATTCACCAGCTTCCGTCTGGAAAACCTGCCCCAAATACACATACCTTCTATTGGATTTCCCTGCTCATAAGGGAATACTTTTAACTCAGATATGGGCCTTGACAAATAATCATTCCATATGTTTTGAAAATATAAATGGTACAGGTAAAACATTAGGTTATCTTTGACTGAATATTTGTAACTATGAACTCTCATATGATTCAGATGACCATGAATTCACTTCACATTGGAGTCTACACAACTACAAAATGCTTCTTTGTAATGTATCCTTGTGGTGGAGAAATGAGATCTATAATGGAATTGGATATTGGGAAGCAATATCCTTTTTATGGGGGCAATATGAGACGTTGATAAAAAAAACGTCTGGAGAATGGTAAAAACTTAATTCCTCCTATCTTCATCCCAGAAGCTTCTCAGATCTTAACATGAATCTGACTCACAATAATCAAACTCATTTATTGCTTCAAGTATATAGAAACATAAGACGCTCTTAAAATCACTGACAAAATTCCATAAATCAGATTATCATGTACTCTGTGAAGATGATTACCTTTTGATCATGAGATTTCTTCCTCTGAAATGGATAAGAGAGAGCAAAACGACCCCATTTATGCCTCATCCCTAAAAGGTTCTGGATTTTTTTGTTTATGTGGTACCAATATTTACTCAACTATTCCCAATAAATGGAAGGGGTGTTGTGGATTGTCGCTCTTACCACTGATGCCAACGTTCTCTTCCACTGCTTTTGTACCAAACCTGAAATCCTTCTCATATCAATTAAAAAGAACCTGGTGATGCTGGGAAGGCTATAATTTTGGACTGGTACAAAGCAATTGTAGACAGAAAGGGCCTTCCTTGGTCATGCCTTTGCGTGAGTATTCTTTCCTTGGATTGGAGTAACAGACTTGAAAAAGGCAATACATAACCTATCCATAGTGTAAGTGACCACCACCTTCAATGCTTTTGTTCAAGCATTTGAGTATCAACAAACTCAAGTTGGCAGCCTGGTAAAAACTATCCTACAAAATAGAAGGGTACTTAATATCTTAACGGCCCAACAAGGAGGCATTTATGCCCTATTAGAAGAATGTTGTTTTTACGTTAATTGAGTCAGCAGAATAACACAAGAACTAAAATCTATAAAGGATAATACCAGCCTATTAGCTGACAGGACACATGCCAGGACTTGGAGATTAATCTCTTTGGTTGGTTACCATCAGGAATAGGATCATGGTTAAGAACAATAGCACAAACTGGTTTTTTACTATTTTTTCTTAATAACATGCATGTTATGTTAGCCAAATGCTTGCTAAAAATTGGAACCTCTGCTGTAACTCACCCAACAATGCAGTTTATGTTTGCACAGATTACCATGTTGATGCTTTTCATCAAGATGGATTTTATGGACCAGCAGAACTAGAGTGGAATTAATCCACCCTGGCCTCAAGAAACTAATATTACCCTGTTGATTTTTTTCTCCAAGGAATTATGAGCAAAGGGAGAAATGTGAAAAGAGTTGCCAGCAATTACTCTATTTTTATACTTTAGACTTATCTTGTTAAAATATGAAATTGTACTGGCTTTGCTAACTAGTCTACAACTGATACAAGATTTTTACTTCTTAGATCTGCTCTTTCACACTAATAGCTTATTGATACTTAATAATACAACATTCTTAACAATTTCCTAGATTAATGTGTAATGTCCAAGAGACTTTTAAAATATTATTGCTAATTGCTCTTCTTACACTCACTACCTTGCTAAGAAAGTTCCACCTAAAATCTCTACAAGTGCCTGAAGATGGTTACTCCCACAGGCTGATTCATTTGAGCCTCCATGTAGCTTAATAAAGCCCTCAGATGAAGAAACTAAGAACCATTTCCTGACTGTTTCCTTGTTCCTCAAATGTGGCCTGACCTTAAATGACAGTGACTCCTTGAAACAATAATCAAAGATTAAAACCTGCCCCCCAACCCTAACTTGGGACATCACCTTCTAGGTAAATCTATAGGTTACAGAAAAAGATCTAGATGGCAAGGGGGAAAAGTGAAAAGTGAAATTGAAACCATGTCTTATAACCTCATTATAGGGTAAATGAGGTTAAAATTATCACAGCAAGATCTCCACTGAGCAGCCACCCACCCCACTTCTCCACAGGAATGTCAACTTTATCTTTTAGGGGCAAACAACAAAAAGAGCTCCAGCCATCCTAGGACAGTTTTAGCTTGACCACTGAATCACACCTGCATGGATAGACCATGGAGTGTGCAACAGCTACCTCTACCTCATTATAATGTTAAAATGTCCATCCAAGGAGGAGCACAAGTTTCATTAACATACAGCTGGTGTAGTCTCTATCTGTAACTCACCAAGAAGTGAACTAATTTGGTTACAAAATGAGTTGGAGTAACTCAACTCAAGGGGTTTTAAAATGGAGTGGGAGGGCCAGTAAGTAACTGAGCCTGATGCACATCTTCCGTAGATGAACCCTGAACTGTGAACTAGGCCAAACTGTAAATATTCCAAGAAGTCAGCCTGCAATTTACTACAGTGAGAGATTTGCTGAGTGATGACCTTACCAACTGATTTAGCCAAAATTAGTTTTCTGCCACCAACACCAATCAAAATCTTTGTAAACAACACATAGGAGCATTCCTTTTCGTCTTTAAAAACCTTGGACTTTGTTCCTCAGCGGGGGGACACAGTTTGGGTTGCTACCTGAATTTGTGCTCCGTAAATTGCAATTCTGAGATCTCACATAAACCCTTTTATTTCAATCTGCCTCTGCACTCAGTTGACAATATATCTGAAAGTTGCTAAGAGGGTAATTTTTTTCATAACATTTATTTATTATTTTGAGAGAAAGTGTGTGAGTGGAGGAGGGGCAGAGAGAAAAGGAGAGAGAAAATCTCAAGGCAGCTCCAGGCTCTCAGCACGAACTGTGAGATCATGGCCTGAGCCTAAATCAAGAGTCCTACCACTACGCTGAACGGACTGAGCCACCCAGGCGCCCCAGAGAGTGAATTTTAAAAGTTTTCACCACATTGGGGCGCCTGGGTGGCTTAGTCGGTTAAGCATCCGACTTTCGCTTAGGTCATGATCTTGCGGTTCGTGGGTTCGAGCCCCGCGTCGGGCTCTGTGCTGACTGCCAGCTCAGAGCCTGGAGCCTGTTTCAGTCTGTGACTCCCTCTCTCTCTGACCCTCCCCTGCTCACGCTGTCTCTCTCTCTCTCCTAGAAATAAATAAAACATTAAAAAAAAATTTTTTTAAAAGTTTTCACCACATACATAAAAAGGGTAATTAGGTAAATTGATGGGGGTGTTAACTAATATACTGTCATAATTATTTAACAAATATATACATGTATTAAATAATCATGTTGTGCAGTTTAAACTTACACAACGTTATATGCCAATTATATCTCAATAAAACGGGAAACAAACAATGATACCAATCTATTACGTATGTACCTGAGGCTGTTGTTCTTCAGAGGAAAGTCTCGAAGAGGCACCATGGTCTCCTGAGAGGAATTCTTGGCTCGTTGCTACGGGGAGGAACAACTGTCCCCAACGATATGCCAGGGTATGAAGCACTGAAGACGCTGTGACCCTGGGTCTTGGCAGGCCTCAGAGTGAGGCCCCGTGCCAGGCCAGAAGCCCACATTGCTGACTGCTCGCCTTCGGGCTCCTGGAAGGAAATTCGTAGTCCTGCCGACTAGCGCATGCGTAGTGCACTCCCGCATGCGGGTCTCGGGCAGTCACGCCCCCGCACAGCCGCAAGGTCTGGGAGCCTGGTCCCCGAAACCTGCCAGGCCCCCTGGGATGAGGCACTTAAGCAATGTGACTGAGGCAGTGGAGGAGCCTTCAACATGGATGGAGGTTTGCTTGATAGGTGGCGTGAGACAGACTGCTTACATTCAGAGAGAAGGGGCTCCTAGCACCTGGGTACCCAGGTGTTTCTCATCCCAAGAATTTAATTGTGATGTAGATTTACCCTTGTTGCTAGAAGCAGAGTTCTTTTTAATATTGTTAAGTGAAAACACTCTTTCCAATATGATTCCACCTTCCTAAATGAATATGAAAAATAATTCTGAAAAGACATACATAAGTGATATTAGTAGTTGTTTTAGGTAGCTACCATGTGTGTATTTTATTTTTATTTTATTTTTAAAAAATTTTTAACGTTTTTTATTCATTTTTGAGAGACAGAGAGAGACAGAACACTAGCAGGAAGAGAGCAGAGAGAGAGGGAGACACAGAATCCGAACTAGGCTCCAGGCTCTGAGCTGGCAGCACAGAACCCGACGTGGGCCTTGAAACCACAAACCGCGAGATTATGACATGAGCCAAGCCGGACACTTAACTGACTAAGGCAACTAGGTGCCCCTTTTTTAAATTTTAATTTTCTTTTACAGTTTCTGATTTTTATGCCTTTTGTTTCATTCTTTTTCAGCAAGAATAAAAGTAATACTTTTATAATAAAACCTTTTTCATTTTGATAAATGTAAATACATAAAGAACCGGAGAATATTGGCATTATTTTCTGTTCATGAATCTACCTTCATTTAATGTTTTCATGGCACTGTCAGATGAACATATCTGGCCAAATCAGGCCAGATCCTTGGGTTTGAAAGCCGGTTTGAGTCAATATGATGGAATGAGTGTATTATTCATTAAAAGAGGAGCCAGCCTCTTTCGCCCAAGCATTTAGGGCTTGAAGACTATGACCAGTCATAGTCATCCCACTTTACTTTCTCTGAAAGTGCTTTGATTTCAGGCCCATCCAGAGCTCTAGGAGGAACCTAGATAGTGAGTGATAAGGTTGAATGATCAGCCATAATTAGCCCAGGGATATCCACATATACTTACATAAGTGGAAGAGAGACTAGGTAGAGAGAACAAAGGAGAGAATAGAACTGTTTCTATTTTTCAGATTCTATTTATAAGTAATCTCTACACCCAATGTGGGGCTTGAACTTACAACCCTGAGATCAAGAGTCGGATGCTGTACCAAGTCAGTCAGCTAGGTGCCACTGAACTGCTATTGCTGTTGCTGAGTGCTTTTGTAGTTGGAAGCTCTCACAACATTTTCAGGAGGAGGGAAGGAATATTTGTTGACTAAATTATTGTGGTTTGATGGCACTAGGAGAAATTCAGGCCCGAAACACTTCTAGGTTTTTCATTAGAGAAGCCATTATCAGTTGAAAGCTGAAAAGTGTAGAGGTCCTTTATGAAACAAACCTTTGATATAGACTGGGATCAGGGTACTAGTGTGATTTCCTTGACACTGGATTGTTGTCGTTTTCTTTA
Source organism: Proteles cristata cristata (assembly GCA_017311185.1). Classification (NCBI taxonomy): domain Eukaryota; kingdom Metazoa; phylum Chordata; class Mammalia; order Carnivora; family Hyaenidae; genus Proteles; species Proteles cristata. The sequence continues at coordinate 297,155 of JAESUZ010004710.1, forward strand.
ATGAAAAGATCGGTTATCAGCCTTCAGGAGAGACTTTCTAGCATTCTTTGTTTCATACAATCAAAGTGTGACCTTTGAAAAATAAACTCAGCCTTAAGTCTTGCTAATGATGTCTCTGGTCCAAAGGGCTGCCTCAACACAAACTCCCTTCTCATTCTTTTCACACTAATGCTCCTTTACTAGAAATCCCTGTATAGTTCCTAATAATGTCCATTGTGCATTGTTTGAAAACAAAACAAAACAAAACCCATTTGCAGTTATGGAACTTACCTAATTCCCAGTCTCTAAGGTCAAACTTTTAATAAAGCCTCTAGTGAGGACATTCAGGCTTACTAAATATTTCACTAGGTATTATAAATTCATGCAAATCTCTTCAGCTAACCAGTTAAAATTAAAATGAACCAATTCATACATAGACATTAATGATTTTAGCAGCATGCTCTAAAAAACGAAAAGACACAAAAGCATTAACAAGACAGCAAAAATTACAACAAGATTACTATACTGTTATAGTAAGACTTCATAATGTCTATAAAAGTATCCACTATTAAGGAAAACTTTTCCTGGTGGTCCTGCGTACAGTGTTTCTATCTTGAAAGAACTGTTTACTGGTGTCACCAAACTCTGTTACATATTTGTGAGATAAAATTTTAACATTTTTTGGCATTATGGTTCACTTCTGATGACCTATTTGCTGTAGGCAGCACCTTGCTTCACAGTGCTGCAGCACCCAATCAGTTAATATCTGATGGACAGTACCACCTCAGAATGTGTGGTGAGTCCTCCAAAAAGTTAAGTTTACAAATTAGCCAAAATATGGAAAAATAACTTGATTAAAATTAATCTTATTGATCTCCAGTTTGTGACCCCCTTGTGCAGAATCTGAAATGTATGAGCTGAGAATCATGGGACATAGTACTGAGTGACATGAGAAATGTTTTAAGAATCCATGGAACTTGATGGCAACTTGACAAGTTGGATATGGGGAGTGAGGATAATGTCAGTGTCACAGATGGTCCTGAAGGTTTGAACCTGAAGGTGTTGAATGTCTCCCTGTTGCTCTGAGGATACACTTGAGCATCTTGACCCTGGAATATGAGGTCCTGTGACATCTGCCGCCTGACTCCCATTCTAAACTCGTTTACCACCACTACCCCACTAATTTATTGTACTATAGAGGCTCTAGTTTCTCAGTTCCCAGAATACACTAGGCTACTTCCCAACTCAGAGCCTACAAATGCTATCTATGTTATAAATGCCATTTGTTTCACTTCTACCACTATTATCTGGTTAATTCATATATTGTCAAGGCTTCCGTTTATGTGCTGTTTTCTCCGGGAAAACTTCCTAGCTTCTACCCCCAGACCAGGGTAAGACCTCTATCATATACACTTTTTATCATAGTTCTTAGTACAGTTGTAATGGTTTGCTTAGTGTGTCTCTCTCCACCGCAAGATGATAAGCTCCACGAGGGCAGGGACCATATCCCAAGAGACTGGCCTCAGCTTGTGTGTTGTTTCCTCAGGGATACTTTTCCTCTCCCATCTTCTATGTTCTGTGACAATATGGGAGAGTTAATAGGCAAAGCTCGTTCTTGGTGCAGGTGATTTCCCTTGCAAGTGTGGTGAATTTGAGGCATGATTAGATATTATGGAAATATCCCACAGACATCAGTTATGTGGAGTGACCACGGCTGTAGATGAAGATCTGGAAGTCAGCTCCATCCAGCTGTGAGTTACTAATTTCTAAGAGAGAAAAAAAGGTTGAAGATGGAACTTCAAAAAATGCCTCTGTTGAGATGTAAACAATGTTAAGAATGATAGAATGGGTAAATTTTCAAATATTTTAGAGAGGTCAAAGAAAACAAAGGTTCTGGAAAGATAATTGGATTTGATGGACAGGTCATTGGGGAGTGTGGTCCTTACAAAATGATGGGAACGAAATCTGGGCTGCAGGTAATTTAAGAGAGTTAATGAAAACAGCAGGTATAAAATGCTTTTGAAAAGTGTAGTGCTAAAAATGGAGAGAAATGGGACAAGAACTAAAGAGGTGATAGTGAGGTCAATTAAGGTTTTCCAAAATAGGACAGAACTGTGCAGCTGTAGGGGGAGAATAAAAAAGAAAAGAAAAGAAAAAAACACCTTTACAGTGGGAAAGTCTGAAGTCTATTGAATCTTTTGACCACTCTTTTTTTTTAAGAAACATTATTTCCTTGGCCTTTATTATACTACAGTATCTCTCCTCTTCATTTAGCTCTCTCTCCTCTCTCATTTTTTTCCTCCCCTTTCCCCTCCTTGGAGCTGTGCTGTCCAATAGTAGCTCCTAAACACCTAGCTAGTAAGTACTTGAAATATATATAGTCTGAATTATGATGTGCCGTAATGTAAAAATCACATCAGATTTTGAAGGCTTGAAAGGAAAATAAAGTAAAATGCCTTATTAATAATTCCATATGGATTGTTGAGATTATAATATTTTACATGTGTTGAGTTAAATAAAATATACTATTAAAATTAATTTCATATTTTTTACTGTCTTGTAATGTGGGTCCCTTGTCCATCTCTCCACCCTCTTTTGCACCATTTCCCCCCAACTCTCTGCCTGACTGACCCTCTTTGACTACCTCAAAACTGCCATTCTCCCTCCAGAAATTGGGTCTTTGTATGTTTTCCTCACAACTCACCCTCTTTACCTTTTCCTGGTAAATTCTGTTTGGCTTCCAAATTTCAGATTAATCATCACTTCTTCAAAGACATTTTTCTATCACTTCCCCCTACACCCTCACCCACCACAAGTAATAATGACAGTGGTGACGATAGTGGTGGTGAGTGATGACAACATTTAGCATTTAGTGAGCTTTGCTATATACTGGGATTTCTTCTGCTGTTCTAAACATCATTCATTAAATCTTTAAATCTACCTTTTCATTCCCCATTTTCAGACTATAATCCATTATAAAATCCATTTTTTTGATGTGCAAATTGACTCACAGAGAAATTAACTAATTTTCCTGTGATCTTTTAGAAAGTGCTTAGCCAAGATTCAAAATTAGGCACTCTGGTTCCAAAGCCCATGGAGTTAACTACTATACTATACTGCCTTTTCAGACTAGGCTAAGCTTCTCTATTATGTCTCATGTTTACAATAATCTTACCTTTGCAATATGAAGTTGTAATTAATAATTAATTTAGGTGATTTTCTGTCTCCCATAACTTCTTCCAATTCTGTAAGGAGAGGGGAAGCAGATACCATATCTGCTTTTGTTTAGTGATTAACCATAGTGCCTCGAGTTGTAATTGGCATAAACTAGACACACAATATATTGAATACAAGTATAAAAAATAAATGTGTCAATATATGAAGGAAGGAAGGAAGGAAGGAAGGAAGGAAGGAAGGAAGGAAGGAAAGAAGGAAAGAAGGAAGGAAGGAAGGAAGGGCAAGTTCCTCCATATCTCCAGTTAGGGATTTCTCTACTGAGCACAGCTTAATCTACCACTTTCTATTTCTCAAATCCTACATCTGTCTAACGAAGTCTGATTTTGATGACAACAAATTCAGTGATCCTGCCTGGCATGTACTGACTAACTTAAGACCTTTTGAGAAATTAGTTGATTATGGATAGCTGATTCATTCAATATTTATTTTAGGCAGTGGATGTCAAAATCAGATCAACCATTAAGTAATCTGCTATGACATAATTATGAGAACCAAGTTCTCTAATTAGACCCATACTGATGCCAGATTTGGGGCTGCTTTCTAGTCCTCCAATACTCCATAAGCTTTCATGCCTCTGATTCTTTGCTTAGCATTCCTTTTCCAACTTTGCTGAAAAAATATCTACATATCTTTCAAGGCCAGGGTCAAATGTCCTCTCCTGGGTAATCTATAATAAAACACCCCTTATCACTTTTTGTTGTGTATGTATGTTTCTTACAGAGACACTAGGCCTAACTGGAGGATATTTTAATATGATTGTTCAGTTGAGGATATGTCTATATCCCTGTGGTTAAGGTTGGAAGTTCCACTGAAGAGCTGGGCATGCAGTGTCAGTCACAGGGGAAAGGGTTAAGCCCTCAGATTCAGAAACCAAGAGTGGAATGCCTGCTTACTCTCATCTCTCACATTTTTAGGGATAGATCTATTGGGGCTGAGCCATGACTGAACTTCCAGGTATGTAGGAAAAGACAACATCTGCCTCTTAGAAGTAGATTTGGAGATAGGTAATGAGGCCTTGTCATAGAGAACCATAAGTGTAAAATGAGCAACTCACTCATGTAAACCCGATTATCAAGATCAGCAGGCTTCAGACTATTTCAACACCCTGATCTGTCACAATCAGTTATGAGATGCATCACAATTAAGGTGTTTCTAATAATAAAGTACCATAGTTTAATACGATTTACCTTTTTAAATATAACTTGAGTCAATTCCAGATCATCTCAGTAATACATTTCTCACTCCTTTGCATTACAATATATCTTGAATGTGAGAAAATAAAAAAGAGAGTCATAGCTAGACAACAGGCAACTATTCATTACTGGAGGAAGCTGAGAGGAGTATCAACATCATCTCCCAACGTGCTTTCTTAGTGAGGAGACAGTGTTGAGAACTGCTCTTCTAGTTGAATATTAATACATTTTGCTTCCCAGTCATTCTCTCCAAGTCTAGTCAAGACATATATAATGGATCCCTGTTAGTCTCTGTGCTGCAGGGAATCACTTGGACCAGAGTGAATGGGAGAGCAGTGTCTTCTTGTGGCTCACAAGGGCTTCATAGCAGTGGTGACTACTTCTCCAGGGGGAAAATGAGAATCTGGAAAAAGGTTTGGGGGTGTGGAGATTTGCTCCTCCCACATGGAAATTTGATCTCTACTGTCAACCTAAAGTATTATTGTTTGGGAAGAGACAGTTTTCTTACAGAATGCCTCTTTAACACCCCCAGGCAAATTAAGTCACTCCCATCTGTTTTCACAGGGTTCTGAATGTAAGATTGTACTATAGATTCTATCACTTTGCATTCTAGTTATTTGTTTACATAACTGCCTCCCTAGTAGAGTAAGTTGTAAGTCACAGCAAACAAGAATTGAGTCTTATACTGCTGTGAATTACTATTGCTGATTAACAGCACTATGCTTGGCATTGTTACAAGCACTACTAACTTTTAATCATGAGTCAAACATGACTAGAAAAGCAAAACATTCATCACATTAATTTGGGTCTTTTTTATATTTGCTTTTTTATATATAAAAATCTTAAGAGTCATCTTCATTCCACAGCTTTCATCTTATATGGTACATAAGAGGCACACAAACATTTGTTGATTAATTTATCATTCTTGTCATGTCAACATACAAAATGTCACATATACAGAATAAAGCAATGAGTCACACACAGAATTTTTTTTTTTTTGAAACTCAGATCTGATGGAGTCAGTCCCTTGACAAATTTATTCAGGGCTTACTAAATAAAATTCAAGTTCCCTGATTTGGCATTCTGACCTTATCTTTTTTAGGATACTTCCTATAATTTCTTTATCACTGCATTTTACTCCCACCAGGCATTTTGTATGTTAGATAATCTGGTCTAATCAAAACAGAAAGTCCCGGAGGGCTCTTTCCCAATCACCCTTCACTCTTCTGCCTTCCCATTTTCCATAGATGATGTCACTTGGGTCCAAAGCTTTAAATGTTCATAATCCCATCACTCATAATCTCTAGTCTTATAGTTTACATTCAGTTGCCTGTTTTGACATCTCCACTTAGATAACTGATGTGCATCTGAAACATAACATTAATAAAATAAAACTCATATTTCTAGCTCCCCCAACCCTGCCATGAAAATACTTCTGCTCATCTCCTTTAATTCAATAAAGGCTACCTCTTCCCCTCAGATTCTCAAGGCAAAAAAATCTAGGCATTTTCTTTGCTAGCTCTTTAACCCTCTCATATCTCCCCCTCAAATCCAAATCATCAGCAAATCCTGTTGATTCATCCTGAACATGTAATTGAATCCATCTACATTTCTCCATGTCCATGACTATCCTCCTAATTCTGAACTACTGTCATATTCTCCCACCTGGCCCCCCAACTTCCATCCTTACCTTCCATGATCCATTTTCTGAAGGACTGATAAAATTTTTGTTATTAAAATGTAAATAAAGTAATGCCATTTCTCTGCCTTAAAAACTCTGGTTTGGTAGGCAGAATAATGGCCCACCAAAGATGTCTTCATCCTAATCTTAGGAAATTGTGAATATGTTATATAACAATCAAGAGGCAATTAAATTATTCTGGATTACCCAGGTGGGGCCAATATAATTTTATTAATGTTGACACAAAGCAGAAGAGTCAGAATCAGAGTGATACAATGTGAGGAACATTTGACTGTTCATTTCAGGCTTCGAAGGTGGAAGGACTAAGAAATGCAGAAAAGACCCAAGAAATGCATGTAGACTGCAGAAGCTAGGGAAGGAAAATATCGATACTCTAATTTTAAACCAATGAGACTCTTTTAGGACTTCTCACCTTCAGAACCGCAAAAGAATAAATTTGTGTTATTTTAAATTACTGAGTTTGTGGCAACTTGTTACAGCGCAATAGAAAACTAATATACCCTCCCAAGGCTTCTCATTGAACTGAAAATGAAATGCAAACTCTATACTCAGTATTACAAACCCTACAAGAACAACTTTTCAACCCCATCACCAACCACTTTCCCCTGGTTTTTATGGATTCTTCAAACATGCAAATCTTATTTTTGCCTTAAGGAATTTTCACTACCTCTTCTGTACCTATTATAACCTCTCCCAAACTACTATGGCTGGCTTCTCACTACTTATATCTCAGCTTGACTGCTAACCTTTTCCTATAAAGCTTTTCGAACCATCTGCTCTAAAGTAACTCCCAGCTGTTCCTTTTTACATTATGCTATTTTGCCCACAGCATAGCACTTACTAATTTTTGCTATTTTTCTTATTTATGTATGTACATATTAACATCTGCTTCCCCACTCCCCTCTGTTAGAATGTAAGCTCCATGAGAACATAATCTATCATTGTGTTGGCTCACAGTAGGCACTGTAAAGTGCTTATCACATGAATGTATGAATAATGGAGCAATAAATGGCAGGTGTTCTGTGGTACTAAACTTCAAGACTTTCCAAAACTTTTAAGCATAAAATTTTCATAAATTTGTAAGAAAAGTAGAATAACAATAAATAAGCTATATGATTCTTTTCACTGACTCCATGAATCTTTCGCTGACCCCACATTATTTCTTTTTTTTTTTTTTAATTTTTTTTTTAATGTTTTATTTATTTTTTAGGAGAGAGAGAGAGACAGCGTGAGCAGGGGAGGGTCAGAGAGAGAGGGAGTCACAGACTGAAACAGGCTCCAGGCTCTGAGCTGGCAGTCAGCACAGAGCCCGACGCGGGGCTCGAACCCACGAACCGCGAGATCATGACCTAAGCGAAAGTCGGACGCTTAACCGACTAAGCCACCCAGGTGCCCCTAACCCCACATTATTTCATGAGCTGAGTGGAGTAGTACGCCATGGGCAAAATTCTTCATTCTTCCACATTTCCTTTGGTAGTGTCTTCCCCCATCATTTCTTAACTAGCTCTCATTATAGGAGGAAGTTTCCCCATGGTGTCATACTAGCACAAACTTAGTTGTACATTATCAGAGAACTGTGGTCCTCACCTCATACAATCACATAACTCTAGAATTTAAGTTGTTTCTTTATGTTTATTTTTGAGAGAGAGAGAGAACAGGTGGGGGAGAGACAGAGAGGAAGACACAGAATCCAAAGTAGGCTTCAGACTCAGCTGTCAGCACAGAGCCTCATTCAGGGTCTCACTAACCATGAGATCATGACCTGAACTGAGGTCAGATGCTTAACCAACTGAGCCACCCAGGAGCCCCTCTAGAATTTAAATTCTGAAGGGAGGGATTTTTTTTTCTGCTTTGTTCTTTGTTATGTCCTTAGGGTACATCTCAGGAATATGCATGACTCTGATATCAATGAGGTTGTAATCAAGCAGAGAAAAGCCACAGTTAACCTATGAAATGCCAGGGGACCACACAAGGCAAATACTAAGACTGGGGAGGTATTATACGGGAAACAAGAGCTTGGGAGGTTGGGAAGAAGACAGATGAGCTTATCTCAGGAAAGCTATATAGACATTGATCTGAATATTAAAGGGGGATAGGACTGTCATAGATAAAAGAAAATAGTGGTGATAATACAGATGAAGCAAAAGGCACACAATGAAGAATGAAAGTGACTTATTCAGAGAACCATGAAGCGAAGGGTTGCCTTAGGGATGGTACATTAGGAGAGCAGAATTATAAAGACAGGAAACAGGCTCAAATGATAAAGAGGTAGAATAAGCAGGATGAGTAATTAACCAAACAAACTGAGATTGAGATTAATGGACAGTGGGGTTTCATTACACTATAAATGATGGAAGAGTCCTAAATAGGGAGTAAATAGTTTGAGGAAAGGAGCCTTTTGAGAAGCTGCTTCTGGATTTCCAAGAAAAAAAATAGTTTATTCTAGTAACTAAGATGTAAGATTAAACACGTTATGAATATATTTTTAAAGGAAGATTCTAGAAATTGTATACTGATTTTAGAAAAAGGTAGGAAAAGTGCCACTTTATGGCTTCTGCTCACTCCATAGCTTCTTCTCTCTTTGGCAACAAATCCTAGCTCAGTTTCCACTCCTTTTATAAGCCTTTGATGACCAGTCCAGTGGAATTTTTTCTTCTGGAAAAAATTAGAATTATGATTCTATATTCAGGTTGATAAATGGTATAAATGCACATAAATTAAAATCAAAACATAGCCCTTAAAATTTGTTTGGAAATGGGCATTTGCTTTACTCTCCAGGTCTCAAGGGATACATTATTCCTATTCAGTATGTCTGTAATGTTTAGAAAATTAGGGAAATTAGGTCTCTCAGGCTATACTCTGATGTCAATACCAAGTAAATCCCCTCAGAATTATTTAAAATATTTAAACCATTCTCTATCAGTGACATAAACATTAGCACCAACCTGTTGGTAGAAATGCTTTCCTAAATAATCAAAAGGATAGAGTTTTATTTCTGTATCTACTTTAAAAATCAGCACCAGGCAACCAACTAGCCTTCATAAAACCCTTATCAGATAAGAGAAATCCAGGTGAGAAGCTATTTAAAACTTTCTCTCTCTTTTTTTTTTTTTTTTTATGGAAACATTAACCTCCAGAAACATTTCTTTAGATCCTTTAAGGGGTTTTTTTTGGTTGCAATTCTTATTTTTCGATCCTTTAAGTTATTTTAAATCTTTTCTTAAATGTAAAGTCTATTGTGTAAGAATTAGACAAATGATTATAATTCATTTGTATTACTTCTGAATTTAAGAGAAGCCTAAATTACTAAAAATAAATAAGTAAAGGTGCACTTTCATAGTAATAGCAAAAAATCATGAACAATATTTTTTAAACTTCTTTGAATAATACCGTTTGTAATATTTACAACTTATCAGATGAAATAGATCATTTGCTTCTATAATTAAATGGTATTTAAAATGTCTGTGTTGAACACTCCCTATATATTAAATAAATTGTATAAGAAATGAATATACAATTAACCCTGGAACAATGTGGATGCTAGGGATGCTGACCCTGTGTATAACTGAAAATCCACATATAACTTTTGACCCCCAAATCTTAATTGCTAATAGTAGTAGTTCACCTGAACTTTTCACTAGAAGTCTTATCGAAAATATAAACAGTTGATTAATACATATTTTGTATGTTATACTGTATTCTTACAATAAAGTCAAATAGCATATTCTTTATATTAGGAAAATCATAAGGAAAAGAAAACACATTTATAGTACAATACTGTATGGAAAAAAATCTATGTTTATTTTTATTTTTTTTAGTGTTTTTTATTAATTTCTGAGATAGAGAAAGAGACAGCGTGAGCAGGGAAGAGTCAGAGAGAGAAGGAGGCACAGAATCTGAAACAGGCTCCAGGCTCAAAGCTGGCTGTCAGCACAGAGCCCGACGCAGGGCATGAACCCATGAACCGTGAGATCATGACCTGAGCCGAAGTCGGACGCTTAACCAACTGAACCACCCAGGCGCCCCCCAAAATATCAACGTTTACATGGACCTTCACAGTTTAAATCTGTGTTGTCCAAGGGTCAGGTGTAATTTTAAGCCATTCTTTTAAAACCTTGATGTAATTTGAGGGAACTTTCTAGTTTCTCTTTTGATTCTTAGAGAAATAAAATATCAGTATAAAACTTACTTCTGTCTAATTTATAAGCAACTGAGAAAACTGAAGAAAATTTTACTATTTTATGTAACTTCAAGCTGGCAAGTGTAAGGCATATAATGAAAAAAATTATTCAAATTATACTTATATAGATTTAAAATATTCATTTTTAGACTTCAGGATGCCAAGAGTAAGTCATTTAATGAAAAGCTAATTCAAATTATAGAGACTTCAAATGTTCATTTTTTAAATATTGCTCTTAAAAGGATTAATCCAAAATAGTCTGAGAATTAAAAGTTAATAATATTTTCAGGAAGACAAAAGGAAAGAGATCTTCCCATATTTCTCCAAAATGTCTTTTCTATGTTCCTGGAATACAAAGTGTGGTCTGGTCAGTAAACATCCAGAAAACTATCAACATGAAAATGTCCAGAGGATCAATTAATCTTCTAAGAAAGTATGTAGCAAGAGCAGGCATTTAGTAAATATCAGATCAATTAACAAATGATTCTTGAATTAACTAAACAAAGGTGGATTGAAATAAAACATTCTCTAACAAATTAGTACTCTATAAATAAGGTGAAATGTAAGAGACAGATAATTGAAGTTTTACAAATATATTGAAAGTTTAATAGATTATAGAAGCTTAAAATACCATGAAAACACTTGACACTCGAAAGAGAAAAAACTGATGCCAAAAAGTTGTTGCTTTACATAGAGACAAATGTCCTTACAAATGCATTACCACAGGGCAACTGGGTGGCTCAGTAGGTTAAGCATCTTGTCTCAGATCATGATGTCATGGTTTTGTGGGTTCAAGCCCTGCATGGGGCCCTGTGCTGACAGCTCAGAGCCTAGAGCCTGGAGCATTCTTTAGTTTCTGTCTCCCTCTCTCTCTCTTCCCCCCCCCCCTTTTCATACTCTGTCCCTCTCTCTCCCTCTCAAAAATAAAATATTTAAAAATTAAAAAAAAAAAGAATGCATCACTACAATATGTGAGTGTATTCCTGAATGACTCAAGATACATCCAAGATTGCTGGCAAATTATTATTATTTATAATTGTGAATGTCACTATCACGAAGATGGAGCAGATACTTCCTCAATACATCTGTTGTGATGTTATCCACAATAGAACTATAACTTGCAGACAACAATAATGATTGTTGTGAGGTAATAAGTTATAAACACAACAGACCTAAAAGCATGTCATTGAACTGATTTAATAAAAGTTGTATTTTCTGATTATAAGAGCAATATTCATTGTCAAGAATTTGAAATAGAGGAGAATGTAAAGAAAACAGAAAACTATAATTCCCACTGCACAGAGAAAACCAGTGTTAACGTTTTGATGTGTTCGTGTGCTGCCTTTCCTTTACATTTATATGTGAGTATTCATTTGGAAAATTAGGATTATTTTGTATATAAACATTATATTTTATTTTCCACACATTTTATTATGTTTATCATTATATTAAATAATTACTGCACAATATACCATCATATGGATGTTTCACATTTACTTAATCATACTGAGTAAATGTTTACCATTTAGGTGTTTGGAATTTTTTGCTGTTATAAATAATTTTACAATGGACATCATTATATGTAAGACTTTTCCTGCGGTTCTAAGTATTTCTTTCAATTAATTACCAAATTATTTTCCAGTGATGGCACCAATTCACATTTCCACTAGCGATGCACTTGGGTTCCCATCTCACTGTATTGTAGACTGAATTAGAAATGACTGTTTTTTTAATAAATTCTTATTATTTTGAAAAGCAAAATAAATTTTCCCTCTCATTTAAAACAATGTCTTTCTGGTTAGTAATGAAATAAAACATTTTTATTTTGTCAAAATTGTATTTCTTTTGAGATTTTCTGTTCCTGTCCTTTATCTGTTTTCTAGTGATTATTCCTACTGATTTCTTTTTTTTTTTTTTAATATTTTTATTTATTTCTAGGAGAGAGAGACAGCGTGAGCAGAGGGTCAGAGAGAGAGGGAGTCACAGACTGAAACAGGCTCCAGGCTCTGAGCTGGCAGTCAGCACAGAGCCCAACGCGGGGCTCGAACCCACGAACCGCGAGATCATGACCCAAGCGCAAGTCGGACGCTTAACCGACTAAGCCACCCAGGCGCCCCAATTCCTACTGATTTCTATAATCTATTTCTAGAATAAAGCTATAGAAACATTATCATATTTATTGCAGTAATTTCCCAGCTTCCATTTATTTGATTTTACTCATGATGTTTTTGATGTATAGTTATATAAATGAATTTATCAATTCTTAGTCCTTAAGATTTCTCCAATTCCTTTTGATAGCACTTAAATTTCTTTATGCACATGCATGTATGAACAATTTTACATTGCATGCATGAATGGTATTCTAAACGACCTGAAATGTTTTAAATACAGCCATTTTTTTTCTTTTCCCTCCTTCCTCTCTCTCTTTGCTGCTTCCATCCACATCAATTTCCCTTCCCAACCCAAAGGGGAATAAATACCTCACAAAAAACCTACTTATTCCTCCAAAGCATTTTATTTTTAAATAGGAGCACCTGGGTGGCTCAGTTGGTTAAGTATCTGACTCTTGATCTCAGTTCAGATAATTATCTCAGTGTAAAGAGGTGAAGCCCTACATTGGGCTCTGTCTTGGCTTCTGAGCTGGTTTCCATATTGGGCTCCGTGCTGGCCATGAAGTCTACCGAGAAAGTAAAATAAAATAAAAAATAAAAAAATAAACTTATATATCACTAGCATTGATAATAATAAATTGCTATGAATTTGCAAATGAAAAGTTTAAAAAATTTTTTATGGTGATGAAATATACATCACAAAGTTTTAACCATATTTAAGTATAAGGTTTAGTTGCATTAAGTACATTTATGCTGTCATGAAACCATCATCACTATCTACTTTCAGAACTTTCTTACCTTCCCAAAATGAAACTCCATACATATTAAACAATAACTACCCATTTCCTCCCTCTCCCTGACAACTCTTGTTCTACTTTCTGTCTCTATAAATTTGACTATGTTAATTCATGTAAGGGTAATTCATGTAAGGGGAATCATACAATATTTGTCCTTTTGTGTCTAGTTTATTTCACTTAGTATAACATCTTCAAGGTTCATCCAGGTTTTAACATGTGTCAGAATTTCATTCCTTTTTAAGTTGAATAATATTTCATTGGATGTATATACCACATTTTGTTCATCCTTTCATTCATCGATGGACATTTGGGGTGTTTCCAGCTTTGGCTATTGTGAATAATGCTGCTTTGAACACAAGTGTATAAAAATAGTCTTTTCGACATCACTGTTAATATGTATACAGTCCCTAAAATTGTTTGGGAACATTGATACCAATTGCTGACATTGAAATTATGAGTCAGCTTTCCCTAACCTGTATAGAGAAGTTTTTTGCACTAAATATTCCTCTTAATACCTCAAAGACCATCTCTGTACATATAATTGGATATTTTTCTTCAAAATATAGTGGAAAATGTGAAAACAGTAGCTATGTAAGTAATAGCTTCAGGAGATTGATACTAACTCAGAATTAGGCATGTGTCAAATCCACATAACATGTGAAAGCATTATAGAATATATTCCTCGCCCTTATAAATCAGTTAGATTGGCAGTCAAGTTGGACATACTATAAATGAGTACCTCATTTCTCCACATTTTTTTTCTCAACAGGGAATTCAGGAATGGGTGAAGAAAATCATACCATGAAAAGTGAGTTTGTCCTCACAGGATTTACAGATCACCCAGAGTTGAGGATGCTTCTTTTTTTGGTGTTCCTTGTCATCTATCTAATCACCATGGTGGGGAACCTTGGCCTGGTGATACTGATTTCTAAAGAGCATCATCTTCACACACCAATGTACATCTTTCTGGGCAACCTCGCTCTTGTGGATTCTTGCTGTGCCTGTGCCGTTACTCCTAAAATGTTAGGGAACTTCTTTTCTGAGAACAGAATGGTTTCCCTCTATGAATGCATGGCACAATTTTATTTTCTTTGCACTGTTGAAACTGCAGACTGCTTTCTTCTGGCAGCAATGGCCTATGACCGCTATGTGGCCATATGCAGTCCACTACAGTACCACACCATGATGTCAAAAAGACTCTGCATTCAGATGACCACAAGAGCCTTCATAGCTGGAAATCTGCATTCCATGATTCATGTAGGGCTTCTATTTAGGTTAGCTTTCTGTGGATCTAATCACATCAACCACTTTTACTGTGATATTCTTCCTTTATACAGACTCTCCTGTGTTGACCCTTACATCAATGAACTGGTGCTATTTGTCTTTTCAGGCTCAATTCAAGTCTTCACCATAGGCAGTGTCTTAATATCTTACCTGTACATTCTCTTTACTATTTTCAAAATGAAATCCAAAGAAGGAAGGACCAAAGCCTTTTCTACCTGTGCATCCCACTTTTTGTCTGTTTCATTATTCTATGGATCTCTTTTTTTCATGTATATTAGACCAAATTTGCTCGAAGAAGAGGATAAAGATATACCAGCTGCTATTCTGTTTACAATAGTAGTTCCCTTACTAAATCCTTTTATTTATAGCTTGAGGAATAAGGAAGTAATAGCTGCCCTGAGAAAACTTCTGAAGAAAAAAAAATCTCATGAAAATTGGAAACAAATGACATCTACTGTAGCCTAGTGATTTAAATGTGGGAAACTCTTCCAAGTGAAATTACAGAGAGAAAAGACCCAAATTATATGTAAAATACTAAAATATGTGATAATACAACCAATTTAGGAAGCAATACATATGGGAGAAAGTACACAGGAAAGAATAAACTGTGCTAAATCTTAATTCAAAATAACAAAAATCAAAACCAAATTTTAAATACATTCAGGAAACAATTTAGCATATTGACAAGCTCATGGACTATGTCAGTGTCAAGGACTGGGATTAACATCACTCAAAAAGAAAACAACAAAACTAGCACTTATACATATAAAGCAAAATTCTATTAAACATTTACAACCAGTCCCCTTTAACTGGAGCATGAGCACTTCAGTTAGGCTAAACGACTAAGGGCATGAGAACCTTTGACCAATGAAATCACTCAGCCATGAGAGACAAAGTTGAAGCAAGCAAATTTTGAGGAAGCAGTTTTAATAGCATTTTGGGCAACACTATAGTTAGGATAGAGGTGTGAGGAAATGAAGGTGTCAAGTAAAAGTGAGTATTATATTTTTAAGTTCCCTTGGAGTTAAATAATTAAACACAGAATGTCGATTTCAAGAGTAGTTATCTTTAAGGGTGCCTGGGTGGCTCAGTTGGTTAAGCGTCTGACTCATGATTTCAGCTCAGGTCATGATCTCATGGTTCATGAGTTTGAGCCCCTCATTGGGCTTTGCACTGGCAGTACAGAACCTGATTGGGATATTTTTCTCTCTCTAACTTTCTGATTATCTCTTGGTTCCTCTATCAGTTTTGATTTCTTCATTCACATCTAGTCCCCAGGCTAGACATGATTTCTGCTGAAGCATCTACTTTTTAACTCCACGAGGTTTCTGTCATGTCTGTCAGCTCAGTCAGTCTCTCTTTCTCTCTCACTCTGCTAATCTCTAAGTAAATTCTCTTGACCTCCTCTCTAGGATATCTAAGAAGATGGAAAAACTGGGTTATGGATAATTAATATACCCCAGCACCTAACTGAAGGAAAGGCCCACAAGAAGACTGGAGGGCACCATTTTTGTACTTCTGATGACATGCAGTATAGGTTCAATGCATGATTTTTAAAGCTTTCATAGGTCCTCCTGGAAGGTTCCTTTTGCCATAGAGCTCCAAACTTCAATAGGCATTTGATTGTTTCCCCATCTTATTCCTAGAACACCCACTGGGAATAGAAGTCACAGAATCCCATCTCTCCAAACACTTACTATTTCTCTCTGACTTTCCTTTCATCCCCTAATTCACTACATCCTTATTTCTAGGGTGATACGTAGCACTTACCTTATTAGAAATGCTTCCCAAAGGTACTTTTTATTAAATAAATTTAGACTTTGGAACAGTCCTTAAAAGTAAGGCTTTCTCAATCCATTCTTCCTGTTTGAATTTTCAAAGGTATGTTTAGGAAAAGCATGTGAAATTGACATTGTTGTGCTCTAATCTTTCCTTAAGCAATAAATCTGAACTACAAAGGCTACTGTCTAAAATGTCAGAAATGATCACTGAGCAAAATAGAATCACAGACTGTTTTCATCTAAGTACTGCTGATTATAGGAAGAAAAGTCTCATAATATTAAGCCTTTTAAAATCTTGACCAATATTCCTGAGTAACCGAAGAAAAGAGATTCTTTTAAGACTTTACTTTGAAAAACAAAACTAAAACTATGGAAATAAATATTTACATGTACTAATTTTACAAAGAATGAATCAAGCATCATGTGTTTTCCCTGGCATTATTTTCCAGAAGAATAAAACATGATAACTAGGTACAACTTTTACTTCACTTTTGAATTCAAGGGCTAACAGTAGTAAATACTAATAATGGAGCAATTTTGTAAAATGTCCAAAAGACACCACCAATTTCCCCAAGGATCCCTCCTAATTCTTACTGCACAAACTCTTATCCATTGCATTTGTTTTTATTGTCCTGACTACACCAGGCCCTATTTGTCGATGGGACTTTGTATTTCCTTCACACAGATCTCCAAGAGCACATTCAAAAACTTCATGAAGTCTATTGCCTCCTTCTCAAGGTCATTTCATATTGGATTTGAATAATGTTTACTACATCAGAATATCAGCAAGTAATATGTTGGCATGATGGATAAAGACAGTGGTGTTAAGCAGGGACAAATGTATATAGGGAAATTAATTCTATGAGTGATTTGTTCATTCAGGAATATTGTGTGTGCTGACAATTCGTCCTTCCTTGAGAAAGCACTGTCACCTCAGAGACTTACAAACTAATACTGTGATAGCAAGAACTTCTGTGTTGGCTCATCAGTGAATATTGAGGTGTGGCCTCATTATGTACACAGAGATTAACATTTGAGCTGATTTGTAGACATTTTTAATGCTTGCAACACTTTATGTTTTACATTTTAATTATTGGGGTTTTACCCCTAATATGCCATTTTCTGTTACCAGGCTGACTTCAACTATCTGAGGATCCAGAGTTTGGTGAAATGGAAAATATTTGTTCTATGCATACACCTCACTGGATGTCATTTTCTTGCCCTTTACACACCATTCCTTTTTAGGATGATTAGTGCTCATTTTCTACCCATTTCCAGCCCAGAAAAATTACCCTGACATTGACAATGCTTGCTGCCTTGGTGCAGGTCTGCTTTATCAGTGAACCAATTTCACCACATGATTTTTTAAAAAAAATTTTAACATTTGTCTATTTTTGAGAGACAGAAAGAGACAGAGCACAGAATGTGGAAGGGACAGAGAGAGAGGGAAACACAGAATCTGAAACAGGTGCTGACAGCTCAGAACCTGACCCGGGGCTTGGAACCATGATCCACAAGATAATAACCTGAGCCGAAGTCAGATGCTTAACTGACTGAGCCACCCAGGTGCCCCTCACCACATGATTTTAAATATTGGCTCATAAGTGATGCTGATAAAATATCAGAGAAGCAGAAGATAGTATCTATAGCCATTCAACTCCAGAAATCATACTTACTGTTAAAATTTAAATTCAGTTTAATATCATAACTTTCTGGTTATATTTATAATCTATCAAAATGGGACTATATTTGGGCTGTGTTCAGGGAAGAAAAGAAACCCATGTTTTAGTAGATAACTGTTCCTACATCAGAGCAAATAAAATACTCCTTGCACACTTGGATGTGCCTGTGTCTTGTTTGTCTTTCAGAAAATTGAAACTAATATAATGATTATTTATATTAATTTGAAGTTTTCATTAACTTGTTTATCAAAACAGAATTTTAACTAAATGAAGACACGATTTTTCTATTTAGTTTTCGTAAAGAACCTGCCAGTGAATTGGGTTCTTTTATTCTTTGAAAAAATATTTATTAAGATGTCTGTAGCACCAGCACTGGGTACATGAGGTAGGAAAGGAAGTATACTTTGATGCAAAACAATATAATATGCAATATAGCATAGAAACTATATTTATTCAAAACTATTTTATGTATACACTTAATAGATCTAGTCATATCTTAGTGCCATCTTCCATAGTTCATAAGTCATAACTAAAAGAAGTTATGTTTTATTACAAACATTTACACTGTACTGATATCACCAAAAATGTACGAATTCTGTATGGATCTTGTATTTGATGGAAAAACAACATTCAAAACTTCAGAAAACTTAATTAAAAAATTTTTTTTGTTTTATTTAATTTTGAGACAGAGACAGAGCATGTGGGGGGGAGGGGCAGAGAGAGAGGGAGACACAGAATCTGAAACAGGATCTAGGATCTGAGCTGTCAGCACAGAACCCGATGCAGGGCTCGAACCCACGAACCATGAGATCATGACCTGAGCTGAAGTAGGACACTTAACTGACTGAGCCACCCAGGTGCCCCTGGAAAACTTACTTTTAAAGATAACTTTTAAAAATATATGTAACAATTTTCTTTATGATTCTATAATGACCAAGACAAGATTTTTTAAAATATTTCTTAGGGAAATACTTCCCAATTAACAATTCAAGCTCTTAAAAACTAAACATGTCCCATGGACATTAAAAAGGTGATCAGGAGGGGCGCCTGAGTGGCTTAGTCGTTTGAGCGTCCGACTCTCGCTTAGGTCATGATCTCGCGGTTCGTGGGTTCGAGCCCCACGTCGGGCTCTGTGCTGACTGCCAGCTCAGAGCCTGGAGCCTGTTTCAGTCTGTGACTCCCTCTCTCTCTGACCTCCCCTGCTCACGCTGTCTCTCTCTCTCTCTCCTAGAAATAAATAAAACATTAAAAAAAAATTAAAAAAAAAAAAGGTGATCAGGAAACATTATGAACAACTCTATGCTCACAAATTTGATGAAATGGACCAATTCCATGAAATACACAGTCTGCCAAAACTCATACAAAAAGAAATAATCTGTATCTTGCAAGCAGAAATTTTATTTTTCATGGTCCAGCTCATCAATTCTTTTATGGATCATGCCATTAGCATTGTATCTAAAAAGTCATTGCCAATTCCAAAGGTATCTAGATTTTCTTCTATGTTTGTTTAGAAATATAAAAGTAGTGCAGAAAGGAAGTTAAAATAGTTGAAGTGATTAAGGATTGGGGAAAGCAGAAATTGCAGTGAGGGTATTTTTCATTTTAAGTAATGTAAAATGATATGATATTCAAGTTCTGCATATAAATTGTTTTGATAAAAATAAAATATAAATTTTAAAACATTGGTAACAATTAAGTTTGAACATTTTACTCTTTTCCACTTCCAATGTTTATGGTAAAAAGCTAAGTTAGCTTTTTTGAGGAAGGATACATTAGTTTCAAACATTTGACATTCCAAGCTACTTTTGGCTTCTGTGTCCATCAAAAGTAACAGCAACTCCTTGAGAAAAGTATTCTATTACAAGAAGAGGCAAGAGAATATGCACCATATTTGCCAAGGCATCATATTTGCACCTAAAGAAAAGATACATCTAGAGAATGAAAGAATTTTTGGTAAAAAGTGATGAGACTTTAAAAAAGATGAGACTTCCAGTATCTAAAAAGGGCAAGACTTTATGATGTTCATCCTGAAAAATGCTAGAGCTGGCCCTATCAGAATACAGACAGGGCCTGATCAAGCCACAGGTCCTACAAAATATTGCAATCGCAAGATACATTGGGCCCTGTGGGAAGAAAACTTTACTACCCCACTATGACTCATGCTCCAGTTAGTTATTGCTATACAGCCCCAAAACTCAGTGACCTAACACAATTATAATCTCTATATTATTATCTCTTGTGGTTGGGGGGTTGACTGTGCTCATCTAGGAAAGTTCTCACTCAATATTATCACATAGTTGCAGTCAGATGATGGCTGGGACTGGAGCCATCCTAAAGGCTTTTCCGTTTGTATGACTGGTCATGTGCTGGCTGCTACGTGGGATCTCATTCAACATGTGATACCTCCTTGTGACTTGGTGTTATGGGTTGAATTGTGCCCCTTAAAAAGATATGTTGATATCCTAACTCCCAGTACCTCAGAATGTGACCTTATTTAGAAATGAGATCTTTAATGAGGTAATCAAACTAAAAGGAGGTCATTTGGGTGGACCCTAATCCCATATGACAGGTGTCTTGTATAAAAGGAGGAATTTGGACACAGAGACAGATACGCAGAAGAAAGACAATGTAGAGAGACACAGGGAGAATGTCATGTGAAGACACAAGAATGGAGTGATACAGATGCGAGTCCAAAAAAATGTCCAAAAATGCCAGCAAACCCCCAGAAGCAAAGAAGAGGCAGGGAATAATTCTTCTGTACAAGTTTCAGAGGGAGCATGGCCCTGCGTACACCTTGAGTTCAAACTTTTAGCTTCCAGCTCTGTGAGATGATAAATTACTGTTGTTTCTAAGCTGCCTGCTGCCCCTTTGTGATACTTTGTTACAGGAGTCCCAGGAAACATACACTGGGTCTACTGGGTTCCAAGAATGAGTGTACCGGGAGAACCAGGCATGACACTCTGAAGGCCCCGTTCTGGACATCCCATAACAGCACTTCTGCTATCCTTCATCACTGAGACAGTCACTGAGACAGCCACAACCGTCATCACTGCTTTACTCATATTCAGGGGAGGGGAGACCCCCTGATGGGAAAAGCATCAGCATCACACTGTAAGAAGGGCCTGAGGAATGAGATATAGTATGTTGGCCATCACAACTTACACAAATTTTAAGAGTTGAGGAAGATAATGGGACAGGCGTGAGGATACATCAAGGGCTGAGTTTAGAGATAGAATGCTAAGGACTATGTGACTCACTTGCTCTTTGTAAAATTTGCTTTCCCCTGAATGAAGGGAAGATGGCTGTTTTGGAACAAAAAGTAAAGAGGTGAACTCTGGGTTTGACTCCTCAGTTTCTGGGCTCCTCAGATGTTCATTCCCTTACCCCTTACTTCTATCCCCCCAATAAGCCAGAATACTGAGAGGTATAATTATCATCCCCATGTGATTGGCAAGAAAATAAAGCCCAGTATGATTCAGTCACTTGATCAATATCCCACACTAATATTTGTTATCTGAACTCCAGGCTAACTGAAAACCAAACCCTCTATTGTCACATAGGAAATCAAAAAAGACCCTCCGGGGGTGCGTAGACTTGTTTAGTGTAGCCCACGCAGTACAGAACAGTAGAGTACTTTTTTTTAGAAATTAATTTCCAAGATTTAAAAATTGGGAGAACATTTATAAAAGCGAATTTTAACTTTTCTTGAAAAGTTGAGAGATCTGACAACAATTAGTTCTTTTCATGTCACCTACCTGCCCCTTTGAACCTTCAAATGTTTAATTTTGCATTACAAAATACTGCCTCTCCTCATACGTAATTATTCCAATACTTATTACAGTAAAAAACATTTGCTAACTTGCTGTTCTAAACTATAAGATATGCTGTTTGAACAATTCCTCACTGTGTCAGCTCACTTTTATAGTAATAACATTAAAAAGAGGAGAAATAACCTAAAAGGCTCAGAACGGATAATTTACTAATTCACTGATTAATTAATGTATAATCAGATATATAGTAGGCTGTATAAAAAGCAAATAAATAACTAATGGTAAATAAATAAGCTAAATAAGTTTATTTAATTTTTTTTAATATTTAGTAATTTTTGAGAGAGAGAGAGAGAGAGCACAAGCAAGGTGGGGAAGAGAGAGGGAGACATAGAATCTGAAGCAGGCTCCAGGTTCTGAGCTGTCAACATAACTGACAGGAACCATGAGATCATGACCTGAGCCTAAGTCGGATGCTCAACCAACTGAGCCACCCAGGGGCACCTAAGGTTATTTTTTATTTTTATTTTTTTAATTTTTAATTTTTATTTATTTATTTATTTACAAATAGTTTATTGTCAAATTAGTTTCCACATAACACACAGGGCTCATCCCCATAAGTGTCCTCCTCCATGCTCCCCCCCAAATCCATCAGTCCTCAGTTTTTGTCAGCATTCAAGAGTCTCTCATGGTTTGCCTCTCTCCCTTTCCCCCACCATTTTCCCCCTCCTTCTCCCCCTTGTTCTTCAGTTAAGTTCCTCCTAATCCTCCTATACGTGCAAACATATGATATTTGTCCTTCTCTGCCTGACTTATTTCGCTCAGCATAACACCCTCAAGGTCCATCCATGTTGCTACACATGGCCAGATTTCATTGTTTCTCATTGCCATGTAGTATTCCATCGTATAGATAAACCACATCTTCTTGATCCATTCATCTGTTGACGGACACTTAGGCTCTTTCCATGTTTTAGCTATTGTTGAGAGTGCTGCTATGAACATTGGGGTACATGTGCTCCTAGGCATCAGCATTTCTGTATCCCTTGGGTAAATTCCTAGCAGTGCTATTGCTGGGTCATAGGGGAGTTCTAGTGTTAGTTTCCTGAAGACCCTCCACCCTGTTCTCCAGAGGGGCTCTACCAGTTTACATTCCCACCAACAGTGTAGGAGGGTGCCTGTTTCTTCACATCCTCGCCAGCATCTAGAGTTTTCTGATTTGCTCATTTTAGCCACTCTGACTGGCGTGAGGTGGTATCTCAGTGTGGTTTTGATTTGCATTTCCCTGATGAAGAGGGATGCTGAGCATCGTTTCATGTGTCTGTTGGCCATCTGGATGTCCTCTTTGGAGAAGTGTCTGTTCATATCTTCTGCCCATTTCTTCACTGGGTTGTTTGTTTTTCGGGTGTGGAATTTGGTGAGTTCCTTATAGATTTTGGATATGAACCCTTTATCTGATATGTCATTTGCAACTATCTTTTCCCATTCCGTTGGTTGCCTATTAGTTTTGTGGGTTGTTTCCTTGGCTGTGCAGAAGCTTTTAATCTTGATGAGGTCCCGATCGTTTATTTTTGCTCTTGATTCCCTTGCTTTTGGGGATGTGTCAAGTAAGAAGTTGCTGTGGTGGAGGTCAAGAAGGTTGTTTCCTGCTTTCTCCTCTAGGGTGTTGATAGTTTCCTGTCTCATGTTCAAGTCCTTTATCCATTTTGAGTTTATTTTTGTGCATGGTGTGAGAAAATGATCTAGTTTCATTCTTCTGCATGTTGCTGTCCAGTTCTCCCAACACCATCTGTTAAAAAGGCTGTCTTTTTTCCATCGGATATTCTTTCCTGCTTTGTCAAAGATTAGTTGGCTGTATACTTTTGGGTCCACTTCTGAGTTCTCAATTCTGTTCCATTGGTCTATGTGTCTGTTTTTGTGCCAATACCATACTGTCTTGATGATGACAGCTTTGTAGTAGAGGCTAAAGTCTGGGATGATGATACCTCCCGTTTTGGTTTTATTTTTCAGTATTACTTTGGCTATTCAGGGTCTTTTGTGGTTCCATACAAATTTTTGGATAGTTTGCTCCAGCTTTGGGAAGTATGCTGATGCAATTTTGATTGGAATTGCATTGAATGTGTAGATAGCTTTGGATAGTAATGACATCTTAACTATATTTATCCTTCCTATGCATGAGCATGGAATGTTTTTCCATTTCTTTGTGTCTTCTTCAATGTCCTTCATAAGTTTTCTACAGTTTTCATCATACAGATCTCTTGTATCCTTGGTTAGGTTTATTCCTAAGCATTTTATGTTTTTTTGTGCAATTGTGAATGGGATCAGTTTCTTGATTTCTCTTTCTGTTGCTTCATTGTTGGTGTATAAAAATGCAACCGATTTCTGTACGTTGATTTTGTACCCTGCAACTTGGCTGAATTCTTGGATCAGTTCTAGTAGGCTTCTGGTGGAGTCTGTCGGGTTTTCTATGTAGAGTATCATGTCATCTGCGAAGAGTGAAAGTTTGACTTCCTCTTTGCCAATTCTGATGCCTTTAATTTCCCTAAGGTTATTTTTTAAAAGGAAAATCTTACACAGTAGACAGTTGACTGTTGATCTATACATTTGTTTAAAAAAATTATTTCAGTTTTATTGGGCAGGAAGTACAGGTATGAACTTGATAGAAATATGGTCAAACAAAAGTTGGTATAATTCAGTTTAAGCAAATGTATGTTTTCCTTTTATTCACTATGAACTTATTATTTTACTTAGTCTAAATTCTCTGCAATTCTTTGCCTTATGCTTGTATATTTGTCTTGTTGGTGAATCAATATCAATCCCAGGAAACAAGCACAACAAAACTAGTTAGTCCCGTTTAATGTGTTCACAAGGCAATTCTCTCTCGTAAGGCAACAAAAGCCAAATGTTGATGTGGGAAAGAGTGCGTTATCAAATTGGTATGCTAATTTTGGAGAAATGAATCATTATATACTGATATCACTTACAGATCTATTTTCTTCAATATTTTAGAAGATAAGGATAAAAGAACACATATAAAATAAAGGAAAACTGACTGAGATGAAAATTCAAGTCTTTCTATGAAGACAAAAAGAAAAAACTACTGCGAATTTTTTTTTAAGGCAGAAATATTCATCTTTGTTGAACTAATTTGTCATGAAAGCAAAGAGGGAACATAAGGAAAGAACCATCTTTGGGCTATGACATGGATAAGTAGGTTAGGCAGAGAATAGGCTTACCGGTATATCCTCCTAAAGGAGGTCTGTGGGACATGCATTTAGCACATTTGCCTTCCATCTGAACATAGACTAAAAGAATTACTTGAGGTTACCACAACTGGGGACTACGGGACAGGGAAAATTGATTTATTCACCCCTGGAAGACAGCTATATACAGACCAGCTCTGTGAGCATCAAAGTAATTTGAGAGACTCCAAGCTATTCTCCTAATCAAAATATCTCTCTATCTCTACAGCGGTGACATAGGGCACCTTTAGAATATTAAGATGAACATGGTGAATAGATTATATTTTTCTTGCCAAATGAGCAAGCAATAGCACGATTAATGAATAAGGGGTATTCTTCATGGACTCAAATATAAAAATGTTATGTTTCTGCATTAAAGGAAATGATTTGCACTGTGTTTTTAGCGGCAGCCCATGCTCCGCATGATTTCCAAAAGGGCAGGCGTGTATTCTGCATTCCCAGGGCCTCTCACCTTCCTGGCACCGACTGAGACCCTCAAACACTGTATTAAGAAAGAAAGAGAGGCAAGCAGGAAAAGAGAAAGACAGGAAACAAAAAATTAAGAATAAGGTCTTGGAAGTCCAGAGGTTAAAACGGAAATAATTTACCTGGAAGGTGTGACTCATAATCCCAACAGCACAAATCAATTCAATACATGTTTTGACAGAGATTCAGAAGGAAACAGCCCAGAGGAATGAGGAACAAATCTGGGAATGAGGCATCATTATTCTCACACACCAAAAGCCAGATAACACCCCAAATATGGGACTCCTGGACGGCCATGGGCAGTCTGAGGATACCAGGCTGGACAGGAAGAAGCAGAACTAAAAGTGAAAGGGACAGGGGCCCTGAAACAAATTATCTTTCCAGTTTTATGTTGCCTGCACTGGAAATGTGACTCTTTAAAGAACACATCAGAAAACAAAAACAAGAACAAGAACAAAAACAAAACAAAACAAAAAATACACATCACCTGAGCACTCTCATGGTCTTATATTATCACAGGAAACAAATGTAATGCTGAAATTTATTATGAAAATTTATTGTGACAAGGATTCTGCAGAAGCAAGCTGTGACCACCATAGAGGTGAAATCTTTGGCATAATTTCCCCTGAGGGTTGTCCTCCTTTCTACTGCTCTCCAGTGTCCTCTTCAGCCTTCCTGTACAGTGCATCAACTTTCAACTTGCCATCTCCAGGAAAGCAGGTACTGAGCTCCTGTTAGTGTAGGAAATGATACAGTGCTACACACAGTCAGAAGAATTACATGGGCGCAATCCCTGCTCCTTAGAAATGTTTCTAATGCAGGCTATTTAGGAAGGAAAGAAAGGGTGTCTCAATTGGTTAAGTGTCCGACTTCAGCTCAGGTCATGATCTCACAGTCTGTGGGTTTGAGCCCACATCAGGCTCTCTACTATCAGCACAGAGCCTGCCTTGGATCTCTGTCTCCTCTCTGTCCCTTCCCCACTTGTGCTATCTCTTTCTCTCTTATCAAAAATAGATAAACATTAAAAAAATTTTAAAGAAAGAAAATGGTACAGGATATTTACAATATATTCAGTATAACTGACCACCATAGAACATCATTCGTCACAGTGCTTCCCCTCTTTCATTTTTTTCTTCTATTTAACCACATTTATAATTAAATATGTAGCCCCTGCTTAGAGGAAAGTTTTGATTTTTGAAATAGAGGATGTATGGGGCGCCTGGGTGGCTCAGTCGATTAAGTGAGACTGCAAGACCGTGACCTGAGATGAACAACTGAGCCACTCAGGTGCCCCCATTTTGAGTTTATTATTGTATACGGTATAAGAAAGTGGCCCAGTTTTATTCTTTTGCATGTAGCTGTCCAGTTTTCCCAGCACCCTTTGTTGAAGAGACTTTTTCCCATTGCATATTCTTGCCTCCTTTGCCAAAGATTTATTAACCTTATAAGTATGGATTTATTTCTGGGATCTCTATTCTGTTTCATAAATCTATGTGTCTATTTGTGTGCCAGACCCATACTGTCTGATTACAACTTTGTAGTATATCTTGTAATCTGGGATTGTGATACCTCTAGTCTTGTTCTTTTTCAAGATTGCTTTTGCTCTTTAGAGTCTTCTGTGGTTCCATACAAATTTTAGGATTATTTGTTCTAGTTCTGTGAAAAATGTTATTCATATTTTGATAGGAATTTCACTAATTCTATAGATTGGAATGTATGGACATTTCAATAATATTTGTTCTTCTAATCCATGAGCATGGAATATCTTTACATTTGTTTGTGTCGTCTTCAGTTTCTTTGATCAATATTTTATTAGTTCTGAATTTCTATCTTCTAACCAAATCAAGAAAAACTTTAAACATTTTCTACTACAATCTCTTTATATGAAATGTGCAAAAAATTACAAAAGACTAATTTTTAAGTTAAATTGTCCATTCCATCACAATTGAAAAAGAACTGTACCCACATCTTCTTTTAGCTAAGGTTGGGGGAGCTCTATCTATAAATCTCAAAGTTACCTTGCAGGACCTGTTACAGAGCTTTCCCTCCAACGTATTAAACTTGAGTTTTTGTCTATCACTTCTAATTATTTTCTAGATAATGTAATTTCAAGCATTTTTTTTACAATCAAGCTTTCTAATAATTTCCAGGATTATCACTCAGAAACCTCATTTTTTTTTAGCAACCACTCTTTGCAAGGCAATGTGGAAGATTTTGGGAGATATAAAGATTAAATAGGCAACAAATTCTAGTAGAGAAGATGAATGTGTATTAATCAATGTTAGGCAAGATAGAAAGTGACCAAAGTCACAAGAAAGAGGTTATTCAGTGTGCCATAGGTAGTCCAAAAGAATAAGATATTCTAGAGGAGCTTTAAATTATTCTACCTGGTGATGAATTTTGATGATTAGGATTTGATATGTGTAGAATAGTATTCCAGAAATAAAGACAGTATAAGAAGAAGCATGGACCTAAGAAAATGCAAACTGGAACAAGCAATAGTGAGTTTGACTGAAGCTAAAGGAGGGGAACAGAAAATATTGGAAAGATAGAACAAGCTAATGTTAGAACTTGGATGCGAGACTAAATCTAGACTATTCTAGATTGTTTCTATAAGCAATGGAGTCATTTCAAGTTTTTGAATAAAAGGTGATATGATCAAACCTATGCTTTTTGCAATTAGGCTGGCAGGTTATGTAAAATGGATTACAAGAAAGAGCAGCAGCAGGGAGACCAGCAGAGAGGCTACTGTCATCCAGTAGCCTGAACCAGGGTAGGACAGGAAGTTATTAGTGAGACAAACATTATGGGAGTAGAATCAAAAAGCCTTGGTAACTGACAGGATCTATGAGGCTATGAAATAAGAGGAGTTGAAGATGATGTCACCACCGAACGTCTAGATGATAAAAGAAACATAAAATCGGAACTGGAAAAATTATGAGAAGAAAGATGAGTTTAAATCTGGGCATACCAATTTTTAGGCATCATGAAAATACTCAAATGGAGATTATTTGTTTCTGTTTTCATTTTTTTTAATGTTTTATTTATTCTTGAGAGAGAGAGAGAGACAGACAGAGAATGAGCGAGGGGAGGGGGCAGAGTGAGAGAGGGACACAGAATCCCTCAAGAGCCTTTCTCAAGCAGTAAAAAGGACATGCTGGGATTTTAAGTAGATCTGTCTAAATCCAGAAAAGTTCTGTAGATGTGATCATCTTTTTTTAAATAATTTTTTTTTAGTTTCTTCCCAATGTTTATTTATTTTTGAGAGAGAGAGCATGAGCCAGGGAGGGGAAGAGAGCGAGGGAGACACAGATCTGAAACAGGCTCCAGCCCTTCCACGCATGGCTCAAACCCATGAACCGTGAGATCATGACCTGAGCCAAAGTCGATCAGCCAGACTGAGCCACCCAGGTGCTCCTGTTGATGCAAAAGTCTTGAAGTAACTAGAGGTAACTAGACGGTAGCTCTGCTTGTTCACCTAGAATGGTGTCTAGTACAAGGAGGAAATCTGTACCTCCCTTCCCTAGAGGAGGGGAGCGGGGGAAGGCCACAGTACCCTCCATCAGAGACCCAGGTCTCTTCTTCCCTTTTCTCCTCCAGTCGTCTTCTTATTTCAAGCACAGAGGAAGTGGGAGCATTGCCTAGGGTGACAGTTGCAGAGTTAGGATCATAAAATTGGTTCTACTGCCTCTAAATAAGTGCTGGAAGGGGCTTATAACCCCAAGTGTTTGAAATCTATCTAGAATTTCTCTGGTTAATTTCTTATCTTACATGTCCTTAACTGCTCCCTCAAGTCCTGGGCAACAAGTGCCACTCTGCAACTTATTATAAGTACTTGTGAATAATACCCAGAGGTTGAACTTAAGGTGTGTGTTCCTGAAATCCATTGCCATGCTTAGCACTTAAAATGAACCATCCAAATCAAATTGCATTGCAGGTGGTAGTAGTTGATTTTAGGAGCCTGAGAATAAGCCACAGAAATCCAAGTTCTTCCTTCCGTCAATGGATATGGATCCAATTTCAACAAGATAAGGAAAGATTTTTGATGCACCTAATCTTAAATCACCAACCGATGTTTAGCAAAATCATTGAAAAAACAGAGATCTCACATTAGTGCGGTCTCATTTGAGACAAAGGATAAAAATAGAAGCTTTAAAAAGTCTTCCACTTTGATATGCAAGACTGGTTTAAAAGCCCATGTAGTGAATGAAGCTCTGTCTGTTTTGAAATGAACCTGAAACTGGAAACTAGAATGTCTCCATCAATGTAGTCCCAGCCCCAGCCCCAGCCCTAATCAGCACTGGACCACAGTCACAGGACAAGACACAGCAGCTGTAACTGCTGTTACAATAACCTATCAAGGCACATACTATTTTATCCTCATTTTATATGTCCATTCTCAAGCACTTCAGGCATGTGTAGAGGTTAATGTCAATCACTCATGTCTCTGTCCTGGGTGATTTTTTTTTCCCTAAGGTCTATTTATTTTGAGAGAGAGAGCATGAGTGGGGTAGGGGGAGAGAGAATCCCAAGCAGGCTCCGTGCTGTCAGTGCAGAGCCTGATGTGGGGCTTGATCTCACCGACTCGTGAGATCATGACTGATCTGAAATCAAGAGTCAGATGCTTAACCAACTGAGCCACCCACGTGCCCCTGTTCTGTGTGATTCCAACCAACACAGTAGGAATACAGTGAATTGATAACCAGACAGGGATCAAAGTATTCCCTTTATTTATGGAGGCCTAATCACTCCAAAGTACAGGGTCCCTGGAAGTACTGGATTAAAGAAAGTAATCTGGAAGGGAAAGCAAAACAAACAAGGTTTCCTAATACCTCCTGCCAAATCTGAACCTTAGCATGAGGCATGGGAGTGGATTGGGTTTGCAGGCACACTCTTCATACACATCTCCAACCAGCAGTGGTGTGATGGACTGGGACCTGTCTCAAAGAGCCAGTGATCAGCAGAAGAGAGTACTAGGAAGCACAGGAAAGAAATGGCTTCTAGAAAGCAGGCACTGTTCCAGGTCTGTTTACTTAACAGAGCCTACTGTCTCTCACAATCTGCCTAGGAGAGAGAGAATCCTATTTCTTGCTTTTGTTTATTTATTTTTTTTTAAGTTTACTTATTTATTTTGAGGGAGAGAGAGTGTGTGTGCACACAAGCAGAGGAGGAGCAGAAAGAGAGGGAGGGAGAGCATCCCAAGCAGGTTCCACACTGCCAGCACGGAGCCTAATGCAAGGAGTCCAATTCATGAACCATAAGGTGACCTGAGCTGAAATCAAGAGTGGTTCTTAAGTGACTGAACCACCCAGGTTCTTGCTTTTAAATGTAGTTTCAAATATAGTTTTCAAACATAGTTACCCACTGGAATCACTTTGAAAGATTAAAAAAAACACACACACACAGTGCCCTGGCCACACCCCAGACCAAATAAATCAGAAAATCTCTAGCACAAATATTTTTTGCCCCATGTGCGGCCTAGGCTGAGAACCACTGCTTTCTAGGCTTGGTAGCCTCACCCCCGCTTCATATAGCCGGTCACAACTAGCATGTTTCAAGGGGCTATTTTATGTGCAGCAATTTACATAATCCTCACTGCAACTCTATAAGGCAGGTACGAAAATCCTAACATTTCACAGACAGGGAAAGTGGAGCTTGGAAAGGCTAAGGGGCAGACCTGGAATTACAAATTTAGTATTCTGTCTTATAAGCTAGATCCTTAACCATCACACATTATGCTTTTCTGTGGATGCCATAATCCTAGCAATATCTCCAATCATAATATATCCCTTGTTTTTTAGGGGGGAGCAAAAATGGTTAGAGAAACTGGAAGACTTCATTCCAATATTCTCTCATGAAAGAAAAACATAAAACTCCTTCCATGGAATTTGAGGACAAAGAGTGTTTCCAACAGCTAACTTTTGTAGAGATTTGGAGAATGTGTGGTACGGAGTATTAATAAATCAGTCAGAGATAGTTAAAACAGTCGAGCAGCTAAAGTCAAAGAGCATCACATTTTAAACAGAATCAGCTTAATAGTTTGAACAGGCATCCTTGGTATCTTGAGACTGAGGAAAAAACTGGATAGCACATCCATGAAGATGAGCCAGCCTATGGAAAGTGAAGGAAGGGGCCTTGGGAGGTTATGGGAACAAGAGAGTCTGAGTTGCTTGTAAACACAACAACCACAACACAAGCTGCATAGAGGGAAACAAGAACAGAAGGCTGGGAGACAGGGAGGGCCAGAAAGGCTGCAAGAGAGCTGAGGTCAAGTTCACACCCTGAGACATTGAGTCAGAAGATAAAAGGTGATGCATTACCCAACAACCCAGGTGTTTTTAAAAGGTGAAGACAAACAGAGAATAATCTTTTCCTCCATATTTCATATTTTTAAAACTCTGCCAAGGTATAAAGTAATACAAATTAGATGTCACTTTATGTAAATTTGCTTAAAGTGTGGAAATGTTAATATGTCCAATAATGTACTAACTTTGCTCATAGAATTTTTAGCACTGAAGAGCACTTAAATGACTCGTGAGGCAATTTCCTCTATAGAGCAAATAATCTATTCTTTTTGCAATTTAAAGTTCTCATATGATGAATTTGCAGGACACTGGCATTATCATAATTTGATCCAAGGGAAAATGTATCTTGTTACAATTGTATGTGGGAACACCTGATGAGCAACAGAAAAAGAAGTCCTATGCACAGATTCATTTCCTTGTTTTATTCCTCTCTTTTCGAAGTATGATTCATGATTCCCTTATGAGTAGAGAGCGCTGAAAGGACAGGACCCCGCCCAGGTCTGCCAGCACAGAGCTCCATCAAGCTTGTGAAATTACAACTTGCATCTTCAGAGCTGCGCCCATGTAGTAGCCAGGAAATCTCGGGAAGTATTTTAACTGGCAAAATCAGGTTAATTCAACAGATTGTTTTCATTTCTGGTGAAAGTTTACATGAGGCTTGCTTCTTAAAATGCCCTCACACTATCTTCTTACAGTCAAATGAAGATATCTGGATCTATATTATAAACTTTAATAGTGCTAGTCTGCAGTTTGCTGACGTTTCTGGAACGGGTAAACTAAATTGATCTATCCTATAGCCATCTCATTCTTCTCACTGGTATGACTAAATCAGTTCACCTTTAAGTGACTTATCAACTTTGTTCCCT
Source organism: Proteles cristata cristata (assembly GCA_017311185.1). NCBI lineage: Eukaryota > Metazoa > Chordata > Mammalia > Carnivora > Hyaenidae > Proteles > Proteles cristata. The sequence continues at coordinate 329,764 of JAESUZ010004710.1, forward strand.
CCCCTCAACATACACACACAGAAACACATACACAGAAACACTTTAAGCAGGTAAAGCATAACACATTACTATTTAAAAAAAAATTTTTTTTAATGTTTATTCTCGAGACAGAGCATGAGTATGGGGGTGGGGCAAAAAGAGAGAGGGAGACCCAGAATTTGAAGCAGGATCCAGGCTCTGAGCTGTCAGCACAAAGCCCAACATGGGATTCAAACTCATGAACCATGAGACCATGACCTGAACCGAAGTCAGATGCTTAAGCAACTGAGCCACCCAGGCTTCCCAAACACATTACTATTATATTAAGTTATTGAGACCCTAGAGTATTATGACATACATAGTAGACACACAGTGTTAACTGAACAAATAAATTTTTCTGGGATTATTCTGCCCTTTTTGTTTCAACTTTTACTGATTTTATGGCTATACCTTAAAATTTTTTGAAATGAATCTTTTGACAGAAAAGGATGTAAAAGATACTCACATCATTTAATGAGATTAGGAACCATAAAATTAAGATTTTTAAAACACGTTTCTTTAGGGGCACCTGAGTGGCTCAGTCAGGTAAATGTCCAACTTCTGCTCAGGTCATGATCTCACAGTTCTTGAGTTTGAGCCCTGCATCGGGCTCTGTGCTGACAGCTCAGAGCTTGGAGCCTGCTTCGGATTCTGTGTCCCCATCTCTCTCTCTGCCCCTTCCCCACTCACACTCTCTCTCTCTCAAAAATAAACATTAAAAAAAATTCAAACATGTTTCTTAAATTACCATGAAATTCATGTTCTGAAAAAACCTGAAAATTAAATTTTTACTTTGGGGGTTGTTTTCGAAGATTAGGTGAAAAGAGGTTAGTGAAACTTTACTTGCCACTGATTTTGTCATTAGTTTTAATCAAAAAATGGTCAAATATCAGCAATTCCATATGGCTCTACCTGATTAGAACAAGAGACAGCTGAAAAATTAATTTTCACAACAAATGAAACAACACAGCCATTTATGTTCCAAAGAAAAACATGACCTCAGGTATTCTGAAATGTGCTCAAAATATCAACTACAACACATATTCAACACCAGAGCTTCTGGTGCTGGCTTTCCATACTCACAGAGGCTTCCAGTGAGCCTGTAACTCACAAGTCCAATTCTGACGGTGTTTTCACAGTGCATGTGAGAGACTGGTGTTGGACTGACAATCATAGACAACTTTGCAGGGACAAATGGCAGGGACACTGTCTAAAATAAGTAACTTCCCAATAGAAAATGTCATGTTGGTCAAGAATTTTAAAATTCCATCCCCAAGTGTTTTGTGTGTTTAGTTACCTTTTCTGCCTTTCACAGAAGGTACTGAAAGGCAGTGAAACTTCAAGAGTTCAGAAGAGGTAGAAAACTGATAGCCAATAATCACACTGGTAATAATTGGCAGCAGAGTAATACTGGCTTTAAGTCAGAAACTGACTTGATTATTTCTTTACTATAGAACACAAACAGCCACAGTCATTAAATGGGTTAGTGAAACTCTAGCCACATTAAATACGATACATAGAGGTCACAAAACTACTTTGAAAATACATGTCAAAACTGAAACATAGGGATAAAGAGTGTCTTGTTTCTAATGGGCATAAGGGTTCCCATATTTTTTGGCAGATAAAACAGAGACCCTAGCAACAATGCATTTTCCAGAGAACCACAGAGATCCTCATTCAGAATCCTGTACTTCTTTATCCTAAAATAAATATCCTGGGATTTAAATCAACTCAGACACTATACAATATTGAGTTTCTTCTCATTTTTTATTTTTTAAAAAAGACAGATTTAGGATATTGTAAGAAATTACTGTTACATTTTTTAAAATCTGTCAAGTGCTACAGTAATGGAATAAGTAAATAAGATTTTTTTTTAAAGTTCAATGTTTATAGACATATTTATAAAAAAATGACTGAATTAGATGTTAAATAATGTTGATACACACCAGGAAGGGATTTAGGCAAGGAAAGGCACATCATTTCACCACAAGAAATAAAGACCGTAGTTGGAAGTTAATGACCAGCCAAAGCTTTAGGTCTTGTGGTAGTTTTCCTAGCTCCCAAGGGTCATTACAGTGGAACCTTCTTTATGGTACTGAGCTGGAATACACAGACAGCAGTTGGAGAATTTTACTCTGTGACCCCAAAGTACTTTTAGAAAGAAAGCACGCTTAAGCCTGATGTGTGAAGAGGCAAGGAGCAAAAACCCAAAATGGTTTGGTGGTATTGAAAATCCTATTGACATACTAAGGGAGAGTTTTAAAAAAAAATACAAAAAAGGGTAAAGTAAACTAAGGTTAATCCTCTTGTCTGGCTGAATTAGAATTCCTGTAGTTACAAAGTTAAAATTTCAAGTAAACACTGTATTTTCACTTCCTTTCTTGCAGACAGACCCAGTATAGATAAACAGCTGCCATACTTCACCCTGAATGAAACTAAATACCAATATTTGGGAAAAAGGCTCTCAGATAATCTCCTTTTCTATAGCTTAAGTCTCTGAAAACAGCACTAATACTTCTAGCTGACTATCTACAACAGCACAGTGACCATTAAGTTTTGACAATGAACGGTTTCCCAAAGACACTTAAAGAGTTTCTAGTTGAACAGATAGTTATGTACTGAAATGTCTAACACACATCAGTAGGACTTGCTTTGGGTCAGTTTCCTACTATCAATTTTCTTTCATAAGTTTGTGCTAAGCATATACCCATTTCTCACTCTCTGTACTCTGAACCTACATTAGTTTGTTTAAAAGATGGAATCATTTGGAATAATCCATATATATTTTAGTGGTATTAAGAAACAACTGTCTGTGTGAATAAATAGATTTTCAGGATAAAATGGTATATCCACTCAAAAAAATTAAATTAAAAACAATGGGAGGGGAGACAAGAGAATATATTAATATTAAAAAAATAATAAAAATGGCAATTTTTTTGCAAAGCAGGCAGCTTCCCACTCATGCCACACGATAGGCCTTCATTAAGGTATACTCTTTCCGGTTGGTGTGAGCAGCCCAGATGAAGAGGGCAGAAGCCATGAACTGTAGGGGAGCTGAGACGCAGGCCAGGCAGAAGGACCATCCAAATTCACCAGACACGTTCTCAGGTAGCTCTAGCTTCTGGTGGAGAAGTTCAATCCCAGCAACATAACAACTCACCGAGCCCAGTGTGCACAGCCCTTGGAGGAAGACAAAACACAACCAGGTAAGAGCACAGTAAGAGCTCCTCAGGCAACACAACAGGGTGGCACCGTGTGAATGTTTACGAATTTTGACTCTTTGGTCTCTGTGGAACACAGGAAGAGGGGAAAAAGTATCCTGACAAGACCCACCTGCAAGGAGATGCAGAATGCCTGTGGCAATGGTGGGGTACAAACTCCGGCAGATGCAAGCACAAAGTCCAATCACGGCCCCAAAGCACATCAAACCCAGACTGACAAAAGGTAAGAGGAACTGGCAACGCCAAAGATCTGATTTTGAAAAAGAGAAGAAAGAAGTGGTACCATGATTTTAGACAGTGTTTCCGCAATGGCAATTTTTTTCCTGTACTAATTAGATCTTCTCTCAGAAAGAAGAAAGGAATACTTTAATACTGAGGTTTCTTTTCTAAAGGACTTTGTTCAACAGGATGCTACCTTTGTCCTGATAAAAGTAAAAGGACACTAACAGTTAACTATTACCAAGGGCTTACTATGTGTCAGGCACTGTTCTACACCTGCATCGTGTGTTAATCCTCCCAACATCCCTGTGAAGAGGTGCTACTATTATCTCCATTTTATGAATGAGGAAACTGAGGAAAGAAGTATACATAACTTGTACGAGGTAAAACAGTAAGTGGGAGAGCCAGCATTTAAAGCAAAACCTTCTAGCTCTACATACGAATGAATCTAAGTCCTTATGAAATCTCAAGGCGATGGGGCGCCTGAGTGGCTCAGTCGGTTGAGCATCTAACTCCGGCTCAGGTCAGGATCTCACGGTTCTTGGGTTCAAGCCCCGCATCGGGCTTTGTGCTGACAACTAGCTCAGAGCCTGGAGCCTGTTTCAGATTCTGTGTCTCCCTCTCTTTCTTCCCCTTCCCAGTTCACACTGTCTCTCAAAAATAAATAAAAAATGTAAAAAATTAAAAATTAAAAAAAAATCTCAAGGCGAGAATAACAAGTAAATGAATGGTGATTCTAAAAGACCTGTTGAAAGAATATACATAAAACACAAAGCAGAGGATCTCCGCACTCAATAAATGGCAGTTTTTTTTTTTTTTACGAATACTTTATTGTCAAATTAGTTTCCACATAACACCCAGTGCTCATCCCCACAAGTGTCCTCCTCCATGCCCATCCCTTCTCCCCCCACACATCCATCAGTCCTCAGTTTTTGTCAGCATTCAAGAATCTCTCATGGTTTGCCTCTCTCCCTTTCCCCCGCCATTTCCGCCCTTCTTCTCCCCCTTGGTCCTCTGTTAAGTTCCTCCTAATCCTCCTATACGTGCACACATAATAAATGGCAGTTTTAATTATAAATTCCCTCAACAACAGCTGTGGGAAGAAAGCTGGTGACCTTACAAAGTACTCCCTTCTGTTCTTATATTACTTGGATTATTAGTAGTGTATTAATATCAACTCTAAGCCAAATTCTACCCTATAGTGCTAGTTTTACTTTCTGGAACTACATAAAAGTCTCTTCTCCAACCTGCCTTCAAACTGTTGGAAATAAATTTCTTATACATTTGCAATAGAAAATCAGGTTTAAATGTGCAGGTTGAGGGGTGCCTGGGTGGCTTAGTCGGTTAGGCATCCAACTTCAGCTCAGGTCATGATCTTGCGGTTTGTGAGTTTGAACCCCGCATCAGGTTCTGTGACAACAGCTGGGAGCCTAGAGCCTGTTTCAGATTCTGTGTCTCCCTCGCTGTCTGTCCCTCCCCCATTCACACACACTCTCTCTCTCTCAAACATAAACACTAAAAAGAATTAAAAAAAAAAAAAAATGCAGGTTGAAGGGCACCTGGGTGGCTCAGTCAGTTGAGCATCCGACTTCAGCTCAGGTAATGATCTTGTAGTTCATGAGCTCGAGCCGCATTGTCAGGCTCTGTGCAGACAAGCTCAGAGCCTGGAGCCTACTTTGGATTCTGCGTCTCCCTCTCTCTCTGCCCTCTGCTACTTGTGCTCTGTCTCTCTCACTCTCAAAAATAAAATAAAACTTTTTTTAAAACATCTTTAAATGTGCAGTGGACTTAGATGCAGATTTTTAACAGAATATACTGTAAATGTATTCTTACTTATGATTTTAATAACATTTTCTTTTCCCTAACTTACTTTATGTAAGAATGCACCATATAATACATATACTATACACAATATGTGTCAGTCAACTGTTTTATGTTATGGTAAGGCTTCTGATCAACAGTAGACTTAGTAATGTTTTGGGTAGTCAAAAGTTATATGCAGATTTTCGACTGCGTGGAGGGGTCGGTGCTCTTAACCCCTACATTGTTCAAGGGTCAACCATACTTGCCATTTCATGGCTTCCTCTCATGACATGGTCATTCTTTTGGACAAGCTCCAGTTAAGTCTCTACAGCCCGAAAACCAAGTCCAAATCTTAAGACAGTATTTCCTAGGCAGTGTGACCATCAAGGAATAGAATGCTTCTAATAAATACTTTCATTTGTTTTTGATGTTTAAGAATTATTTCCACCTATAGCTAGATTAACATTTTTTGGTAGCCCTAATCTTTAGTTGACTCATAGAGCTTAGAGTCAACATTTTTTACATATCCCTATCTGAACTCAGGTAGCTGAAATGTTTAACTCAAATACAGGAATTTATTATTTATCCCTATTAAATTTACTCTTCAAAAGGACCCACTAATAACATCTTTTACAGAGGTCTAGATTCTGTCATCTAATGTATTAGCTGCTTCTGTGAACTTCATATTTGCAATTAGTTAAGTATGTATCTAACCTTAAAATATGTTATCAACAGAAGAGAGTTCATCAGGATACCATTAGAGTTCTTATTTCAAGTTGACATGACATACTGATTCATCTTGTTCCCAAAACAGAAATCAACAAATGGCAAAATTATTTCCTTTTTGTCCCAACTGTCCTGCTGAAATCAGTGTACTCACAGGTCCGAAGCAGATCAATCCCACTATTGTGGTTTCCAGGATCAACAAATTTCTCCATGAACTGCTCATTTAGCGTGAAACTCACACATTTTGTGACATCAAATGACTCTGGAACACGAATAACAATGACTGCTTGTTGTTTTAATTATAAACATTTAACAAAAATCCCTTTCAGTAATTATTCTCTAAAATAAAAAGTGATAAAGAAAGATGTTCCCAGAGGACAGCAACCTCTTTGGCCTCAAGTGACACACAAGATTCACTGATGCCCAATGGATGCCAGTGGTTCTCAGCAGTGGGCTTAAGACAAAGGTACAAGGGGGAAAAAAAGTCAGGGCAGTAAAATGAATGAGAATAGATATGCAAGAAGACTAGGCAGGAGGAGAAGACAAATAAATAGGAACTTTGATCTTCTGCCCCAAACCTACTCCCCGCAGCTGTCTTCCCCCATCTCAGGTAATGACAATTCCATCCTTCTGGTTCCTCAGACCAGAAACTTTAGTCATTGTTGCCCATATGCACCAGGAAAACCTCGAGGACCCACCTTCTAAAATCTAGAATCCGGCCACTGCTCAGTGCTACCACCATGGTCTAAGTCACAATCCTCTCTCACCTGAATTAGTGCAAAAGCCTCCTGGCTTCCCTTTTTGCCTAGTATCTATCGGTTTTCAAAACATCCGTGTAGGTGACCAGATCATTTCTCCTCTGCTCAAAGCTCCACAGTGCTCCTTCACATTTGGAGTAAAAACCAAAGCCCTCATCATGCCTAGAGAATCTTGCAAGGTTTGACCTACTCTTATCCCCAGAGTACGGTTCTGACAGCATTCCCAACTCTCCCCTCCTCACCGTCCATTCCAGCCCAGTGGCTTCCCTGCTGGTCCTTCACTAATCCAGGCGTGCTCCCACCATAAGGCCTTTGCAGTAGCTGCTCATTCCAATCTAAACAACTGCCCCTACCTCTGCAATCTTCCATATAGCCAACTCCTCCACCTACATCAAGACTTTACTCAAGTAATGTCTTTCTGTTGAAGTCTATCAGGCCTATACTACTGAATATTATAACTCATCCCCACCAACATCCCCTTCCCTACATATTACAAATCCCCTGTATTTTGCTGCATTCTTTTCATAGCACGTGTCATCTAACATACTACATAATTAACTACTGTTTATACTATTATACTTATTTATTCAGTTTACTGCATGCATCCCTTACAAGAAGGTTAGCTCCCTAGGACTAAAGATATTTTTTCCCTGATGTACTACATGAAATATGGAGGCATGAAATAAATATTTATTGAATGAATGATAAACGATGGGTAAGATTCAAACATCAAGTGCGCCTATGCTCTCATTAAGTAGAAATGAACACTTACAATTAATTTTAACCAACTCCCTTCCCCTACTACTTTCTTTTTACCATTATATAATCACAACTATTGTCCTCCTGATGTATGGTAACTCCAACCTACTGTGCTGTGATTTGAATACAATGCTTCCCACTAAGTGGTCAACAGAAGTAGTTCATAAATAGAAACAAGTTGTAAAGTTGTTCCTTAGAAACAGTTCTAAAGTTTCCATTTCAGTAATTGGTAATTAAATTTTTTTAATGGTAAGAATGCTTGCAAAATAAATGAGACAATTTCTTAGATTTTTATTTCTGTAATGCGTACTTTTAACCTGCAAACTCTATCAAGTTGTTCTGAAAGACTCAGATATGCACAGATTTAAATGTAGAGTTGGATCAAATTATATTCTTTAAGATTCACAAGGCAAATGAAAATAACCACTAAAACATACCTAACACATAAAAGATTATTAACTCATATGTGTTGATTTGATTTGATACTAATTCTTTCACCAGTTATCAAATACTTAAAGTCTTCCAATGTACTTTTCCAATTGTTTCCTCATGACATATGTGAGATTAATAAAAAGAATTTCACTGGGTAAATACAGAGATTTAAACTGGCTTTCCCACGATAAGAACAGTTACTTATCCAACCAATAGTAATGAGTATCATGGTAATTTATGGAAGATGGGCAGAGAAAGTGATAGAGAGAGAAGAGATACATAGATTTATTTCTTTGGAGAGATAAAGAACCCACAAACCTGCTAATACATAACTGGGTCATCATCATCACTTTATTATTAAGTAGGTAAAGGAGACAGAAGTTAAATAAGAGAAATACCTGTCCTTTCTGGTGGGCTATACCAATATGTGTTTTGAGGTATAGTGATACACCGTCTCCACAATCCTACTGTGCCATTAAATCGGAAAAGCGCATCATTATAAGTCTTTTCATCTGCCTCATCACTATCGAAGTCGGTCCAGATGCTTTTGTTCAAATCACTGGAATTTTCTTGAACTGGACTTCGATATTCATACCAGAAGTCTGTGCCAATTGAGGCTGCCATGTAGATGGTGGAAATGAGGCTAAGCACACAAGCAATTACAAATGCTGTAGCAAAACGGTTATCCATTCTGGCATTCAGACTGCTCTGTTTAAAAGTTGGAGAAAGAAGAAATGTTAGACTTCATGGGCAAATAGAGGTTATTTTGAAAGGAATTATCACAAAAGCACCCTTTATCCTATTCCCCAATCCCTTGGCCCTTAAAGTAATATATAATCATTACAGAATAAAAATAAGTAAAGGCAAGCATGTTCTTAAGTTCAAAATAAAACTCATTATTATGAAAGTACTTATTGAATGCTCACATACCCAGGATGCTACGGAGACAGAGGTCTTGTTCTCTAGTCTATCACCTGCACACTAAAACAGACAACACTGAAATGGACATACACATTACAGATACAAACAGCAGACATGCTCAGAGTCAGCAGTGTACCATACATATACTCTTCATTATAGACTAAATTTTTATACAAGCTGCAGAGCATTAAGTTTTCTGGGTTTGCTGTGAACAGAGCATTAGAAAGGGAAGCAGAGGAAGTTGGCTCCTCCCAGTTTCCTCTGAAGAGGAAAACCTTCTAAACCAAGGTTAAGACTCAGGAGCTATTTGGAAAACATAGAGTTGAGATGTTTGTTAACCCACAGAGAAAGATAGTTCTGGGTACGCAGAATAGCAAAGAGAACAGTAACTATAATAATGCTAGATAGCAATCTGCTCTTAATCTATTAAAGCTAAGGAAAATTCCCTTACGCTGCCAAATTCTCCACTGCTAACTACTCTCGTTCCTTACACTTTTGAATCTCCTCATCTGTAAACTAAATGATTCCCCCTCCGCCAGAAGGAAAACTGAATTAGGCAGAATATGAACACTCCCAATGTAGCAGGATTCTCGCAGAGATAGAGTTGGGACACAGGCTTTTCTTTCCAGGAAGCAGCTTTATTCAGCGGGCTAAGACCCAAAAGGCCGAGCCCCCAGAGCAGGGGGGTGGGGGGGGGTGTTTTCTTTTGTACAATTTTTGCTCTTTTGTCTCCCATATATGGTAACATAACAGTCTGAATAAGCTACGTTAGAGAGTCCTGGAGACTGTCACGCACCCGCACGTAGCCAGGTTGCCTTCCCTCCTCAGGAGGTTTTCACCACATTCCTTAGGGAGGGGCTCTACCACACATAGGCGTGGACAGGACTCAACAGCAGTAGTAGTAAATGGCCGCAGTAAAATGACTCAAGAAGGATCAAGCTGAGTCAAATCCTGCAAATATACACCGTGACCGCACCAAACACCTTACAAAGGCTCAAGAAAACAGGCTCGCAAACTGGGGCTGCTGAGTTTGGAAGACAGGAAGTGTGACATACTAGAGATCGGGGCAATTACACTGATTAACAATAACTCCAGAAGTTGGTTTTGTATTCTTGTTCCTTCTAAGCCTCTTTCATCCCAGTGCTCTCAAATGACCTTAAAAGGTCCCGGCACCGAGAGCGGCTGTTTACCCAGGCCGGACAACTGGCGCTATCACCTCACAGAGCGCACTACCGAGCCGGGGGAGGTCGAGGCAAGCCGGGGCTGGCGCCCCGCAGTCCACTGTCACCCCAGGCCAGGGTCCCCAGGTACGCGACCAGGCCCCTCCCCAGACCACTCGGCCGAGGGAAAACCCCCGCCGCAGCGCTGCGGTTGGGCACCCGCCCAGCCGGGCCGCTCCCGGGGATGCGCCCCTGTTCAAACTGCTAACATCCAACGGCTACGCGACCCCTGCCCAGAGACGCCGACCCGGCTCACTCACCGCCCATCCTCCTGCTCCGCCAGCTTCACCCTCAAGCTCAGACCACAGCACCCTACTCTCCCCGCGCCTCCTCTGACGCACTTCCCTGCAGATCCCGCCCCCTCCATAACTCCCGCGCCTCCGCCTCCACCCGGGGATGGGCCTAGGCCCGGCGCCGAGGGGGCTTGTGGGAGTTGTAGGAGGGACAGAAGGAAAGCGGCGGGAGGCAGCGGCGGTCCGCATTCCTGGGGCCGCGCGCGGTGCATTGTGGGGGATGTAGTTCAACTCCGGAGGGAAAGTAGGTTCGCAAAAGGGACGTCTGGGCTAATGTAATCTTATATTTCATGAAGGAAGGAGCAAGGTCCACAAAGGCGACCTGTCTCTGGTCACCGCCAGTCATTGATCGTGACTTATATAACAGGTTTTCCACTCTTGTGCTCTCCCTGTCACATAGCCCTGCCTCTAAACATGTCAACAGCAATAAGATACTTTTGAGATATTAACCCATTTACGTCCTCTCCCACAATCTCACTCCCACTGAAGCAGATAGTCTTTCTGGATTTATTGCTGACGTTTAGACTAAGAAGCATGTGACTTGACGGTATCTACCTAGAGAGTAATGTTTGAGCTTCGTATAATTTCGTGTAATTTATGTTAATGGCTATCTTCTCTTTATAAGCACGTGATACACATTTTCTATTTATTACTGTAGAGTTTCTTTTTAATACTTTTTAAAAAATATTTATTTTATTTATTTTGAGAGAGAGCACAAGTCGGGGAGGAATAGAGAGAGGAGGAGAAAGAGAATCCCAAGCAGGCTCTGTGCTCTCAGCAGAGAGCTGGATGCAGGAACTGCAACTCACTAACTGGTAAGATCATGACCTGAGCCAAAATCAAGGATCCAGTAAGATGATTAGTAGACTGAACCACTCAGGTGCACCAGTAAAGTTTCACTTTAAAATAAGTTCCAGTTAATTAAAGACAAATATTAAGTTATAATAATACTGAGGGTAACAGATATGTCAAAAATGTGAATTTAAAAAATTATTTATGTAGTGTGAAAAAGACTCAGTTTGAAGGAATATTGCCTTAAGCAGATAAGGTCATGGACAGCCTCTGAGATGCAGATGGGCATGTGTCACAGCGGTAACAAAATGAGTCTAAGCCTTCAAGTATTGCACAGAAATTCATGGATAGAAAGCAGAGAAATCTTTGCAGTAATTCATGTGGACCCATGAACATGGCCTAAGACCAGTAAATGATGGATTTCTCAACAGATACAGAGAAAGCTAACTCAAGGACCAGAAAAGCTCTCAAACTCTACTCCATCCCCAGATGTCTTGGAATTTACCACAAAGTTGATATTAAATTTCTACCATCCTGACAGATTGAAGCCATAGTATCTGTTTTTCTGTCTGTAGTTCTACTTCTTTCACCAGAGTTGGCAAACTGATATTCATATCTAGCATATAAATAAAATAAGTTAGTAACCAAATATGATATTAAAATATGACTGGATGTTCATGTATAATGCCTGACCAAAGGAGAACTTTGTCAGACGCACCAACTAGAGAAAGTGGTGGAGATGCCCAAGCAAATTGTTAGTATGCAATTTGATTCCTAAATTCATTCATGCACCAGAAAATATTCTTGTCCGTTGGCCTTCATCAGAAATCCCCTACCTTCAGAACCACCCGGCTGGTGAAGTCACATGGTAGATAAATCTAGGTGGAAGGGAAGTTTGAAAGAGGAAGATGCTACTTCAATTCATAGTCAAGGAAGCCAAGCCTAGGGTGAATAACCGACTTATCAAGCTTGGATAATGGGGTGCACGAACTAGTTTTGTGACATTAGACAAGTTAGTTAACCTCTTAAGTTGTAGTTTTCTTTTCTCCAAAATGTGAATGTTGATAAACTCCCTATCCCAAGTGACATTGTCGGGATTAAATGAAAAAAAAAATGCATGTAAAATGTCCAGCACAGGGCCTAGGGTATAGTAAACAATCATTAAATTACTAATATTTGCAAATATTTGTTGAATATCTATATTTGGTTAAGGTCAATATAAACAGTATCAAAATGCTCCCAATTCCCCTAGAAACTGGAACTAAGCCATTTATAGAGGTAGGTGTCCTGCTTACTTCGGGGGGTTTATGAACCTCGAAGCTAACTGCAGATGACTAGGAAAGACTTGCCACGACCACATTTCAGGCATCCTTGCTGAGCTCCACTCAAAACATTCCCAGTCCAGGCTCATAGCATTCATAAATCTTCATGATTTAGGAGGTAGATGTTTTTGGGAAAGTCTGCAGAGGAGGAGGCTGCTTTCATCCATCCAGTCTGTAGAATGCCTAGAAAACACACAAGACACATTTACATTCCACTCACCAATTTAGGGCGCACCTGGAAGTGTCTGCATGTGTGAGGTTGTGACCATCCTGCCCACTCAGCACGGAGGACTCAAACTGCCTCACTGCACCAGTACCAACAATCACATAACCATATTTCTCGTTCTCTGAATCTTGGGTGTCTTGTGTTTTAGGTGCTTGGTTGAGGTGTGGGCAGGCAAAACAAATCCTTAATACATCAATGGAGTTAAATTTCTGCTCCCATTCCTTACTCTGCTCTTTCGGAAACAGTAGCTAGCCTGACATATTTCACAAATAAGAGATGATTTAGTGCAACTAAGTACAGATGATGAAATTTAGATTTAAAACTAAAGTGGAATTAGACCTCTGGCTTGATTTGTTAATGATGATTCTAGTCTCAGAGCGAAGGTATTATGGTTACACTATGTTTTAAATAAACCCAACAGCTGAAAACCTAGATATGCGATAATATAACTTGTTCATATCATGTGCTTAGGTAATAACTCCGTTTGCAAGAATCCCCTTCACTACCAAATTCCCTCATATACTTAAATTACATTTTTAATCACACCTTTTTAAAACTAAAAGTTACCTTAAGAAAGATATATATACATTATATTTTTCTTATATAATTTTCTCCTGGTTGTTTTCCTTATAAATTTTGGAAGGCAAAAAGGAGGAAAATAGATATATTTGCAAGCTGCGGTTTTCAATCAATAAACTTCCTCAGAAAAAAATGCATCAATCTTTGAATTTCCTTGTACCCATTCACTATACAACAATGGCAAAATTAATAGAAAAGTGCATCTAAAATGGTTCTTTCCTTTTAGCAATTCCTGCCAAATGCCACCAAACTATATTGTTTAGATGTCCATGCTTTTGAAGGACAGTGAATGGACCAAATGTAAGTGAGAAGTTTAAAGTTAAATTGTTCTCTATTTTAATATCATCCATGTGAGTCTTTAGTAAATGACCCTTTCTGAGTCTCAGTGTCCTCATTCACAAAATGGTTATGCTGGATGATCAGTGATACTACTTGAAGCTCTAAAATTTTATGATTCATAAAATTCCGTTCTGCTGGAAGAAGAATAATGTAACTCCAAAACATAGTTGCGATAGGGCCACAGTGTTCAAGTTTCGTTGGGAGATCTCCATGTCCTACACCTCCAGGCTAGTCAATGTGCAAGACGGAGATAGTGGGAAATGCAGACAGACAAAGGAAAAGGACGAAGGCTCTATGCATTCTGATTAGAAAAGATACAGAAACACGGACCATTGCTGTTTCCGCAATAAACAGTAATCATGGAAAACGGAAGCTAAGGAATTTGTGAAACATCCCTATTCATTGAAAATAAATCAAAATTCAAGCCTAATTCAGTCCAGATCTACAAATATTAGTTAACCACCTATTGTATGCCAGACACTGTGCTGGGTACCAGGGACATCAATATAAGTAAACACAATTTTTCTTATGCAAAACCTAAATCCAGATTAAATCAACTGTTACGAAGAAGTGTAAAGTATATGTGCCTAAAATAATAACACCACTTTTGTTTATGTAAATATGGGGTACCAAGGGAAATAATCTAATAAGTGAAGTGATGGAGGACACTGATAACAGCAAATACATGCCGATTAATTTGGCATAATAGATTACATTACATTACAGTAAACTCTCCAAATAACTGTCCAAATAAAAAAGCTGCTGAGACTTAGAATAAACTGATCTCTTAAACTGGACTGTTTAACTGGTTATACACTTCATGATATTCAAGTAAGAAATGGACAAGAGAGTGTTTCTAAGAAATGATATGTAATCACTGTAATAAGATTAATAAAAAACAAATACTTTTCTTCATAATTTTGCTACTTATTCAGGAACAAATCAGCAGAGTGGATGAATAGAGATTTCTTTCTGCTGTGCTATTGGTTATATGATCTGATTAATCCCTACCTAATAGGGGTCAGAGTGATTGACAGGGGGAAAAGCAGAAGCAGAATATGCCATAATGCCAGTTAGGGTGGCTGTACTCACAAACTCTTCAGCCTACCTGTGAAGCACAGTCTGCGAAGTCACAGCTAGCGCTGTGTGATAGATAATAATATATTCACCTGAGCAGGCATTTCAGTGGTCAATACCTGACTCTCTCCCATCTTCAACATTTGATGCAATCCTGAACATATCTCAGGATTTGAGATGCAGAATAGGGAAGGCCCAGAAGTCTAAATTAATTCCAGAAATTTTCTAAGATCCAGGCTCGAAGATTGCTAAGAAATTCGAGCAGTGATTTCGAAGCTTAAAAAAAAAGTTAGCCAAAATAATACCAAAGCATGACATACAAAGTTGGTGAAGATATATAAATTAGAACAGTGATTCTAAACTTTAGTGTGTGTAAGAATCACCTCGGAGGCTTGTTAAATGTTAACAAGCAACCTTGTTAGGAGTCACCTGGAGTTGCCCCCATATGATTCTGATTTAGTATTTCTGGGACAGGGTTCAGAAAACTACAGTTTAGGAGGCACCCAGGTGACTCTAAAGGGGTAAAGTGGCCTGGCATCCACCGGTTCAAAACATAGCTTTGAGAGTCCAAAGAATACTTCAGTTATCTAACTCCTCTATGTCAGAGATGACAAAGAGGTAATGGATAGCCTTGCTTTTCAAGTTCCTCATGATCAAAATAACTAACCATGTGAAATGAAGACATGAGAACTTAATAAGCTGTAGTGGGAAATTTCTTAGAGAACACAAAGGTGGAAGTAATTATCCCTGCTAAGGATGGAAAGCATAACACATAAATTTGAATATAAAGTATATCTATGTATTTATATAATAAAGCAGAGTTGAACATTTTTTTCTAGGAAAGCAATTCTTAAAAAGAGGGTATCTGTGTGTGTGCTGTCATTCAGTTTTTACATCTTACTCTCTTTTTTTGCCATCACCTTGTTCTTGCTCCCTTTTCACAGGCTTATGATATCCAGTGTTGTTTCTGAGTTTTGGTCTGTGTGTAGTCGGTTACTTATTGTTAGTATCCTCATGTTTATTGCAAAGAGCATTCAAAGTGCTAAAAGTTTGTTTAGAACTATGGCTTCCTCGGGGAGCCTGGGTGGCTCAATTGGTTAAAGTGTCTAACTTTGGCCTAGGTCATGATCTTGCCATTCTAGACAGCTTAGAGCCTGGAGGCTGTTTCAGATTCTGTCTCCATCTCTCTCTGCCCTTCCCCCACTTGCACGTGTGCTGTCTTTCTCTCTCTCTCTCAAAAATAAATAAACATTAAAAAAAAAAAAGACCTATGGCTTCCCCTATTTTATCTAGTTGGCTTTTATTGTGGGTTCTGTCTTATAATTGTTTTGAACTGAGTTATTAAAAGCCCAGGACTATGCTGTTTTTTCCTTTTTGCCTAAAAACATTTTGTTTTCTGACTTGGGTTCCAGGAGAGTTTTGATCCATGGTGGATATTCTCACATTGCAACATACTACTGCCATATTCCAAAGTGACTATATAAAGACATATGGTTCACAACTGCTCCAGTTTAGTGAGGGAGTCAGATCTATCTGAGAAAGTTTAAGTCAACAAGCCAACAACTGTTGAATGCTAAAAGAAAATTTAAGTCCTGCAGAATAAATGTAGGCCAGACATTTTTCTCTAGAATGAACTTTTCTCTTAAAATTTTTTTTTATGTTTTATTTATTTCTAGGAGAGAGAGAGAGAGAGAGAGACAGCGTGAGCAGGGGAGGGTCAGAGAGAGAGGGAGTCACAGACTGAAACAGGCTCCAGGCTCCGAGCTGACAGTCAGCACAGAGCCCGACGCGGGGCTCGAACCCACGAGCTGTGAGATCATGACCTAAGCGAAAGTCGGACGCTTAACCGACTAAGCCACCCAGGCGCCCCTAGAATGAACTTTTTTCTATTTTATCATACATTTATTGGAATTCTTGAGACACAATAAAAATATAGGTATATATAGATATTTATATTTATATTATATATTTATATATATCTATAAATATATATATAGATATATATAAATAGAGTGTTTAAATATTCTATGTTTACCCCATCAATCCTTGTCAAGTAAATATTGTCCTACTTCAAACTATTTGACAAATAAACGATGACATTAAATATTTAAGGCTTACTCAGTGGGAAAGATTTCTATCCCAGAAATGTCAAAGCATTAATTAGTTTTTCTCGTCTACAGCCTATACTTAGGGAAATATGTGCCCCCTGTGAACAACCCAGAGGTGCTAGGGGAACAAAGGAAGGCAGAGCCGAGTCATAAATCAACTTCTGAGTGATTTGCTAGGGCTGGCCCAGATAAGGGGACCCTTCCCTGACCTACACACCCATGCCTGAGACTGAGGTCACATTAGAACACATCAGGAAAAAGAGACAAGAAAGGGGTACAGCAGGCAAGATCAGTCTTTTCAATATATTAATTACAAGAGAAATAAAAATTCAGTAGAAATGACTCCAAATGTTTAACAATGGTGTTTTAATTCATAGGCATGCAATTTGCTACGCGACAATAATATCAGCCTAAAACTGTAATTTTCACAATGAAACCAGATGAAGGGAAAGAGAGAAAGAAAGAGTCTTAAGCTACATTGGCCAGTAAAGAACTGAAATCAATGGAGTCAATTTCAGAATTTATAGTTCACTATAGTGTTTCTAATATAAAAAGGAACAAATGAGAGAAAAATACGATAGGACCTGTCTGATGTTAGTCTGTTTCTCAAATGCTTTGAATGAACCCCAAATCTTTCTTTTATAGTGCCTGAACTGGCAGCTCCATTATACTGTCACCTACTAGAGGTCTGTCTCTTTGCTAGGTCAATCATCCCAAAAGTGAAGTTCACTGGTACGTGGAGGTACTTTAAAAAAGCTGTAGCTCAAAAGCTAAAAAATTACTGCTACAGTAGTGAAGTGTGAACAAGAGAGGATCGGAGGGGACCCAGAGTCTGATGAAGTGTAGTTACATGAAGGTAAAGAGAAAATCTCCTAATCAAGGATGTTTATTCTAATAAAAGAGAACTTAGCTGGTTGAATTACCAAAGTAGATATAAGACTGTAGGGCACTTGAATGGCTCAGTCAGTTGAGCAGCCCACTTCGATTTTGGCTCATGTCATAATCTCAGGGTTTGTGGGTCGGAGCCTCACAGAGATCTCTTTGCTGACAGTACAGAGCCTGCTTGGGATTCTCTCTCTCTCCCTGCCTCTCTCTCTGCCCCTCCCCTGTTCATGCACTCTGTTTCTATCTCTCTCTCAAAATAAATAAGCTTAAAAAAAAAAAAGAGTTTGTAAGCTACATAAATAACAATCTCTACAGCTGAACCACAATGAATACATGCTTGCTGATTATACTAGATCAAAAAACCAAGAGTCTTTCTGAATAATTCAAGTAAACTAACATTTCCAAAGCATCTTTCATGTGCAAGGTACTGTGTTAATGACAGTGGAAAATTTTTAAAAATAATAATAACAGCACAAGACATGAGCCCAGTCTCTTGAGGATTTTTTAAAATGCATTGAATGAAACAGGATTAATTATGCATAAAGTGAAAGAACAAAATAGGGGGAAAGAATCTCATTCTTTCATTAGAATCATTATGCTTGCTGTAGATGTAGACCAGTACGACTTGGGAAATTTTCAATTCACTCTTTCTTCAGTGAAAGACTATTTTCCTCACTTTTACCAATGATGTGAATAAAAGAAGTATCTTTGTCATCATCCATTTTAAAATTGTAAAAGAAAATAATATGTGAAACAGAAAGCCAGATCAAAAGGATTTTCAGCGTCAGAAAATCAAAGTATGTCTTTAAAGTAGGTCAGGGAAAAAAGTTAATTCATTTCCTAATTTCTGGATTTAAATAAACAAACTGAATATCTTGAAGACAGAAGTCAAAAAGCACCCCAGTCTCCAGAGCAAATGCAAATAAAGAAAACCACAACCACAACCACCAAACACCAACCAGGGTGGTGTTCTTTCTGAGGATTGGTAGAAACTGCGTTTTTTTAATCTCTGTTTTTATACTTGTCTCAAAATCTTTTAAGGGGTGGGGTGGTGGGGAAGGAGCAGCCACTATATAAAAGAAGCTGCCCTGAGGTTTTTAAAATTTATACAAAAACTTCCTAGGTAACTAAACGTAATCAGAGCTGGCAGCTCATCTTTAGTGATGAACCCAGAAGCAACTGCGTTTTATGTGGAATATTTCTATGCTACGAGCCAAAATCCTGATATTGAGGAAACCCACTCCCATGCTGCTTACACATCTGTCTTCCTTCCCATCTTTTACACAGTTGTGTTCCTGACTGGAGTGCTGGGGAACCTAGTCCTCATGAGTGCATTGCACTTCAAACGGGGCAGCCGAAGACTGATCGACATCTTCATCACCAACCTGGCTGTGTCTGACTTCATTTTTCTTGTCACGTTGCCGCTCTGGGTGGATAAAGAAGCATCTTTAGGACTGTGGAGGACAGGATCTTTCCTGTGCAAAGGCAGCTCCTACATGATCTCAGTCAACATGCACTGCAGTGTCTTCTTGCTCACCTGCATGAGTGTTGACCGCTACCTGGCCATCATGTGCCCAGCTGTATCCAGGAAATTCAGGAGGAGAGACTGTGCCTATGGAGTCTGTGTCAGTGTCTGGTTCATCTCCTGCCTTTTGGGTTTGCCTACTCTTCTGTCCAGGGAGCTCACCCTAATTGATGATAAGCCATACTGTGCAGAGAGGAGGGCTACTCCAATTAAACTGACTTGGTCCCTGGTGGCCTTAATTTTTACCTTCTTTGTCCCTTTGGTGAGCATTGTGACGTGCTACTGTTGCATCATGAGGAAGCTGTATGCCCATTATCAACAGTCAGGAAAACATAACAAAAAGCTGAGGAAATCCATAAAGATCATCTTTATTGTCGTGGCAGCCTTTGTCTTCTCCTGGCTGCCCTTCAATACTTTCAAGCTCCTGGCCATTGTCTCTGGGTTGCAGCAAGAAGTCTACTTTTCCTCATCTTTTCTCCAACTGGGCATGGAGGTGAGTGGGCCGTTGGCATTTGCCAACAGCTGTGTCAACCCTTTCATTTACTATATCTTTGACAGCTACATCCGCCGCTCCATCTTGCACTGCGTGTGCCCTTGCCTGAAGAACTATGACTTTGGGAGCAGCACTGAGACATCAGATAGTCACCTCCCTAAGGCTCTCTCTAACTTTATTCATGTAGAGGATTCTTCCAGAAGGAGGAAGAGGTCTGTGTCGCTCTAAAAGTCACTGCCATCAAGTTTACCAGGCAAAATACGACTCCTATAGGCCTTGAACTCTGACCTAAAGGTTCCTGCTTGGATCAATTCCTTTCTTCATGATTGTTAATGTGCATTCAGGCCTTTTCCTCTCTCAAGAATCATGGTGCCTTGACCCACACCACCCTTCATATTGGGCTTCAATTGGACTACATCTGAAGGGTTCTGCCCACTTTCATCTGGTGAGAAATGTGGCAACAATGCACATAGCAAAAAATATACCTGTGCCCTTTAATTAATTATTACTGAGTAACAAAGTAAGAGTCTGGCCTTAATCTTTGGAACTTTGTATGGTGATTCTTTACCGTCTTCCAATGTTATCTTTCTCCCTAAGCCATTCACAGTAACTTTGGAGTGGCAACAAAATCATGGGGATAAAATCATTCTGTATCGTGTTTATGATTTGCGACTTCCTTTACCACCTGGTCATCTAGAGTATTTTAACAAGAGAACACAGGGCAAAGTTTGACCTTTATTTTCCTTGTAAGATATACTGGTAAAAATGTATCTCATTATAATGGCATAGTAACTACCTTTCAAGAGGGTTTTACTACCCTCTTGTTTTCATTGATTTCATAAATTAGGATATGACTTTGCTTTAATTGCATGCTTTTAAGTACTAGTTATTAAGTTATCAAATGAAAATGTAACTACTAATATAATTGGAGGTCATCAAATGCTTAGTTACATCATCATGTGTATTACCATTTTGTATTTTAAGTAAAATGTTCATGCTACCCATTTTCTATAGCATCATTTGCTTGGTGTATATAATTTCAAGACTTCGTTTCAGTTATATAGGATCATTTTGTATTTTAAATAAAATATTAGTGCTACATGTTGTAGTATCATTTGCTTGGTGTATATAATTTCAAGACTTAATTCAGCAATATAGGAAGACAGGATGCTCTGTATTTCATTGAAGTGAAAAATACGTACTGAAGATGTTACTGATATATTATATACATGTTTTCAAACCCAGAGACTTTCCTGAATTCTTTCACCCAATAAATATTTATTAAGTCTACTCGTACCTATATTCCTTTTAAAGACTTTAAAGTGAAAAACATGTAATTAGCAGCAACCACAAAAGGCTTTTGTGACAGAAAACATACTATTGTGAACATCTTTTGATTTAAGAGAAAGTGGGTTATGTTTTGATCCTCAGGGTTGAGTCGAATGAATTACTATTTTGCTTCTAAATATTATGTTTGAAAAACAAAGAAAGCTTAGAATCTTTTTAGAGACTAGATAACTCAAATTCATCATATGTCTTTCACATTAAGAGAAATCTCAAATATTGGGCCTATCATAATCTATTTAGAAGTTGAAAATAGTTATTTGTTTTATAAATTGGTTAATTTATTAATTTCTCTTAAACCTTATTAAATAAAAATGTAATCTCCTTATTTAAGTATTTTTCTATGTTGTAATGATTTCCATCAATACAATTATTATTAATATTGGTATTATAACAGCTTTTTAATACTTTATCATAGGTATAGAAAAAAGGACTATAAATCATAAGAAATAAGGTTTCTTGGAAAACTTTAAAACTGAATTTAAAACAATTAAGTAGATCTCCAAAGTTAAATAAAAACAAACTACAAAAGATAGAAGACATTCACTTTTTAAAAACAAATCAGCAAAAGCACTGTTACTAATCAGGCAAACAAATGTCCTCGAGAAATATTACTTTTAAAAAATAGTTCAATCAATCAGGTAAAGTATTTGTTAGGGAATGAGAAAAATTGAGTTATTACATTCAGCTTCATCCTAAATGTTGGGACATTGAGTAAATCATTTTAATCTTTCATACCTAAGGGTAGTTGGTAATAACTATGTCTACAGAATTCTCAAGAATATCATAAGACTAATAAATATAAAAGTTTGTTTAAAATATTGAGTTAAAAGTTATTATATCAAGCTATTGTTTCCTATTGTTAATTACTGAGTGTTACTTTAAAATTACCAAACTACGGAGGCACCTGCATGGCTCAGTCAGTTGAGGGTTGAGAATCCAACTTCAGCTCAGGTCATGATCTCTTGGTTCATGAGTTCAAGCCCCTCTTAGAACTCTGTGCTAATAGCTCAGAGCCTGGAGCCTGCTTAGGATTCTGTGTCTCCCCCTCTCTCTGCCCCTCCCCTGCTCATTGTCTATCTCTCTCTGTCTCTCCAAAATAAATAAAAATGTTAAAAAAAATTTTTTTAAAGAGTTTAAAAAAAATAATAAAATTTCCAAACTATAGTATCAAGTGACGTTCTCATTTGACAAATATTAGGAATGTGTCTTCTGTTTCATCTTTTCAGTTTTTGCTGAGAATGTGTAAAACAACACTGAAGAGAAATATATTGTACTTTTTAATACCTTAAGTAGATATGCTAATTTTGTGCCTTACAAAAATCTAAGTGTATTGCATATTTTATATCCATAATGTTCCACATTGGAAGGAAAAGCAGATATAAATTTATAGACAGAATAACTCTGATAGTAAAAAATTTAAAACTTGATTAAGTTGATATGTTACGATGTCATATACAGATTCTTCTGGTATGAAATGTAACTTACATTATAATAGCATTAAAAGGTTTGTTATCAATTATATGGTTAGGTCTCATTTTGCAGATTTTTAAACCATGATA
Source organism: Proteles cristata cristata (assembly GCA_017311185.1). Lineage (NCBI taxonomy): Eukaryota > Metazoa > Chordata > Mammalia > Carnivora > Hyaenidae > Proteles > Proteles cristata. The sequence goes on from JAESUZ010004710.1 coordinate 352,386, forward strand.
TCCCTACATTTTAAAACCAATTTATTACATACAGATACATGTAGAAACACAGCTTACCAAACTTTTTATTATCTCAAACTATTTGGAGAGCTGCTTTGTGGTAATTTCATGTCATTGTTAAAACAAATTAACACACATTGCCATGAATTTCTAGAAAATCAGTCTGACATCCTAACAACCATGTCTGGCTAGTTACATCTAAAGTTAGATAAAAAAAAAAAAAAAAAAAAAAAGACTTAATTAGAGTAAGAATGAGGAAATCATTACAGATTACCCTTATTTGTTGTCATTTTTTAAAGTGGTCCAAAGCAGAGGCACCTGGGTGGCTTAGCCGGTTAAGCGTCTGACTTTCGCTTGGGTCATGATCTCGCGGTTCGTGGGTTCGAGCCCCGCGTCGGGCTCTGTGCTGACTGCCAGCTCAGAGCCTGGAGCCTGTTTCAGTCTGTGACTCCCTCTCTCTCTGACCCTCCCCTGCTCCTGCTGTCTCTCTCTCTCTCTCTCCTACAAATAAATTAAAAAAAAAAAGAAAGAATTACCGGATCATACGGTAGTCCTATTTAAAATAAATAAATAAATAAAATAAAAAATAAAGTGGTCCAAAGCTACTGTCCGGTCTTCAAGGACAAATATAAAAGGATAGCCATCCCCCAAACATTTCTCAAGCAATTTTTCTTTGAATTCACCACAAAAAAGCTCTCCAAGAAAATCTGTATGTCGTCAAATAACTTGTAATTAATTTAAAAATTGATGTGCTCAAGGTTCACACAGTCACAAACACACATTTACTCCACTTAGGCCACACTGAAAGAATAACACTAACCTGATCTTTCTGGAACGCCCATAGTATGTCCACTGTAACAAGCCAAAATCACCTCTGAATGAGAGTAACACTAGTGAGAAAAAGTCTTAAAGGAAGCCTATGTGCGTGACTGCGGGTGGATATTACTAGGGGTCACGAGTTAATTTTTAAATAGATGCAGAAATGCACAGGATGATGGTGAGCTGAGTGAAAGAACACTTCTCCTATGATTCATCTTGGCTCCTCTAATCATTCTCTATTCCTCATGGCAATCTCAAAAGTGAGAAATGACTCACTAGGTGTGTGTGCCACAGTGAATGGGAGGTCTCAGTTTTCCTGCAGAGCTCATTCACAAAAGACAAGCAATATTAGAAGAATTACAAATTTACCTGTAGAGGAGGCACTAGTGTAGCCAGCTAGCAAGATGATGGCCGCCAGCACCGGGAGAGAAACAAGCTGGAGAGAAAAAGGCAAAGGATAATCCCAACCATTTGTAAATGGTTATTGGATTTTGCCTTCCACGGAGATTGGTATGGGATGGGTTGTCTGTGACAAATGCCTGTTCTTATTTTAAGTTATTTTTTTTGAGTCAACATTCTCTGTTTTTACCAAGTCTATGAGTAAACAACAATGCTCAGACTTTACATATAAGTGGAAAAGGAAAATCAACAGTAACAGACAGTGTCACTGCTGGTTGTCTTTGTCATTTCCTTTGTATAGTTACATTTCCTAAATGAAATTGCATCCTAAGACTGCATCCTGCAACATTAAAAAACAAACAAACTAACTTTAAATATTTAATGTGCCAAATTGTTAATGAAGTGAATATTCTTATAGCAACATAAGTCACAGTAGAATATCATCTCATATGAAATGTCCACTCACTAATCTGAAAGGGGGGGTGGGAAGTATTCTGTTAGTTGACAGACATTATTAAAGGAAAAAGCTCTTGGTTTAAGTATATGAGTAATAAATGTATAAGACCCAAAGGTATTTTAAAATTACAGTTGACCATTTTAGAGGCACCTGGGTGGCTCAGTCAGTTACGCATCTGATTTAGGCTCAGGTTGTGATCTCACAACTCTTGAGTCTGAGCCCTGCATGGGGCTCTGTGATGACAGCTCAGAGCCTGGAGCCTGCTTCAGATTTAGTATCTCCCTCTATCTGGCCCTCCCCTGCTCACACTCTGTCTCTGTCTTTCTCTCAAAAATAAATGTTAAAAAAATTTTTTTAATTATGGTGGATCTGTGACCACATGTGATTAAGTTGAATTGTAGTTAACTTAGGTAAGGGCCCATTTAAAGAATTTATGATAAAATATTCATAATATTTCTATAATGTTCTACAGATTTAGTACAGGTTATAATCATCAACCTGACATCATTCAGTGACTTTCTTATTTGCTAATTATGAAGATTTAATAATTAGCTAGTTTCCTATAACTGCCATACTACTGAGAGTTCGGCTTCATCTAATAGTACTTTGTGATATCAGCATTGACGGGAAAAAACATTTTTATCTGCTATTTCCTATCAATTCTGATTAGAAAGATTTCATTTCCATCTTATGATTAGTTCAACATGAAATATAAATGGTCCTCCCTGCTAGAATTCTTTATGACCTATACTTTATAAATGTACCCTTCCATTTGCGCTTAATTATATACAAGGCAGAAGATATAAATATTCTTGTGATGTTCATAGATCAAGTAAAATATTATGCATCAAAAAATATGTATGACAAAAAGACTGCTTTTAATTCATAAAAAATTTTCTGAGGCAATCTTCAACAAAGAACTTTACTTCTTATAGAGTACAGAAAGTATTTAAGAACTTTGCATTGCAAAATTGTCACAAATCTTTAAATCTGCAAATTCTAGAAGAGCATGTAATTTACTTCATGTAAATTTGATACAGTGTAAGCTGTGCAGAGTTACTGCATAAAGCAGAATTGAAAGGTCAATGCTGGGTGTTGGGCCTTACCCAATGATTATTTGCTCATCACATCATGGGGCAGTGCTTTAAATTGATTCCTCTTTTATGCCACAGACGGTGGATTTCCTTGAAAATAGTCAGTAACTAAAAAATCAAACCCTTAATGCAAAGTGTCTATTGAACACAATTCACTATGATAGTCCAAAATTTGTTAGTAGAACTGATGGATTCCAGAACAGGCATATAGCAGTCACTTATTTACAAAGCTCTCTTACACACACACACACACACACACACACACACACACACACACAAATACACAACATGTGGCGTACAAATGCAGCTGATGAGTATCTGTTGAAACTTGTTGCTAATATTCAGTCTAAAGTACTTGAGAGTGGAAGAAAGAAGACAATAAAGCAAAGAAAATATACAGTAAACAGGAAAAACAAAATAAAATGACATATGTAAATATATCAATAATTACAATAAAAATATAAGTGGATCACAATTCCCTATTAAAAGGTTGAACAAATAACCTATTTCCACAATCACCATATACATATATATACACAAATATATAAATATATATATACACATATATAAATATATATATATATATATAGAGAGAGAGAGAGAGAGAGAGAGAGAGCACTATTAGAATCTGTAGGATTTGAAGAACTAGAACTTGTTCCTTCATGGAACTTATAATCCCCATAGTTACTTGTTTATTGAACGAAAGAATGAAGTACTAACACTCAAGAAGAGCTTGTTCGATAATGATAATTATTATAAGTCAAATCACTTTCTTTGATCTTTTCTAATGCTTAGGGAAAGGCCATAAACAGTCCATATACAAGTCATTTCAAGTAAGTGCCATTTTGATACTATTGTTTCTTAAATTTTGTTACATTTCCTTAAAGAAATGTTCACACTGGCATCCCCAAATAAAAATGCTTTTGTTTGTTTTGAAAGATTCTCAAGTGCAAATGATTATTTTAAACATGAGAACACACACTGAGCAGCGTTAAGTTTAAATTTATTTTCAAATGACAAAGTAAAATAAGGTATACAAAGAGGATAACTCTATACAAATCTTGCCCGAAGACAGTGATTTAATGAGATGCCCTCTCACTTACCCTCACTTTAGACCAAAAGCAAAACTGACAACTCAGGTGGAGAAGTGGTAAATGAGAAATGAAACTTGGCCTGCGGTTTTATGTTTAAAGAAGAAACAAAAGAACAAAAACAGATTCAGACCAGTTAAAGATAGATGGAAATGGCTACTCTATTTCTAATTAAAAAGTAAATGCAGAATTGCACAACTTATGCTGTGTTTAGGATTATAAATAACAGTTATTTCAATTCTATAATTCAAACAGAAAAAGTAATAACAATACATTATGAAAATATTTTATCTAATAATCAAAGATGGCCAAATTAAAGTAATAAAATACAAATTTTACCTATTAAATTGGCAAAGATTTAAACATTAAATACTGAGGTTGCCCAGGATTGGAGGGGTGGGGTGTGGGTAAAACTTCTTGGACAAAATCGACTGAGTGTAAGTTGATTAAGCTAGAGAAAATTTAGAAACATATACAAAAGCAATCCCACTTCTAGGATTTTAATGTAATTATGTATGTAATTATGGCCATGTGCAAATATATATGTACTTGCATTTTTATTGCAGCATTGTTTGCAAAAGTAGAAGAGTGAAAATAGCCTAAATGTCACTGAGAGAACTGACTGAAAAAATTAAGGTCCCTATACATCTTTCCAGTGAAAGACCACATAGCATTTACAAATACTGTACCTTGTACTGACATGAAAAAAAAATCTTCATAATAAATCAAATCAAATTAAGTAAAAGCAGGCTACAAAACAGTATCTACAGAATAATTACATATTTGTAACTATTTCATGTATATAATAATACAGGGCCACCACAACCCTATACAGCAAAATGATAACTTTGGTCGTCACTACAAAGGTGATTTTTAATATTTTATTTTTGTTATAACTTGTATTTTCTGAAAGGAATATGCATTAATGTTGTGGTAGGGAAAAAAAGTTGAATCTAGTTCATTTTTTTAAAAACGAAGTACACATGTAAAAATAGTAGCTAAAAGTAAATTTGTTGTAAAACATCAATTCTGCAATCACAGGTCCTCTGGTTCTTTTCATTTCTTCTGAGTGAGCATAACCCGTGTATTGGCCTTGAAATCATCCCTAATAATCTGCTTATTCTCTTTAGGAGGTCCTTTCTGTTACCTGTACGAGTACTTGTTTCCTTAAGAGCAACAATTTTGGGACTATCACACATTTATAACTTTTTAAATGTTTATTTATTTTTGAGAGAGAGACAGACAGAGCACTAGTGGAGGAGAAGCAGAGAGAAAGGGAGACACAGAATCTAAAGCAAGGCTCCAGGCTCCGAGCTGTCAGCACAGAACTCGACACAGGGCTCAAATTCATGAACGGCCAGATCATGACCTGAGCCGAAGGCATACACTTGACCAACTAAACTACCCAGACGTCCCATACACATTTACAATTTTTAAATGGTGATGAAAGATTGACTGTTCTAGCATTCATTCCCCATGTCCCAGTGCCTTCCCTTAGCACAGCAGCTAGGGCAACCTGCCTATGGAATCATTGGTGGTCTGTCCACCTGCTTGGAGGCTTGGGAGAGACCTCTGCCAGGGGGAGGGGGAGAGCCATATCTTCATTTTTATATATCTATATCCTTAGTCTCATTTAAAATTTTTACTTCTTTTACTTCTAATATGTTGTAATTATGAGAGGCTAGGACACTATACCAGTTTCACTTCATTTAGGAACATGAATCCTTCCATTCTTCTTTCATTTTTTAGATCATTCTAGTTGTATTAAGATTAGAGAAATAAGTGGTATAGTAACTTTTATTTGATTCCTAGTTAATTCTTTCTCTGTGTGACATCTATGTTCTATTTAAATGGAAGACTTTTCTAAGTGCAAATCCAATATGATTTGTAAGAAAAATTAGTGATTCACAGAGCATTCCTCCAGTGATTACAAGGATATTGTAAACCTTTTCACAAACTCCAAGCCTATATTCCATATTAGATAGATGTGACGCTGCACTTTCAGAGGAAATGAAAGCAGCATATGGGTCAAATAATTGAAAAATAATCTCCATTTAAAACTAAGGAAAATGCAACAGCAGCTGATAGTCTGTTTCTGGCACTACCTGGAAAGAGCAGAGCTAACTCAGATACCATGATATAAAACATTTAAATCGCTAGCTTGTAATATTCATTATGAAATAGCTATGACTGCAGGGAGGACATAGCACTGTGGCTAAAGACCACAGATTCAAATTTGCTCTTTATTATCTATGAAAGGTGAGCAAGTTTCTCAGTATTCCTGAGTCTATTTCTCTCTACCAAATAAAGACAGTTATACTTGCCTTAGATCACAAAAGTTCTAATTAATTAAAGTGAGAATGTAAGGAATTTGGCACAGTATCTGGTACATAGTAAGAGCTTGAGAACTCCATTTTATCGATAAAGAAAATAGGATTCAAATAAATCAGATTTCACATAATTCTTAGTGAAGTGTACTAACAAGGCAACCTCAATTTCAGTGAAATCCAGGCTTACCTTACCAAAGCTCATGCTTTTTCCACTTCATATTTTTTTCCTCTGAGTCCCAGATTCTTCAACAAATCCTATTAACACTACAACCTTCGTTTAGTTTATTCTTACTATCTCCAATTACTTTTCAAATTCAAACTATATTTATTTTTTCTAACGCAAATATCTCTGATCACTAACTCTTCTGACTATTTGTGGCCAACATAATGAAGATACTGCTCAAGGGAAGAGGAAGTCCATTTTATTGAAAATATACTCTCCAAGTACTCATATTTTCTCGTAGCATGTTTCCCACTCAATTGTGTTTTATCAGAAATGACCGCTTCCATCCGTTCCAGTGGTCACTAAAAATCTTATATAGACAATCAAATGTGTGTTGTGTGTAAGAAATGGACAGCTATCTCTTTTTACTCCCTCTCACACTCAACACCACATTAAAGGACAGTAGCATCTATGACAGTCACTCTCAGAGGAAAACATTTTTTTACAGAGCATATATATGCTAGGGAAGAATTACGGTTTCATTTTCTTAAATTTTCAGATTTGTTCTAGTCACAGAGTTCTTGTAATATTCCTATGGCAAGAAGAAAAGATAAATCCAGTGCCCAATCTCCCACTATAGACTGTGTGCCCCTGGGCTATGCCACCCAAACTGGTGTGAGACACTGTATCACTGTCTTTCTTGTTCAGTGCCATTTGTTAGGCCCAGAAGCTCGACTCAATGGCTTCTGTGCAGAGGAATTTCAATTCACATGACTCCTGTCTTCCAGGAAACTTGTTTACACTTTCAGAAAGCACATTTGTATAAATTACTTCCTAATTTTAATAAGGATTTCCAAAAGGAGTTTTTTTAAAAAAAAAAAATAAGGGTTTCTTAAATGAGGAACATTATAAACTGCCCCAAACATTTAAAACTTGATTTACATTATTTTAAATAATAAATAGTATTTCCATGCAGCATTTTTAGGAGGGGCAGTTAAGATTGTTCTAAAGTAAAATGAAAATAAGGTCAATAATTGAATGACCATAATTAAGAAGAAAAGGAAACATAGTTTCTAAGCATTCAAGCATTAAACCTACTATTTATTTTCTAAGTATATACTTTTTGAGAATAATTACCTCAGTTTGCTTTATTTGGGAAGTATATATTAAAATGTTAACAATAGTTGTTGTAGGGAGTAGAATCAAGGATAGATTCAGTTTTGCTGACAAAAACTGAGGACTGATAGATGTGGGGGGGAGGAGGGATGGGCATGGAGGAGGACACTTGTGGGGATGAGCACTGGGTGTTATGTGGAAACTAATTTGACAATAAACTATTTGTAAAAAAAAAAAAGATAGATTCAGTTTTAATTTTAAATATTTTTATGAATGTTATACATTTTTTATAGTGAATATGTATTTCCTTCTTAAACTTTAAAATAAAGAATGCTGAAATAAATGTCACATGTGGCATAAAGCATGTATTAATATTTCAGCACAATTTTATCTCTTCTTCTAAAGTCAAAATAGGATTTTTTAAAATGTCATGTTCAATTTTAAATTTAGTATTTATAACTTTGAGATTATTTAACTTTAGATAAAGCCTTAATAAATTAAAACTCAACCAAATCATAATTGCTCTCATATCAAATGTAGCAAGTCATTATTTGGTTCAAGGCTTCCAATTTACTCTTACTAAATTGGCTTGTCCGTTAAGTCAAGGGTCAGGCCAGTTTGTGTGTATAGATGCAGTTTTTTATCTTATTTTAAAATATTTCAACTTTTCAGTTAAGTACAAATTAGTATTGGTTGGATAATAGTTGACTATGAGTTTTACCATTTATTCCAAATGCTCTATTTTAAAATATTTGCAAATAACCTATTTCTTGAAAAGTCCAAATACTTCCAAGTGAAAGATTTCTAAAATAAGAGTAATAATTTTTTGATTTGAGTAGTCATACGAGGAAGAATGTTGGTTTTTAACGTTTTTCTCTGTCATTTGGATTTATGTACAAACTTTTCTAGCTTTGAGGATGTCTAACATTGTTTGCTAAGCTCTCAAGGAAGCCGAACCACCAGCCTGACATCAATTTTCCATTGTAACGGCACAGCTCTGTTACCAAGAAAAATACACAGGGAAGATGACTTGTAACAGGTATCTATGGTTCTTATTGCAATGACTTTTAAAAATGGAAATTAAGAATGAGACTTATGTTTATGAAGTATTCATTTAGTACCAAGGAACTGTTAAATGGCTCACTCATGTTATCACACTTAACTTAATCCATTGACAAACCTGTGAAAAATCTATCCAGTCCTCCTTCCGTTTCTCTCTTTTCCCACAGTGGTCAGAACTTCTTTTCAGTCTGAAGCTTTCTCTTCAGCTTCTCTAGCATCTTCGAAGTCTCAATAAATCTTTCCTACTCCTGTCTTGAGGTCTGTTTCTCTGCAAACTTGAACTCACACATAAAAAGAAAAAACAGTTTTTTTCTGACAGAATATAAATTTTCTAGGGTTAAAGAACCCTTTGGAAAATGCTTTCTCTCAGACATGTCAAAGATGGAGCTTGCTATACATTGGAATATCAAGTGTTTTGTGCATTTTCATACTGCTAAAGTCATACATTTAGCAGAGAATTGTAAAAATGTGCCTCTGAGAAGTATCTTGATTAGCTGCCTTAAGAAAAACGCTTGATGGGGGCACCTGGATGGTTCAGTCTGTTGAGTGTCTGATTTCAGCTCAGGTCATGATCTCACAGTCCATGGGTTCGAACCCCACCTTGGGCTCTGTCCTGACAGCTCACAGCCTGGAGCCTGCTTTGGATTCTGTGCCTCCCTCTCTCTCTGTCCCTCCCCCGCTGGTTTTCTCTTTCTCTCTCTCTCAAAAAATAAGTAAATAAACATTTATTTTAAAAAAACTTAAGGTGTCAGTGACACCTTAAGTAATAATTCTCAGCACTATAGTGATGGCTACTATTGTAGCCATTATTGGATTTTTATCTATTTGCGCCTTTCTGCTAATTCCAACCTTTCACCCACATCCCTAGAAAATTAAAAGGAGGAATGCCTTCAAATAATGGAGTAAAAAAACATAGTGTGAGATAGTAGAAAACATAAAGGCTTTAGAATCAGCAAAATTTGTGTTGGAAACCACAACACCAAACCACTAGTGGAGTCTATGTGACCTTGGACAAGTTATTGACAATCTCTGCCTCAGTTTTCTCACCTGTGAAATGAAGGTAACACTGTGTTCCTTGGGGTTATTGAGGATTAAATAAATGAGCAAATTTATGAAGGTCATGAGAGTTATTGTTTGTTTTGTTTTTAAATTCTTTATTAATCCTGTATGCACAGACAAAAACACATATATATTTTAAAAACAAATTTTAATTTAAAGTAATTTAATTGTGGAGACTTAAGATTTATCAAGTTGCTTTTGCAGTGCATATAATAAATAACATTAAATATTAGGCAGACTGTATACATATCCAAACATGCAGACTCCAAAAAACAAGGTCCTCATTCATGGTTAATAAATTTTTTATAGCCTCTGGGCAGCAAATTTTATAAATTCTGTTTGAAAGCTATTTTATTCAAAGCATTATAATACATTTATTATTTAGCTCTAGATAGTGCAGTCCTAACACCTGTAACTATGTATTTTCTTAGAAGGCTCTGTGATTTTCAGCTGTTTTAATTAATGCAGATGTGTGTATACTTATAAATTTATCAGAAATTATGTATAAAGGAGGGAGTGACCTTGAGGTCTGTCCACCAACCCAGGATAGATTTTTGCTCCGAAGATAGGAGAAAATATTGGTTATAGTCAAAAAGTTTTCTCTTTGAAAGTCAAAACCTTTCTCGGCTTTGACATTTTTGATGACTTAAAGCACAGAAAAAATAATCTACAAAAATAGGTCTGCAAATATTTTAAATGCCCCTTAGTCTAAAAATTCAAAATATCACAAATATTTTATGCATGTCTCTATGTAGAAAAAAATAGGAAACACATATAATATTCTTCCCTCTTGCCTATAATTCTGGTGCCTATTAAAAACACTGCCCTCTGGAATAATTAACTCTGGGGGCAAGGGATTGGGGGGAGGAGCTAGAAGGGATGAGGAAGAGGATGTGAAATGGGAAAAAGGATCATCATTGTCACTGATTTTCCATTTATTTTAAGAAAGTATCTCTTTCTTGTGTTTCTTTTTGTGTCTGAGATGACTGGCCAGTTGAAGGCCTAATAGGTTGGGAAGTCTCCTCAGGGAGGGTTAGAGCAGGCAGGCGAAGGGCTGGAGAAAAACTCACGTTCTCAAACTGCACATCAGCTCTGCCCTTAAGGGCACTGACCCACTGGAAGAGGGAATGACCCGTGGCTGCTTCTCCCCCTCTCTCCCCCCACCCTAGGGTGACCCTAATGAACCATCTTTAGATGAATGCTTGGCTTCCATCCTAACCCTAATTTGTCTTTAGCCATTACTGCTCTGCCTTCTGTTAAGGTCAAAACAACACTAATGGTTTTTAACATGTTAAATAGTTGTTTTCCCCCTTGTTTTAATGTAAAGCACAGAAAATGAGAAACAAGAAACTTCTTAGGGTCTTTAGAAATAGTGCATTTGAAAATTTCAACATAAAGATCTAGTTCAATTCAGACTTAAATTTAGTTAAATTTAATATGCCAAGTTTTAAATGACAATTTGGTTCTCTGCATTTTAAAATGCATAACTGTTTACAATATTCTATTTAATGCAGACATATCATAATGTGCATGATAGATAAAATTAAAGGCTTATTTATATATATTTTTATAGAATATAATACAAACATAGCGGTCAAAGAAGTTGTAAAATCATCTAATTTAACTCACTCATTTTTCAAATAAGGAAATTAAGTGAAGAATTGTATTCAGAAACAATTTTTTTTTGTATTTTTTAAAAGTCATTGAGCTAGTACACATGGGCATAATTATAAACATTGTTAAATTAAGATAATGATATATTTCTATTTCAGCTGGTAAATTGTTACTGCCCTCAGTCTTCTGAGTACCTACCTATTAGAGCCTTCTGAAACTTTCCTCAGAAGCTCCTGGACCCCTCAACATCAAGCAACTAAAAGGTCAACTCTTTACAAGCAAGAGGCCTTTGGGAGCCAGGCTCATCACCTTGACAAGAGTGTCTTTTCAGAGCTGGTGCCCAAAAGGGTGCAGGCTGTTAACAGTTTTGAGTAGTGCCCCTGCATGCAGTCAGTGACAGCAACTTAAATTCCCAGCTGTACTGGACATTTATTGGTTGACCTAGTACCTATTCTCACACTCTGCTTCCACCCCCAGGCTATCATCTATCTCTTCTTTCTCACACAGCTCATTTGTTTTGGTAAAAGATTAACCCATTCTGAGCCCCGTGGAAAAGACTCAATTAACTTCAGGTCCTTGGTACTTTCCATCCTCTGGCCACAGGGACCAGAGGCTGAACATGTGACCAGCCAACCAGGCTATTTGGAATACCAGGACAACACTGCTCTCTCCCCTCCCAGGCCCTGTTGAAATTTGCAACACCCTTATTAAGAGCAAGAGACTCAGTCTTAGAATAAAATTAACATTGTTGACACTAAAGAGATAAGACAGAAGGGCTAAGCAACACAGAGCAAATCAATATAAACTGGGTCCTTCTTGGAATGACTGAGCTACTAGATCAACCAATGCTGAAGTCCTCCCTAATTTGGACTTCCCAGTCACCTGAACCTAAGCATTTCTTTTGTTGTTTAAGCTCATCTGAGTTGGGCTTTCTTTTACCTGAAAGCTTATGGGACCTTTTATATTAATACACTGGTCCCCCAGCAAAGTTTAGCCAAAATTCTCCAGTACAGCCCTTTAGTTAATTATACCACAAAGTTATGAAACAAAGCAGAATTTCTCAAAATGTGTTCTGAAAAATGGCTTAAATAAAAAATACAAGAAACAAGTGTTGGCAAGGATATGGAGAAAAAGGAACCCTCTCACACTGTTGATGGAAATGTAAATTGGTGCAGCCACTGTGGAAAACTGTATGGAAGCTTCTCAAAAAAATAAAAAGAGAACTACTCCATGATCCAGCAACTACACTACTAGGTATTTCCCCAAAGAATACAAAAACATTAATTCAAAGGGATACATGCACCCCTATGTTTATAGCAGCATTATTTGCAATAGCAAACTATGGAAGCAGCCCAAGTGTTCATCAACAAACGAATGGATAAAGAAGGTGATTATATACGTGTAATATCTATTATAATATATGTATATGTAATATACATATGTAATATATGAAATATCATGTGTACATTAACATGTATATTAAGTATATTTATTATATATATATTACTCAACTATAGAAAGAATGAAATCTTATCATTTGCAATGACATGGATGGAGTTAGAGACTATCATGCTGAGCAAAATAAGGCAGTCGGAGAAAGACAAATACCATATGATCTTACTTGTATTTGGAATTTAAGAAACAAAACAAATAAGCAAAGAAAACAGAAAAGAGTGAGACAAGCCAAGAAACAGAGTCTTAACTGTAGAGAACGAACTGATGGTTACTGGAGGGGAGGTGGGTAGGCAGATTGATTCCCTGTCCATGCCTGAGGACCTTGGCAGGCCTATTGACTTTTCTACTTTTCTTGGGAAGATCTTTAAATCTCTTTAAATAGCATTAATTCGGAAAACAGAAGAACTTCTGTTCTTTCCTTCCCCTCACCATTCACCTACTCACCAGCTGCTAGGGGAAAGGTGGGGTGGGGGTAAATCTGCCAGATTTTGTAGATAAAAATACAGGATCACTAGTTAATTTGAATTTCAGATGAATAACAAATAATTTTTAATATAAGTATGTCTTAAATATTGTATAGGATATACTTATAATAAAAAATTGCTCATCATACATCTGAAATTCAAAATTAACCGAGCATCTTATATTTTATCTGGCATCCCTAGGTGAGCACAGGGAAAAGAGGTTACTTTTTTTAATAGTCTCTACTTTCTTGAGTGACTTCACATTCCTTGGGCATGACGAATGGTGAAGGTGACTCATATGTGCCAGTTTGGGGAGTTCTTTGCATCTACTCTCAGGATCTGAAGGATACTCGCCATTCCCTCAGGATGCCTACCCCATTTAGCTCTTAGTCTGCCAGCTGTGGGACTGGCAGTCACAACCCTCTACGTTGTCTCATGGGAAGCAATGAGATATCTTTGTCCCCGTGCAGCAGCAAGTTCCTAGATTGGCCACCAAAGCGCTAATGAGCCAACTTTTGCATCTCCATTTTCAGGGAAGGCATCAACCTCAGTTTGCAGTGTTCCTGAAATATAGGAGCACACATCTCCTCAAGCAGTCGCCCTGAAGCCACTGTGTTTAATGTTGAAGGTAGCAACTTTCCCAAGGAGAGAAAGTGAGGACCCCATCAGACAGCTGCTAGTCTTTCCTCAGAAAATCTCACAAAACACTCCTCCTCTGAAAGGATCCATAAATTGTGGAATAGATTCCCAGATATTATGCTTGTAGAGTCTGTGCAGGGTGACTTAGCAACTCACTAGAGAATTCAGCAGTTACTTTATCTTGATGCCTAGTTGAAATTTCAATTTACATTCTGTTTTATAGGTTTCTTTTCTGGGAGAATTCTCACAACTTTTAATATAGCATACATTATGAGTCTACACGAAGGGGTGGGAATTTGCAGTGGTTCCCAAATGTTTTTAATTACATAAACTTTTTTCTTTTTCTTTTTTTTTCAGGGGATTTGAATAACATTGCTGTTCTGTAGCACAGAGTTGGGGATGTATTGCCCTAGAACATAATACGTTTTGGTGATCAAGAGCAAGATTAAGAGGCCTGAGTCCAGATTTGAATTCCAGCCCTGCCACTCCCTGTGTACCTTTAGGCTCTGTGCCTCCGTTTCTTTAATTATAGAGAATAGTATCTACTTTACTGAGTTGTTATGGAAGTGAAATTAGCCAAAACATGGTGAAGTTCCTGGAACAGTGCCTGGCACAGAACATGTGCTCAATAAACATCAGCTGCTATTTGTAGTAACCGCATCGGTGGCAGAAGTAGTAGTACTGGGGCTGCTTAGGCGATTGTTTTAAAACGGCAGAGTTTTAAATGCGTTGAGACACTGTGTCATTTTGCAAATCCCCATGTTTCTAATTTTACAGACATGAAAAGCAAACGTTTCCATACATTTGAATATGGCTAAGTGAATCAAAATGCCCCAAGTCCTTTAAATAATACTATAAAGTTTGTATCCTTTTGTGTTTAGAAACACAAAACTTTTTTGAAATGTTGAACATCATTTTCACCGTTAGAAGATTATATAATTAGGGATTACATTTATTGAGATCACTGGGTAGTTTTTAGAGAAGGGAAAGAGCTTAATCCGAAAGAAAAAGAACATCCTTAGCAACTTCAGGTGAGAATAATGGTTGCAATACGCAAAATTGCATAACCCAATTTCTAAAAATCGACCATCATTCCTGTCCTGTGATTTTTCACCCATCGCAGCTCTGCCTGAAGCCCCTGTCTCCTGACTGAGAGTACGAGACAAGCACATCACTGGGCTTGCATTTTGAGCAGTGCATTTTGAGCACATCTTGCACGTGAAACTCAGAAAGGGCAGAGAGAAAACAATCAAAAACACCAAGCTCTTTGGTGGGAATGTAAACTGGCACAGCCCCTCTGGAAAACAGTGTGGAGGTTCCTCAGGAAACTAACAATAGAACTCCCCTATGACCCAGCAATAGCACTGCTAGGAATTTACCCAAGGGATACAGGAGTGCTGATGCCTAGGAGCACATGTACCCCAATGTTCATAGCAGCACTCTCCACAATAGCTAAAACATGGAAAGAGCCTAAGTGTCCATCAACAGATGAATGGATCAAGAAGATGTGGTTTATCTATACCGTGGAATACTACATGGCAATGAGAAACAATGAAATCTGGCCATGTGTAGCTACATGGATGGACCTTGAGGGTGTTATGCTGAGCGAAATAAGTCAGGCAGAGAAGGACAAATATCATATGTGTGCACGTATAGGAGGATTAGGAGGAACTTAACAGAGGACCAAGGGGGAGAAGAAGGGCGGAAATGGTGGGGGAAAGGGAGAGAGGCAAACCATGAGAGACTCTTGAATGCTGACAAAAACTGAGGACTGGTGGATGTGTGGGGGAGGAGGGGTGGGCATGGAGGAGGTCACTTGTGGGGATGAGCACTGAGTGTTATGTGGAACTAATTTGACAATAAACTATTTGTAAAAAAAAAAAAAACAAAAACAAACAAAAAACAATACAAAACAAAACAAAACAAAAAAACCCCACCAAGCTCAGCCAGCACACACCTCAAGACCACTCATGTTAGACAGACGGTTGTAGCTTCACTTGCAGTAAATGGCACGAGGAAAGGTGGGTTCTGCATAACCTGGTGAAAAGTCCCAGTCAGAACGTTTGGTTCTGAGTAGTACAGAAACTGAGTGAGCAATTCAACAGACTGTATTGTTATTATTGTGAACTGTGCCTCTCCTACTTTCAGTAAAAGTGATGTGTTCAAGTCCTAACTGTTAGCACCTTGGAATGTCGCCCTATTTGAAGACAGGGTCTTCCCAGAGGTAATCAAGTTAAAATAAGGCCTTTAGGGTGGGCTCTGCTCCAGTAGGATCGATGTTCTTACACAAGAGGGAAATCTGGACACAGCCATCCACAGAGGGAACATGATGGGAAGGGATACAGGGAAAAGATGGCATCTACAAACCAAGGAAGGCTGGAAGCTACCAGAAACTGAGACAGAGAACAGAGCAGATCCTTCCCTAGAGGCTTTGCCGGGAGCATGGCCCAGCTGACACTCAGCTTTCAGACTTCTGGCCCTCACCACTGTGAGAGGACACATCTCCATGGTCCTAACCTACAGTTTGTAGTACAGTTACAGCAGCCCCGAGAAACTAATAAACTATATGAAACTATGTCTCTCCAAACATGCTAATTACTAAACATGGCTGTCCTATACTTTTTCCTGCCTACTGCCAACAGGTCATCAAAGCTCAGGACCTCCCCTTTGAAGTTGGTAGAAATTCTATGTAGAGGAAGCCCACACCACATCATGAAGATACAAGGGAGATAAACTGACAAGAATGCCATTTTAGTATTCTCAACTTTTTAAAAAGTTTATTTATTTTTGGGCAAGAGAGAGACACAGAGAGAGAGACAGAGCATGAGCAAGGGAAGGGCAGAGAGAGAGGGAGACACAGAATTTGAAGTAGGCTTCAAGCTCCAAGCTGTCAGCACAGAGCCTGACACAGGGCATGAACCCAGCAACTATGAGATCTTGACCTGAGCCAAAGTTTGGATGCTTAACCAACTGAGCCACCCAGGTGCCCCTTGATTTTTATTTCAAATGGTTAAGAGAGTATCTCTTTTACTGAAGGGGTCACAGGTATATTCTTCTGAGGTTGCCACATTTAAAAAGAAAACATTATTGTTAGAAACCAGCCATGTTACATGAAGAATACAGGCATGCCTCAGGGTACTACAGGTTTGGTTCCAGACCACTGAAATAAAGCATGTATCACAAAAAAGAGAGTCAAATGCATTTTTGGTTTCCCAGTGCATATAAAAGTTATGTTTACACTATACCATAGTTTAAGTGTGCAAAGCATTATGTCTAAAAAGCAATGTACATACTATCAATTAGAAATTACTTTATTGCTGAAAAAAGCAAACCATCATCTAAACTTCCAACCAGTCATAATCGCTAATCACAAATCATGATAACAAATACAATAATAATGAAAATTTTTTGAAATATTGCCAGAGATACCAAGATATGACACATAGACACGAAGCAAACAAATGCTGCTTTAAAAAAATGGCATTGATACACTTGCCCATCACAGAGTTGTCACAAACCTTCAATTTAAAAAAAAAAAAAGCAGTATCTGTGAAGCACAATAAAGTGGCACACAAAAAGACAAGGTGTGTCTCTAAATTTTGATTACAATGAATAAATCCAGGGAATCAAGCAGTGATAGCAAACCTGCAGCCTTTACTGGGTCTGATCCATTCCCGGTAACAAACAGGGGGAGAGCTGAGCCAGCTCAGCCCTGTGCATGCCAGCCCTCTGAGCCACCCTGGTGCCCTCACTACCAGGCTGAACTAGAGCAAAGCAGAGGGAAGAAGTAAGCTGCTTCCACAGGTTACCTACCTCTGCATGACCTGACCCCTGGCTATCTGCTGAAAATGTCCTCCTAATAAAAAAGAAATGGCTGAAATTTTTGGTGGCTTAATTGTTGTAAGATTCCTGGTAAAGCACTTTCCTCAAAGCATACCTCAGAAAATTCTCACAGGGGTTCAAAACATTTTCCCTTTTTTTTTCCTATTGTTCTTTTCTCTTCGATCTTCCTGCAAAACATCCTACAGAGATCTTTACTTCTCAGGCCTGTAATCGGAGTAGGGGCGCATGTCAAGTCCAAAGTCTCCAGATAGAAAGATTAGACCAAAGAAAATAAGGCTGTAAATTTCATGGGATCTGACACTGGCAACAGTAGCTCTGGAGCTTTGCATGAGGACCTTCTCCATTTGGTTACAGAACCTCAGTTTCCTATGCATGAAAGGAGGAAATTGTACTGTATGGCTTCAAATGACCCTTGCACCTTGAAAATCTTATGACTTTGATTCTTTATTCACACAAAAAAGTAGGGTATGAAGTGCCCAGGTGGCTCAGTCCAGTTAGTGTTCCACTCGTCATTTCAGCTTGGGTCATGATCTCACGGTTGGTGAGCTCGAGCCTGCAATCAGGCTCCATGTTGACAGTGCAGAGCCTTTGGGATTCTCTGTCTCCCTCTCTCTGCCCCTCCCCACTCATGCTCTCTCTCTCTCTCTCTCTCTTAAAATAAATAAACTTTTTAAAAAAAGTGTAAGATACAGATGCAGCAATGATCTCTCACTTTAGGTTAATTTTAGAGAGAACAAAAAGAAGCAGCGTCACTAAAAAGATGGAGACATTACCAAAGGGGAGTCGAGGGCTTTTGCGGTAGATTCCTGAGGAAAGTGTTACAATATTAAATGATCTGGTATGAAAATAGAGAAGTAAGACTTGCAAGTGCAAGAGACTAAGCCATTCCCAGGTAGTGGGTCCTACTGGACAAGCAGAGGCCTTGGTGTCTCTCGCTCCTTCTGGCTCACTTTCTGCACTTCATATTCCATCAGATTTGAGTCCACAGTCCTTCTATAATTAGTGGACTATCTCTCTGTCTCTATCTCTCTCTCTCTCATTCTCAGATGAAACAAAACTCTTACTTCACCCTGAAGATACCCCTTATATTCTTGCATTAGATCAGATGAGGTATCAGGCTCCCAGGAGGAAAGAGATGGCTTGCCAAAATTACAGTAATTCAAAGGGGCTTAATAAAGATGGATAAAAAGGATAGTGCAGTAGCCCAAAATTGGTAACAGAGCTTATATCTGTGTTCCAAAGGAAGCGGACGGGGAGAATTGTGAACCGGAAGGAAGAGTGGTTCAGCCTGGAGGCTGCCAGCCTGAAGCAACAGTGAAGACAGGGAGCCAAAGGAATAAATACGCTTGAAGCTAATACAGGCATGTTGGAAACACTTCAATCCTTGCCAGTTGAAGTACTTCCTGAAATAATTCTCTTAATGTCCCCAATCTGGTAAAAATGTATCCTTACTGAGGAAAAAGCCAGAGGTAGAAAATTTTTGTGCCAAAGCACACTCAAAGCAATGCAGAATTTTTGGTGTGGGATAGATATAAGTAGGAGAATCTGAAATGATTCCTTACTCCCAGAATAAGCTCCTCTACCTGAGATAAAAAGCTCGTCAAAAAAAAAAAAAGTTATTTTTTGTAATTAAATAAAAGAGAGACTGGTTTTTTCTTTGGAAACACTCAATGTGAATACAGTTAAGCAGTGACCAAACTCCTAGACTAAAAACAGGGGGAAGTGACTCTTGAGCCCTCTTTTAAACAGCCAGCATTTGTTTCAGAAGGCCATTGGGGTCCCACTTCTACAGTCTTAGCATAGAGGTATTTCAGTCCAAGAATCTTCTTTCAGTCCAAGGATCTATTTTAATTGCATTTCAACCCCCCAACCCCCCGCGCCTCCCCCCCCCCGACCCCGCCCAAAGCATAACCCAAATTCTCTGCAGTGTCTAACCCCGGGTAGCAAATATATGGCAAAAGGTTTCCACTTTTCACTCCCATACTCACAAGACTATGTGACTAATCAACTGTTTCTAATTCTTGGAAACTGTGAGATATGATAGTGTCTCTGTCAACAAATTCTCTGTTAACCAAAGGAATTAGCTTCTGCATCCTTCCTCTTTTAGTCCCTTCAGGCCTTTCAAAATGGTATTAGTACATACTACAAAAACCTTGTTAAAGCCTATTGCAATAAGTCATTACACATAATAATTGTTCACTCCCCTACAATTAACCTTCTGCTGGCATTGCTCATAAATTAATGCTTCTCTTTCTTATCTGCTCCTATGAATCTTGTAACATCCCTAGGGCTAAGGAGTAATCATAACTAATTAACATTTATTCTTCAGGTAAGTCATGCTATAAATAATCTGGTAAACAATGTGTTTTCTTACTAGCTTGTCATTTACAACCTAAGCCAGAATTCTTCCACTTCAGAATGAAAACAGAGTTTAATTGAAGCAAAGAGAACATCAGCTTAGGGGTATATAGCATTCCTTCTCTGTCTTATGCTTTAAGATACATCAGATGAAATCCTGAAATACCTATGTTGGAGCTGGGGAGCTGAGGGCAGGGATAAGCTTTCCTGATGTTGAAGATACAGGTAATTTTTAAGGTAATGTAAGATGCTTAAAAAACTTGTTATATACAATAAGTAGGTAACAAATATAAACCAAGACTAGCTTCAAGGGGGTGTAAATGATTACATGATGATTTACTTTATGGTCCATTCAATTGTTCAATAATTGTTAATCATTACCAAGCCAAACATTTGCCAGGCACTGCTATTGGCATTGTGTAGAGGCTCTTCCTAAACTTTAGAAGTTTCCAGAAGGACAACTACCAGATAACTTCACATATTACCTCTAGATCAGTCTGAAACAGGTGGGATAGGGATTAGCGTGGATAGATCATAGATCCAGCCCAATTTGACTTTTCCTATAATTTTGCAGCATTTTTATTGTAGATATTGATTTACTCAAACATATAACAATAATACTACCCAATCCAAACCCTTTGATCTGAGCGATGCTAAAGAATATGTATAAACAGACAAAAATAAACATTCCAACTGAAGTCCTGTCAGTTCATCTGATTAAAATTCTATTTTTTGAAAGATGGATGCTTTGGTCAAATAGTTGACTTTTCTACCCTGTGTAAAGGGCTAAATCGGTTTCTCTAATATCAAAGTTTCCTTTTCCACCAATTTTATTCACTATCCTGCTGCCCAAAGTCCCGTGTCTAAAGATACCAGTCTAATATCACGCAGTCCGATGATAATAATGCTGAGTGCTTGCCAACAAGAAAGAATGCTCATGGAATATGATGCCTAGTGACTAAACTATTTTAAAATGCTACTGGTTTGCTTTGTTTCTAGAGGATAAACACCCAGGAACAATAATGAAAGTTCAAAAAAGCCAAATTACTTCTTCCCTCTTTGACCACATAAATTACCTCCTTCTTTATAAACAAGTGATTATTACAAAGTGGGTTAAAAGGAGTTTAAATTTAGGTTTCATTTAGAATTTCTTGGCCACATATTTTGTTTTTCTGCTATTATTTAAACATTATTTTGTTGCACACGTCATTCCAAGTACTTACACATTGTTGTGATTTTTTAAAATGTAGGTAGAAAGCAATGGAGGGGAAACATAGCACGGGTTACGAAAACGGTCACTGAAACCAAATTTATCTCAGGAAGAAAAGGAAACCAACAGTGCAGCTTAAGCAAAAAGATTTTTCTAATATTGTACTTGCTGACTCTGGGGTGACTGACAGTTAGGAGAGTAAACACATCCACCCTTTTCTACTTTTGGAAATACCTTCCCTTTAAACTCATCATGCAGAATCTTACCTTAGAGGGGACGATCACAGGCTACTACATCACTGCTCCTTTATTCAAACTAAAAACCATACCTTGGTGTTTATAAAAAGTTAAATCAAATCCAGAAAGCCAAATAAGAGACAAATAGCAGAAAAAGAAGGAAACCAGATGTAACTGAAGGCTTTTTTTTTTTTTTTAATCTCTTTGGCTTCAGCTAAGGTTGAGGTTAGCCTGAGCATTGCGTGCCATTCTTGAAGGGCCCTAAGGGCTGACTCATTTGCTTTATCATTTCTTGTGAAAACGAGAGGTGGCAACCATCACTGGAGAGCAAAGGGTGACTTGGTGACTGATCTCTTTACTAAAATGAGGAAAGCAATCACACGCGATGCTCAGAATCTCCCCGCTTCCAGAGAAACCCAGCAGCTTTATAGAAAGGAAGTTATTTCTATCTAAGAAGACAGGTGGCAACTGAAAATACAAATGAAGAAAAGAAAAATAAACATTTTTTTCAG
Source organism: Proteles cristata cristata (assembly GCA_017311185.1). NCBI lineage: Eukaryota > Metazoa > Chordata > Mammalia > Carnivora > Hyaenidae > Proteles > Proteles cristata. Next base: position 374,307 of record JAESUZ010004710.1, read on the forward strand.
ATATGTATCAGCGGTTACAAATAATGAATATTATTCCACTTTTCTTAACTGTATATTGCAAGTCAAAATAGACTTGATCATTGTGTTTTTAAAGTTCTGTCTTTCTAAAGTTCCCTTTCTAAATACACCACTTTACTCTTAACTGTCCAAAGAACCTGTTAGAGTTTACTTCCTCTAAAACAGGTGCAACTTTAGTTTATCTATACCATGGAATACTACATGGCAATGAGAAACAATGAAATCTGGCCATGTGTAGCAACCTGGATGGACCTTGAGGGTGTTATGCTGAGCGAAATAAGTCAGGCAGAGAAAGGACAAATATCATATGTGTGCACGTATAGGAGGATTAGGAGGAACTTGACGGAGGACCAAGGGGGAGAAGAAGGGCGGAAATGGTGGGGGAAAGGGGGAGAGGCAAACCATGAGAGACTCTTGAATGCTGACAAAAACTGAGGACTGGTGGATGTGGGGGGGAGGAGGGGTGGGCATGGAGGAGGACACTTGTGGGGATGAGCACTGGGTGTTATGTGGAAATGAATTTGACAATAAACTATTTGTAAAAAACAAAACAAAACAAAACAAAACAAAACAAAAAAAAACAGGTGCAACTTTAATAGAACAGTGGGGGCAAAGGCAACCCACTCACCCGAAGTGTTAAGGAATGAGCATGGGTGCAGTGAGCAGAGGAGGTAGGAAGTGATAAATGCCCTAAGAGAAGTCATGGGAAGGTCAAAGTTCCTTCTCTCCTGAGGCAGTGGGGCTGGACCTTTGATTGAGCTGAGCTGCAGAGACAGACACTGATGTCCTTCCCTGTGGATTTGGGAAGGAAACAGCAAGAACAACAACCTTGGTTGAGCACTTAACTGAAGTGGGAGAGACAGACACTGGTTGTTTTTTTTTTTTTTTAAGTTTATCTATTTTGAAAGAAAGAGAGAGAGAGAGAGAGAGCACAAGCTGGAGAGGTCAAAGAGAAAGACAGAATCCCAAGCAGGGTCTGCACCATCAGCACAGAGCCCAATGTGGGGCTTGAACTCATGAATGGTGAGATCATGACCCAAGCTGAGATCAAGAGTAGGACGTTTAACTGGACTTTGCCACCCTGGCACCCCTGAGACAGACACTTTTCTAAACAACTTACAAGCATATCTATTTTAATCCTTAAAACAACCTGGAGAAGTAAATATTATTATCCCGGTTCTAGAAATGAGGAAGTTGAGACACCAAGTTGAAGGAGAGTAAAACTAATGATATCCAGGAAGACTCATCCCATTGCCATTCTGCAGTCCCCATGTTTCAAAAGCACACCTGTGTTCTATGTTACTAATCAACATTTTTGTATTACTTCAACTAGTAAAACACATTCTCTTCTATTATCTCAATTTATCTTCATTAACACATTGATAGGGTGCTCTTGTTAGTAAGCTTGTTACTCAGGTGAGAAAAATGAGTCTCGAGATTGCTCATCCAGGAAATGGTAGAGCCTCAACCAGAACAAATTCTGTGCCCTCAATTCTTCTGTTCTTTCAGTTTGGCCTCTTGCCTTTCATCTCTGCTCCCCTCCTCTCCTTATGATTCATGGGAAGGCTGTGATGTCTGTAAATTCTCACATCCACCTGCAGCCAAAATTGAAGCTTTAGTCCATCAGCTTTCCAGCTTTGATTCCTGTTAACACATAGAGGCCCTTAGGAGAAAGGGCACTTTAATCTTTCATCGGCCATTTGCACTTCAGTGAGACCAAGGGTCTGAGATCAGGCTTTTTTTTTTTTTTTTTAATTTTAACATTTATTAATTTTTGAGAGAAAGAGACAGCATAAGCAGAGGAGCAGAGAGATAGGGAGACACAGAATCAGAAGCAGACTCCAGGCTCTAAGCCATCAGCACAGAGTTCAACGTGGGGCTCAAACTCACGATTCTTGAAACCATGACCTGAGCTGAAATCAGCCGCTTAACCAATTGAGCCACCCAGGCATCCCTGAGATGGGGCTTTCTTAAACTCTACTTCTTAGAGCAGTCTTCAGTTCACAGCAAAACTGAAGGGAAGGTACAGAGATTTCCCATACACCCTTTGCCCCTACACAGGCACAGCCTCCCCCAGCAGCAATATCCACCGCTAAAGCAGAACATTCGTTAGAATTGATGGATGTACAGAAACAGTTCATTATCACGCCAGATCCATAGTTCATATCAGGAATCACTTTTGGTGTTGCATATTTTATGGTTTGGATGAATGCATAATGACGTGTATCCACTACTACATTATCACACAGAGGAGTCTCACTGCCCTAAAAATCATTTGTCTTCTGCCTATTCATCCCTTCCTGCACCCTAACTCCTGGAAACCATTGATCTTATCTTATCTATCTCTCTAAAATCAGTTTTTCACTGGAGTAGATGAGCATAAAAACAACAAAGAAACAAAAAACATAAAAACGAGGGCATTTAATACTTAAGGTATATAGGGTGATGTGGGTTGGGAAATTAAAGATCTAAAGATAAACCCTAGCAACCTTATAAGTCAGGTAGAGACACACCTCTCTCTGCCTCACCCATGCCCACGTCTTTCTGAGACTCAGCTCATTCAAACCTTTTTAGCTCTGAAAACCTATGTTGAAACAAAATCTTACATTTATATACATAAAGTATTAACTAAAAATGTGATTGAAAGAAGTTTCTTAGAATGAAAGCTTAACTATTTTAATGAAAGTTATATTTTTACATGCACTTCAGGATCAACGTTTGCTGGGAGGATCTGACCTATTCTTTTTAAATTTTTATTTATTGTATGGCATTAAAAAAAAATTCAGTATCTGCAAATGGTTCTTTGAGCATGAGCATGAGCATGAGCAAGGGAAGGGCAGATAGAGCAGGACACACAGAATCCAAAGCAGACTCCAGGTTCGGGGCTGCATCAAACAGCTGATGCAGGGCTCCACCATGAGATCATGACCTGAGCTGAAGTCAATGCTTAACCAAGTGAGCCACCCAGGTGCCCCTGCCAGTGGTCCTTTAAAAGAACTCGCCTTGCAGTCTCGGACTATTTCCATTAAGCTGAATCAGAACTTTTGAAGGGCACTAATTTCTTGCATTCATTAGTATAAATACAAAAGTCTGACACATATCTAAAATGTACAGTTAGCATTAACGCCATCTGTATAAAAATATCAAAATATGACCAACTTTTGTGCTCAATTGCTTCTATCTGAGTGCTGATGTATGAGAAAAACATTCACCAAAAGGCATTCCTGGGTCTTGCCAGGAACACAATCATGTAAGCATTATCATGGTGTACTTTTAGTGGCATGCATTTATGGGCTTAACTCTTACAAATGTGAAGCTATAAACCTTTTTAAATAAATCTCATATCTGCAAGAGTAATATATGAACAGAGCCAGGGTAAACTCCTGAAGAGAAGACCATTGAAGAGGACTAGCCTTGCCAGTTATTAGAAGATATTATAAAGCCCTAGTAATTAAACTGTGTGTTGGAATTGATAGACAATGAACAAGAACAGGGTACAGAAATAGACCCAAATATATATGAGACATGAATATGATAAAGTTGAGCACTTCAGTGTAAAAAAGATGACTTTACCATTTCTGGGGGAAAAAAGCCATATGGAAAACAACAAAAAAAGAACCTGGATCTCTCTCATCCCTTATGTCAAAATACATTTCTGGTGCAGGGATGTGCTAGACCTGGCATACGCTGGCAGGATCCCATCGTGCACATCTTTTCCTAGCCAACTCTGTGTTCCGTTCACACTGATAGCTGATAATTGGGCGAGATGGGAGTGTTTACACTTCGGTAATTGGCAAATACTACAGATCAGGCCTTTGGTTGTTTTTTGAGACCCAATTTTCCAGTCACCACTGCTCTTGGAAACAAATCATACAAGACACGAATCAGAAGATAGCATGAAGATTTTTCTTTCAATAATCTTAGAGGTGGTAGAGAAAGGTTTTTATACAATCCAAAATATTTTTTAAAAGATACACTTAAAAAAAGTAAAAATCTTCTACTCTGAAAAAATTCTATAAGTAATCTGAAAACTAAAATGTCAAAATAAGGAAATAAAAATATACATATAAAGAAGGGCTCATTTTTTTATACAAGGAGCTCTAACAAATTAATGGGGGAAAGCTGAGCAATTTAATATAAAGATGAAAGACAGCAATTGACAGTTTACAGAAACAAATATAAATGACTAATAAATATATGAAAAACATGCTCAACCTCATGCATAACTAGGAAATGAAATATATATATATATATTTTTTAAATCTATAAAGTGGTAAAAATCTAGTGTGAGCTGTGATGTTGAGGGTGGATGTGGGGGAGTCCATTCATTCAGTGTGCGACTTTGTTAAATTAAGCTGAACATTATTAAGTAAAATTTACAATTCACAGTCTTTCTAACTCAGTAATTTTACATCAGGAATTTGTTTTATAGACTTTCAGAGTCTCATAAAAATGAGGAGACATGGATGATTGTAACAATACTGTGTTTGTAGTAGTTACCTATTACTACATAAGAAATTACCCCAAGACTGAAAAAGCTTGAAGTCATATTAAACATTATTATCTTATACAATTTCTGTGTCTCAGGAGTTGGAAAGCCACTTAGCTGGGCAGGTATTTTTCAGGAGACTGTAGTCAAGGTGTGGGCAGAGGCACCTGAAGGTCTGACTGGGGCAGGAAAATCCAGTTCCAGTGTGACTCACTCATATGGCTGACAAGTTGAAGGAAGTCTCAGTTCCTCATCCCAAAGACCTCTCAGTCGGATTGATGGAGCGTCCCCATGACATGGTAACTGGCTTCCACCAGACTGAGTGACCCTTGAGAGAGCAAGGCCGAAGTCCCAATACATTTTATGATCTACTTCTGGAAGTAATCCATCACCATATCCATAATATCTTCTTGTTACACAAGTTAGCTCAATCCAGTGAGGGATGGGAATACACCAAGGGCATGAATACCAGTGGGGGAGACTCACTGGAGGCCATCTTTTGAGACTGATCGCAACATCCACTAGTCATGTGAAGACTACATACATTTCTTAACTTAATGAAATGTCGTAGAACCTTTGAAAAGAAGGAAGCGGGAGCAACCTAAATGTGCTGCTATGGGAAAAATGCCCTAATGTGAAGCACTCATTTATGTCTTTATAATAAGAATCTCTGAGTATTCTTATAAATAAAGGCCTATATGCATAGCTGCATAATTATATACATAAGGGTACACAATTTCTGCAACAGTTCATAAGGAGTGTTTTTTTTTAATGTTTTATTTATTTCTAGGAGAGAGAGAGAGAGACAGAATGAGCAGGGGAGGGTCAGAGAGAGAGGGAGTCACAGACTGAAACAGGCTCCAGGCTCTGAGCTGGCAGTCAGCACAGAGCCCGACGCGGGGCTCGAACCCACGAACCACGAGATCATGACCTGAGCGAAAGTCGGACGCTTAACCGACTAAGCCATCCAGGCGCCCCAGTTCATAAGGAGTTTTATTAGTGGGCAGTGGGGAGGTGGTAGTGGTAACTTTGTTTTATGCACTGGTAATGTTTGAAAAAAATGTTACTATGCACATATAGTACATTCATAATTTTAAAAGCTAGCTTAAACATATGCTTCACAGATATTTACAGGACAGATAAACAAAGGGGGATATCATTTTAGCCAAGCTCAGACAGGCTTCCTACTTACTCTAGCTCCTGCTCAGAGGTGCTAAGAGATAAGCAGGAAAAACACAAGAGGGTTTTCTGAATTGAGGATTGAGTGCTATGAAGTCTCCCTAATCTCCAGGTCTCCAGACTCTGCAAAAAATGAGACAGGAATTATCCCAGAGTAAAACTCTGCTGTGGTAGATTTCTCCCTATTCTGAGGTCACAGAGTCCTATGGCAGTGAGAACATGCAGGAATGGCAAGGTTCGCAGTGGGTAGCAGTTACACAGGGTCACTCCACCATGAAAAGCCTCTCAGCACCTCTGTGTTAGTGAAACTCAGCTCTCATGGATTCCCAGAGCATCTGCTGCTGGGAAAGCAGGGCATGTGAACCTCTATCCTGGAAGATCCTCAGGGACCACAGCTGCAAGAGTGATCACTCTTGATGGATTATCACGATGGGAATGTGGATGCAGGAAAGCCTGTGCTGTTTATTACAAGGTCAAGCTTGTATTACAAACTTGTATTATAAGATCAAGAGGAGTTCTGCTGGGTTGAGGGAGAGGGCAGCTGAGAAGCGTCTGTAGTGAGCATGAGCAAGATAGAGTTACGGATTTTTAAGGAATCTTCCTAAAAGCTTATATCAAAATGCCAAAACCACAGTGATAATAATTATAACAATGCAGTTGATGTTTATTGAATGCTGATTATTCATTTACTAATTGTGTCTATTTTACAGTTTAAAATGCTGAGAATAGGAAAAGACCAGCAATCTTCCCAGGGGTATTACATAACTTTTTTTTGAATTTCAGTTTTAACAAATAATTAAACACTTTTTTGAATCAAACATTTTAAAGTTTTTAAATTTATTTTGGGAGAGAGAGAGCAGGCACAGGGGGTAGAGTGGCTGGTGGAGGGGAGAGACGACTACAAGCAGGCTCCGCACTGTCAGTACAGGCACCGACGAGGGCCTCAGACTCCCAAACCATGAGATCATGACCCTAGCAGAGATCAAGAGTCAGATGCTTAACCAACTGAGCCACCCAGTCTCCCCTGAATCAAACATGTTAAAGGTACTTCTGCTCAAGAAATCAGAAAACTACTGTTTTGCTGGTCTAACACTGAACCAGTGAGCAGAACTTACAGAAGGGCAAATTTCTGTTCGGTATAAAGTATAAACTTATTCATAATTGAAGTGTCAATTATGGAAGGACATTTCCTGAGACAGAAAGCTCCCCATCACTGGAAGTGTTCAGGCAGAATCGCAACTGCCACCTGTTAAGTATATTCTAGACAAATATGAGTAGCACCCCGTTGGTTCCTTTCATATCTAAGCTCTGATGTTGCCACTGAGAATTAGAGGCTTCACGTCTGTTACCCTTCAGGTTGAACTGAGCTGAGTCTGCCGATTACAGAAGACGTGATTAGATTTCCCAAGATTGAGGGGTTTTAGTAATAATAGTAAATATATACATAGCACTTAATTATGTGCCTGGCACTGTTTTAAGTGTATGACATATATTAACATACACGATCCTTTCTATCACCCTAATGAGGTGTGTATTATTTATACAGAATTATCTAAGATCCTAACCTCAAAATCTGACTCCCAAATCCATGCTCTTCAACACTGTGATATTGCAGTGAGATAGCTGCAATTTATCCCTACAAGGGGAGAAGAGTTTAGCTCAAACACTGCAGATAAATGAATAAACAGACACAGGAAGTGGTTTTTTATGTAATAGGGAGTTTCTGTCCATGTTTCCAGTTCTGTCTCCAAATCACAGGTTGATACTTTGAAAAAGTCAGTGCCAGAAAAGTCTCGATATTATTAACATTCCTTATTTCTGAATTCAGTACAAGTCAGTTTAACCTAAACATTTTAACTTAATGGAGAAAAAAAGAGATAAGGAGAAAATCTTAAAAACAGGTTAGTAGAGTGTAAGTTCCCTAGCCTTTTTTTTTTCTTTATTTTTTGCATAACAATAGGATTTGTTTTCACAGATCAACAACTTTGCACATTTACAGGTTCCTTATTGAATGCAAACCATGGTCAAGTGCTAAAGGTGGCCAACTGTAAGGCAAAGTCACTCTGACTCAGGAGCTTTCCCACCTCAGTGATTCAGAGTCAGACTACTTGTGGCTCTACACTTGGCTCCCTCCTGTACGGCAAATACACCTACCACACCCCACCCCACTACACCCACTACCCCAACCCCGCCACACCTCAGTTTTTCTCATACATGTAATGGGGATAATAGTACCTGTCTCATAGGAATATTTGTTTCCTTTTTTTTTTAACGTTTATTCATTTTTGAGATACAGAGAAAGACAGAGTGTCATCAGGGGAGGTACAGAGAGAGGGAGACACAGAATCTGAAGCAGGTTCCAGGCTCTGAGATAGCTGTCAGCCCAGAGCCCAACACAGGGCTCAAACCCACAAACTGTGAGATCATGACCTGAGCTGAAGTCAGACACCCAAACAACTGAGCCACCCAGGTGCCCCCTCATAGGAATACTTATAATACTGAGTAAGTTAACTCATGTAATTTTAGAACAGTGCCTGATACCCAGTAAATCACCAATTAGGTTAGCTATTAATGTTAGCTAGTATGAGGAGAAATAGTGCATTTATTATTATTTTTAAATGTTTATTTTTTTATTTTTTAAGAGATTGTGAGCAGAGAAGGGGAAGAGAGAGAGGGAGACACAGAATCTGAAGCAGACTTCAGGCCTCTAAGCTGTCAGCACAGAGCACGACGCTGGGCTTAAACTCATAAACAATGAGGTTATGACCTGAGCCAAAGTTGGATGCTTAACTGACTGAGCCACCCAGGTGTCCCAGAAACAGAGCATTTAAATGGAAATCTAAACTTACAAAGACATAAATGATACTGCTGAGCAGTATGTGAGAATCACATGAATTACAGATACTAACTATGCTTGGGGTCAATGTGTGATGAGATGGATACAGAGAGAGCATTGGGGCTGACTGTCAGGGTGGGGAGGTTTCTGCACGTCCAGGAAACAAATTCTTTTGCCCACCTTTGATGTGGCATACTTTCAAATGCTGTCATGAGTCTGTGCTGTACACTTGACCATAAGGGAAAAAACAAAAAACAAAGAAGAGCATTGAAAAGTTAAACAATAGATGGGAAACAGTGCTAAATAAAAGAACTAAAACACACAGAGGGTAACATGTTATTTCCTTCTGTAGTAAATAAATACATATATATGTATGTGTGTATATTTTTGTATATATGTGTGTGTGTGTGTATACATATACAAGAAAACCTTGGTTTGTGAGCATAATTCATTCAGAAAACATGCCTGTAATTCAAAGCACTTGTATTTTTTTAATAATTCTTTTTTTCACATTTTTAAAATGTTTTTTATTTATTTTTGAGAGAGAGAGAGAGAGACAGCGTGAACAGGGGAGGGTCAGAGAGAGAGAGGAAGACACAGAATCTGAAAGAGGCTCCAGGCTCTGAGCTAGCTGTCAGCACAGAGCCTGACGCGGGGCTCGAACCCACGAACCATGAGATCAAGACCTGAGCCAAAATTGGACGCTTAACTGACTGAGTCACCCAGGTGCCCCTTAAAAAGACTTTTAAACAAGCACTTCACGAAAGAGTCACACGGATGTTGACTACATTACAATAATGAAAAACTCTTGTCCTATACTGTATTTAATTGAACTGGCAATAAGGCAGCAGAGGAAAGGGTCTCCATCCACTGGCAGCCTGACCTAGAATGAATCAAAGCATTCCAAAGCTTACTCTTGTAGAGAAAAGCAAAGGACTGTCCGTAGGTGCTTTGAAGTGACAAAAAAATACACTAGTGCCAGTTGTGAGCCCCTTCCAACATTCTGAAAAATCACTGATTTCTACCAAACACCATGGATTGGGACTGAGCACCAAGCATGGAAGATGATCACCCACAATCCCGCAGCGAGTGAGTGACAGAGAGAGAGAGAGAGAGAGAGAGAGAGAAAACCATTGGGTCAGTTGTGATCATGTGATGTTTGGCATCACGTACTACTCATTGCAAGACATCGCTCATTTTTTGCCAAGTTAAAATTTATTAGAAATGTTTGCTTGTCTTACAGAATACTTGCAGAACAAGTTACCTGGAAACCAAGGTTTTACTGTATATGTGTTTAATATTTCGATATATGTGTAAATATCTATTACTGAATTGTTTTCCACTTTTCCAGCTAAATTTCTCCTTCAGATGACTCAAATTTCTTAGCTTTAAAAATAATGATTATTTTTGACATTGACCAGAAAAAGTGAAAAGCAATTTACTGAAGCATCTCTGTGTAAGGTAAACACATGTGGGCATTTACAGTTCCAGCTGGAAGGGAAACAAGTGTATGTTCTTCCAGACGAATCTCAACTACTCCTTCAAGTGTGAACTACTCATTTGTCTACTTTTCTATCTCATGACTTGTTTTAATGTGTTTGGTATGGTTTTCACTGATTTACTAGGTACCCAATGTTTGGACAACAACCAGGTTACTAAGCTCTTTCCCACACATTATGTCACAGTAATGTCGAGAGGTGCACATTACTCATTCTGGCTACAGAGGAGGTAACTTGAGAAGACAGTCTGTGTGACTTTCCCTAGATCACTAAGGGGTAATCGGTCTGTCTGGGGCTGGATAGTACAGGAATATTATGCAAGATTTCAGAAATGATCAGTATGCATTTAAGGGTTCCCTGGCGTCTGGTTAAAAAAGGAAAAGTAGGGGGGAATAATACAGAGTCTCTGCTTATAATTTTTTTGGTGTTGCCATTTATTGGTCTTACTCTGATTTCATTTTTGTTCTTGTTTTCCTTCTGAAAGGAAGCTAAAGGGTTATTTTTTCCTCACAAGCTTCAGAACCCTGCCAGAGAGAGCAACTAATTCCCACAACCCCCTAACTGTGGTCTGGGGTCTCTATTCAGGGGAATAGGAGGGGGAGTGATGGAACAAGAACCCCCTGCCAGCAGCAGGGGCACACGGGACTGCTGGGTCCTGGGCAACTTTTCCCAGAACTGCCCCATTGCCTCATCCTCATTAGGGATTAAAGTAAATTGTTAAAGCCAAACTGCGGCATTAGCACCTAGAAACCATGGCCTAGGTTAGCAGAACTACTTCCTACTATGAAGCACGTTAGCAGAAGTGGTGGTTCAAGACGGGCCTGTAACAACGTGAGGGATTTTTACAAGAGCCTGGAGGTTGAGGGGAGGGACGTTGGAGGAGAGGTCGGCAGAAAGCCCAAGGTACCCTCAGGGACCTATTCATAAACAGTCCTTGGCCACCAAAAAGGTGAGGAGCTTCACCCAATCCTGGAAATATGAACTTGTGGCCTGATGCACTCTTGGAATTCTGAGTCTCTTTAGTGTAAAATGGAAGACAATAAAGATTAAGAGAAGCTTCAAGGATTAGGGAAAGTGGAAAGGGGGCATGTACTGAGGAAAAGAAAGGCAGGTGGAGGGTAAGGGCAAGGAGAAGGCGTTAGTGGTATGATGGTTAATTTTATGTGTCGACTTGGATGTGCCACAGTGCCCACATAGATGGCCAAAAATTATCCTGGATGTTTCTGTGAGGGTGTTCTCAGTGAGATTAACATTTAAATCAGCAAATTTTGAGCAAAGCAGATTATCCTCCATAATGTGGGTGGGCCTTCTACAATCCTCTTGATAATGGAGCATAAGGGAAACTGAGGGCAAAGCTCAAGCTAGCACAATCCCCCACCCCAGGTGGGATATGTGTGCTATTCCTCAGGCACCCCTGGCTGCCCAAGAACAAAGGAAAGGAAAGAAAACAAATGGTTAACTGATAGAGATCACAGTCATCCAGGACAGGAGTCTCCATCAGTTTACAAATGTCTTAGTAAATTACAAGAAAAAGACAATCTTATCAATAGCCTAATCTCCAGAAGCCTATAGACTCAGTTTCCTGGAGCCCTTAATATCACCTCCCCCTCCACCCCAAGAGTGATGTGGGGAACAAAGGCAAGAAGGAAATCACAGGTAAAATTAACTTTCTTTATAATTTAACAATAATTTATAATATAACAGTGCAGCCCATTGAGGCAAATACACAGTATAACATTTCTCCAGGAACCCCCTGCTATCATATAGTTAATGTCTTACAAGAGGGAAAACAACCTTAGCTTGGCAATAGCAAAGCCCCTGACATTTTAGGAGTCCTCTTTAGCATCTGAAAGTCCTTCTGGGGGCCTTCCTTTATCTTTACCTCCCCCAACTCCATAGTATACAATCAGTCACTCCTCACAATCCCAGTGCAGCTTTTTCTGCCCACGGGTCCTGTGCCTGTGCCTTAATAAAATCACCTATTTGCACCAAAGATGTCTCAAGAATTCTTTCTTGGCCGTTGGCTCCAGACCCCCACCACTCCAAAACCTCATCTCTCTGAAGGCCTGAAAAGAACAAAAGACCCAACCAGCTACCCCTGAGCAAGAAGAAATTCTGCAATACTTGGCTTCATTTGGACTTGAACTGAGACAATCTGTTCTTTCTCAGGTCTCCAGTCTGTAGGCCTTAAGATGTGAACTACAGATTTTGGACTTGCCAGCCTCCATAATTGCATAATGTGATTGCTTAAAATAGATCTCTTTTACATACATACATCTATGTATGTGTGTGTGTGTGTGTGTGTGTGTGTGTGTGTGTGTGTATACCCATACCCATAGATATCCTACTGGTTTGATTACTCTGGAGAACCCTGATTAATATGAGTTGTCATCTTCAGGCTGGTGAAAATTGCAGCTGGTGAACAAAAACCAGGGATACAGCACAAAGAAGCCAAACTGTGGCTCTGTTTGGCAAGCATATGGGTACTGGCTATACTCTTGGCTTCTTAATTTCTCAACATCAGTTTCTCTTTGCTAACCTTTCTTACTTTTAATTGAATTGATTCCATCATATCTTATGTGTTATTATAAATCACCTTAATTCTTTTTAGGATAAGTTAGAAGTAGAAATAAATAAATAGATTCTTATCATTTGAAGCAATTTTATACGGCTAGATTTAGATTTCTATATATAAGGAAAGAACATATAAACTATTCAAATTGAAGGAAAAAATGATGAGGAGATATAACTGACAAATTCCCAGAATTTAAAAAGATATACAATGAAGTCCAAGTGTGCATGCGAGGGAAAATATGTTAGTAACAGAAAATATTTTTTTAGGCTTATTTATTTTTGAGAGAGGGAGAGAGAGAGGGAAAGAGAGAGAGAACACACACATAAGCAGGAGAGGGGCAGAGAGAGAGAAAAATAGAGAGAGAGAATCCCAAACAGACTCTGCTCTGTCAGCAGCAGAGCCCAACATGGGGCTCGAACTCACAAACCGTGACATCATGACCTGACCCAAAATCAGGAGTTGGATGATTAACTGACTGAGTCACCCAGGTGCTCCCAAAAGAGAAAGTACTGAAATTAATCCAGAGGACAAAACATCAAGCCACAGAGATGTGATAAAGAACCAAAAACCTCTACATTAAAAAAAATAAAGGACACTTTACGAAAGGGGGAAAATGAGTTTTTGTTAGTTTATCTGCCTAAATTTTTATGAGATTTATGGAATTAAAAATATTTTATGGTGGGAGAAAATTAAAAGGTTCAAGGGAAAGACATATGAGTAATGAAAACATTGTGCTATATTCTCTGTACATATGTTTTTCAAATGTGTATACTTCTAACTCTAAAATATTTTTCTTAACTAATAATAATTCAGGTACAATTTCATGCTATGCCAATAAGAGGAGTCTGAGGCATTCATGACTTTATGTAAGATTATAGCAGGGCACTGAAAAACTCTGAAGAACAAGCAACAGTGAGAGAATGCCCCACGACAAAAGTGTAATAAAAATAAGAGTGAGGACTCCACTCCACCTACCCACATAAGAACTTGGCCAGGTGCAAACCCAACCCTGGGAAAACATTGCAGGGAAGCCCAAAGGTTTCAGAAAGAAGCATTCTTCAGATTGTAACTCATTTTTCCTAAATAGAAAGTAGCCTTCAATCTCATCTCTTTGCTCACTTGCGTTGTATCTCATACCAATCCGATCATAAAGTGCTGATGTTTATGGTGGCTGCACACAGATTGTGTAACAGTCCAGAGAAGAGGCCAGATATTTTCTCTAAGATCTGGGTTGGCTCATTCCCTCCATACAGCTTCCTCTAATTTGGTGGGAATCAAGGGGGAGCATGAGGGCTTGTGGGTTTTTGGTCTTTACTTGGGTAACTTTCCTTTCATATCCCCATTCTAGTGATCGCCAAGGAAACCATGCTGACGTTTTTTAGACATTGGTAGCAGGCCCCTCAAGGATATTAAAATATAATCTGAAGAAAACATAAATTAAAGCTATAAAAACTGAGTATGTGAGGTTTTTTAGGTTTCTTTCTTTACAAACACAAATATGCTCAAGTTCCTCTACAACCCATGACATGTCTTTGTGGTTAAGCCAGAAGGCTACTGCATTAAGAAAACATAACCTAGAAGCTATGGTCAAGTTGTTAGATGCTCATTGATTTCAATGTAACTTCTAAGCTCTCAAGAAAAAACTTTAAAGAGTTCACATATCTGGGGCATTGTCCAGCACTCACCCTCTGAAATACCACATATACCTTGATGTGTATGAAATCTGTGACTATATCATTTGAATTTTATGAACAATAATTTTACTTAAAATGTATTAGCATATATAGAAAAGATACTTGAGTGCCGCACAGAAAGTTCTATGAATCCCGAAGTATTATTAGAACCTGTCAAATAATTTTTTTCTAACCATATCTGATCTCTTAAAGTTGGAACTAGTTAGAACATAACATGCATTTAATTAATCTTAACAGTGAGGTTAAAAACAGGAAGAGGTGTTTTGAAACACTGATAAAGTAATGACAAAAAAATTAATGTATCACAATGGAAAGTTCTTTCTGATAAGAAAAACGTACATGATGGAAAAATCTACATAAATAAAATGTTGTTTTGACCTTAAAAAAATCCACGGCTTTTACTTTTTTAATACTTGTATTAAACTAATAAACAAATGTCTGCAATTAAAAATATTAAATATAAATAAAGACCTATAATGAAAAACAGCCATTTTCTATTCCATTTCTATCCATCCCTGATACTGCTCTCAAAAGCAACCACTTTTATTTTTATTTTTTTATTTAAAAAAATTGTTTTAATGTTTATTCAATTTTGAGAGACAAAGCATGAGGGGGACGGTGGGGGTGGGGGGAGACACAGACACTGAAGTAGGCTCCAGGCTCTGAGCTGTCAGCATAGAGCCCGACACAGGGCTCCAACCCATGAACCGTGAGATCATGACCCAAGCCAAAGTTGGACGCTTAACCGACTGAGCCACCCAGATGCCCCCCCAAAGCAACCACTTTTAAATCTTTTATGTCTATCTTCTGTTTGCCTCTACATTTCTTATCTATCTGAGGGTATTAGTGCTACCAGTCTGTTTGTTGTCTCTGCTTATTTCTCTCTCTCTCTCTCTCTTTCTCATATTTGGAGATTTCTCCCCAAATATCTGATGACCCATTCCTTTCAAGAGGCACTAAAAACTGGATTGGAAGCTCTGGGAGTAGAGGGTTGCAGGGGCGAGGTGGGGGGCACAAAGAGTAGAGATAATCATTTTGTGATGAAAACGCCAATGTTCCCAGTGGTAAAGTATTAGTTTTTTTTAGAACTGTACTAGGAAGTAGTTTTCTATAAAACAGTCCTTGAATCTTCTGCTGAGCTGGAAGCCAAATTCTCTTGGGGAAAGAAGGTGAGCAATGGCTTTGAGCCCCCTGCAAGTAACTCACTTTCAAGAAACCCATTTTCATTCCAGACTATCCTCTATCTTTGAAAGTCTAAAATAACAGGGAGAAATACTTAAGACATAAAGTCAAAGGGGAAAATTCAGGATACAAAATGATATACACAGTATGATTTAACTATATTCAAATGTGCATGGGATAGCTACCAAGAAACATACCAGAATATTGAGTGGTTATGATTACTTCTGAGTAATGCTATAAAATGTGATGGTCATTCCCTCCTTGATATTTTTGCTTATTTTATAAAATTTCTACAAAGTATAGGGATTAATTTAAATGTTATTTGGTTTTTAAGGCAACACATATCAAGATGTCAACAATAAAACCCACAGAGGTGTATGTTGATACCAGAGTAAAAAAAAAGTTTCCTGTCTCCTAGCTTAAAAGATTTACAAGTAAATATTTAATATATATTAACATTTAGAAATATGAGTAGGATGCTAAGAAATTTCCTATTGATATGCTGAAATATTGAAATGGCCACTTGAGAACTTGGAAGCCCTCCATAAACCCTGGCTCAATTTTTCACCTGAATTTGTGTTTATCACTGGTTTTTCATTAGTTTTATCATCTAAAAACAGTCTATGTAAAAATTATAGCCTGGGGAATATAGTCCATAGTATTGTAGTAATGTTATATGGTGGCAGATGGTGACTACACTTATTGCAGTGAACAATGAGTAATGTATAAAACTGTTCAATCGAATCGCTATATTGTACACTTGAAACTAACACTGTATGTCAACTAAACTTCAATAATAAGAAAAAAGTCTATGATCTAGCTTTGTATCTTTTGGTTTTATACAAATGAAATCATACTGTATGTCTTACTCTACAGGTTTTTTTTCACTCCAAGTTTGTGAGTTTTGTGGATAATTGTGGTATTTATATTTCTATTCTAGTGAATACCTCCATTATCACACTCTTATGGAACATCTTAGCTCTCCATTTCTTTATTTTTATTTCTTTATTTATTCTAAGAGAGAGAGAGAGAGAGTGAAGAGAGAGAGAGAATCTGCACTGCTAGCACAGAACCCCTGTGGGGGCTCAAACTCACGAACCCAAGAACCCTGAGATCCTGACCTGAGCTGAAATTCAGAGTCAGCAGCTTAACTGACTGCCCCACCCAGGCGCCTCTCCATTTCTTTAGACAGTATCCTTTAGTTCCCTCTAAAAATCAATGAGCAATTAGCATATTTATATTTCCTCCCCTGTAACTCCAGCCAGAAGTCAAGATGTATTGTTATTGTTTTCTTTCTTTGATTTTTCAATATGTTCTGTTGATTTCTCCACTTTCACGTTTAGTGCTTAAAAGCGTAAAAATGTACACCATTTATATAGATAAGTGAATTTTGAAATTTTTTGATTCTGTGCCACTAATTTTATACCCCTAAAATCTTCTTGCTTATTTGTAAATTAAATATATGCATTAATGTACTAACTTATTATGGACAAATCATTAAATCACACACAAAAATAGAACTTTTGAAGGTATAAAAAGCATGTTTTCTTACCTCTCTTCACTGAATTATGATGCACATCCCCTGGGGTATAGTCACTCTTCTGATTTAGATGAACCATCCTCAGTCATTTCAGGATCATGTATCCTTTTGAGGATCAAATTAACATTATGGACTCTAAGAAAAATGCACACATTTCACATGGTTCCAGGCAAATGACAGCTCAGGAGCTCCCTAGAAATTCAACATTGTTGGGATTATAGACACTGCCAACTCCAGAATCTCTCTGTAATAAAAAGAAAAATGAAACATAATGGAGCCATTTGACAAGATTCCAGCATCGTGGTCAAACTAACCCTGTGTGATTAAATATATACCACAACTTGTTTAAGATCATCTCTCCAACAGTTGCATGGTTGAATGGAGAGATTTCACAATTCTTATATTTATCTTCTCTACTGTCTCCCTCTCCTTTTCGGTCCTGTTCTCCCTCTCTCACCTTCTTCCTCTTCCTCTTTCCTTCTCTCTTTCTCCTTGTTCACTTCCCTTTACTTTGTCTTCCTTCTCCTCCCACCCCAAAATAAACTCTCCAAAACCCAGGATTAGATTCACTTCAACAAATGTGCTCCACCTACTGGTACTTTAAAGAATTTCACATTTGAATACAATTTGGGAAACTGGAAACAGTATCAGATACCTTAATAGAAATTATTTTATCACCTAAATTTTAGTACCTCAGAAGATCTTGGTAATTTAGGGACTAAGATCATTTTTAAAGATCTAAACTTAATATGTGATTTATCAAACATATTTACATAGAACATGTATTATTTTAATGTCTTCTCATATGTAGAAACACAGTTCCTATACAATGTTTTAAATCTTATTACAATCATATCCAACATGTCCCTTTTGATTTCCTTCTTCCCTGTTCCATTTGCCTCAGGAGCCGCTTCTCGCCATCCTTCCTTAACCCCTCTTCCCAAGCTCATTTCTCTGTCCCCAGATCAGTCTCTGACTTTCCTTTCTTATTACATACACTGTATGCACTTACTTGGATGACTCCCCTTCTTTAACATTTTCAATTATCGCCTTGACACAAATAATTGGTAACTATTCGTTTCTAGACTGGACTTCCCTCCTGAACCTTAGACCGGCATCTCTAAAAACTGGCTTGCAGGCACGTCAAGATCATCTCAAAACTGCTCTCCTCTTTTGTTAATGGCACCTAACCTGTTCCAGTTATTCAACGTGTTTGAAGAACCCACCTCAAGTTTAATGACATAAAACTGCAACCATTTTACTATGTTCCCAGATTCTGTGAGTCAAGAGTTCTGACACAGCATGGTGGGCTTGTCTCTGCTCCACACGCTAGAGCGGCCTCTGAGAAGACCGTCTTGCCATTACAAGGAAGATACGTATTTCCTTCACATTTCTACAAAGGAGTGGGAGGTAAAGATGAAAAGTAGGCCCTTATTCTTTGTTTCTTAGAAATATTCACTTTCTTTTTAAATACTACACTCATGTTAAATAACAAAGAAGATCAAGTTCATAATAAGGAATAAAAACTACTTCCAGCAGAAGTTAATTTGTATTGATATAACTTAAAACATTCTTTGAGACTCTCTACTGAAATTTTTAAATGCAACTTTAACTACAAGAAAACGATAAGCGAGGTTGAAATTTTGCATATTAAACTTCTTAGAAAGATGTTGAACAGCAGGCATGGGACATTCTGAAAGCCTCAGGCTGCCTCAGCAAATCGGAAAAGGGAAGTAACTTTGATCCGGCCTTCATTTTATCTACAGAGGCATTATTCCCTTGCTGTTAAATAGAGGCATCCCACAGGTACAAATTTATTTATAAACTTGAATTCAATACCTCCCTAATCATTTCATAAGCAAACGCAGCCATGACGGAAGAGTCGATTTTGCAACTCTAAACAACTAGCAAAGCCTAAATGACTTTCCTAAATGACTCTGTGTCAGCTCATTGAAACCATGGCGGATTGAACTGTGCCAACGTCTGTTCAAGCGTGTTTTGAAGTATGAACTGAATTAATAGGTGACGCATTCTTTATAATACTGATTACTGATGAATAAGTTTAACTTCTAGAATCAAAACCAAGTACATTGACTGGAAGGTTGAAAGGCAGTTTAATTACTCTGCTGGTAAGCTAATGTGTATCTGATATGAAACGACCTATAGAAACAGGTCTATGAGGTTTTGCGCGTACAGCATATGACTTGGTTTCAGGCAACAATCCTAAATTTAGTCAGCTATTTGTAAATGTCCAAGCTCTATTTAAATGTAATTTAGATAAATTATGAAATTGAAATTTTACAGTACATGTGTGTTTCTTTAGGAAGAAGGATCACTTTTTTAAAGTGTGGGATTTCAAATACATAGTACTCGTGGCAAGAATAATAGAATACATCCCTGAGAAATATTTCTAAATGGGTTTTGAGAGATGCATACAGGGAAGTTCTGTTTTCAAAGACTAGGAGTAATTTATACAGAAAGCCAAGTGATACTAAGCCTGTAATATGTTGCAAAATAGTGTTGGATGGGTTAACAAGTCACTCACAAGGTAGCAGGCAGGCGTTATGAATTAAGGGATGAGCCACCTTAAATATTTTGTAGTAAGTGTAGTATACATTAAATGATCATGTGTATACAGACTGAGGTGAAAGCAATACTAACGACAAAATGTGCTGAAGGGGTAGAGATGGATTCCAAGGAAAGTTCTTGGAAGTCTGAACTGGTTATAGAAGAATGCACAGAAGCATGAGATTCCAAGCAGGGGTTGCAGCAGCCTGACTAAAGGCCAGATGGGAGAGATTTAGGAAATGTTCAGAAAAATAATGAGTGGTGGGCATGAAGTCTGAGGCTAAAGGGCAGGGGAGGAATGTAGAAGAAAAGGTAGAAAGGAGGGGCTTGGGGTCAAATGGTGGATAGCTTTGAATGTCAGGTTGAGTTTAGCATCTTTTCTGTAGAACTGGGGGTGGGGGGTGGCTAGAATATTTGAGAAAGGCAGTAGTAATAGAATTTGGGGAAGTTATTGTGAAGGGAGAGAGTGGAGGTCGAAGTGTCCAGAGATAGGGCACTGGAAAAAGTTCAAGTAAAAGGGAACAGGGCCCAAAGTAGAGTGCTGGCAGGGGAACGAAGATTGGAAAACCAAGAAATATGTCAAAGGGATACTTAACAGGATTTGATTAGATTAGTGCAATGATGGAGGGAAAGAGTCAAATCTACTTGGTGGTTTGGGGATCTAATTCCCTTCCCCTTGAATCTGGAGCTGGCCTTAGTGATACACTGGTAACCAATGCACTTTAAGGAAGTGACACCACCTAACCTCTGGGGCTAGATCAGAAACTGCCTCTGCCTTGTTCAGTGGAATGTGTTCTGAACCTGTGGTAGGTTACAAACCAAACCAACCTAGTCGTTGAGTTGGTCCAGCCTAGGCACAGACGTGTCAGAGGATTCCTGTCTGGATGAACTGTATCAGCAAAAGACATGTGGAAGGAGAGATTGTAAAGGAACATTGTTTGGCCTTCTAATATGATGCTCTTTAGCATGCAGAAGTTCTCTCATTAAACATTCAGTTGAATAGGTGGGTAAGCAGAGTATAGTGATGGATATAAAATAGTGGTTAGAAATTTGCTCCAAGGCATTTACATGCCATTCCTCAAATTTCCATCCCTTATGACCACTGATATGCATGTATATAAGACACCAGCAGTTAGGTGTTCACACCATTTGGAGGTACACTCTGGGCCCCTAGTAGACTCAGAATAAACAACAATATGGATTTAAAAGAGAAGTTCATTTTGAATAACAGCAGAATGATCTATTTTCCAATAGTTGCGCAATTCTGTTTTTTTCCCATAGTCTCATCTGTAAGAGGAATACAAGGTAATTGAAGAGTATGAAAAACTGATAGCCTGAAATTTTGAAATTTCATCTTAGTCAAATGCACAGACCCTGACAGCTCTAAATACAACTAAATAGACTAGCAGATCTATATGATAAGGGAATTTTTATTGTACAAGGTGAACTGAGGTTTACTTGAACATTTGTTCAATATGCCTATATATTTTTTTCATTTAATCAGCTTTATTGAAGTATAAAACACATACACAACAAAATTCCATGTTGTTCAGTGCCAAGGTCAATGAGTTTTGATAAACGTAAACAGTCTGGTAACCACTGCCACAATCAATATATAGAATGTTTCCATCCTCTCAAAATACTCCTTGGTTCCCTTTCACAGTCAATTCCCCAGCCCTAGCCCTGGCCACCACTGATGCGCTTTCTCTTGTACAAGTTTTGGCTTTTCTACGTTTTCACATACTGTAGTCATATAATGAGTCTTCTTTTGTGTCTGGCTTCATCCCCTTGGCATAATGCTGTTTTGCTATTCACCCGAGCGGTTGTTCCTTTTCACCAATGAGTAGTATTTTCATATACTGATAAATCATCCTTTGTTTATCCAGTCGTCTAATGATGGGTATCTGTGTTGTTTCTAACTTTGGGCTATTGCGAATAAAGCTGCTACAGAAATCTGAATGCAAAACTTCTATTTTTCTTGGGTAAAATACCTAGGAGTGAGGAATGATGGTTTTAGTACTAAAAAATATTTATCTTCCCTGTATCAATTACCCCTAAAAAATGAAAAATAGAAACATTTTAGTCATATTTCATAAAATTTATCAGCAGATCTGTTGGAAGACAGTTGAAGAGTCCATACATTTCCCAGCTCTAAAATCATACACAATCACGTACATTTAACATATTCCAAGATAATTATTAATAATATGTAGGAAGACACTATTCCTTACAAACTTCAATATGAGTAAAATAAAATGCACTCATATTATATGAACAAAGAAGACACACCAAGAATTGTGATTTTCTCTTAAGAACAAAGAGCTGCAAAATCTCTAATTTAAAAAGAGGACAACTTTAATTAGTCCATCTTACAAAGAAATATGTTTATAAAATGCCTGCATGCTTCTCACACTAGTTACGTTGACTTTAATTAAGGAAGGAAAATATTTCTCACTTTCCAAATGAGAAACATTTCCTAACTAACACCATTCCCAGGGTTGTTTTTAGTCTAAATTTGCATATAGGAATGTCTGGAATAGAAAATTTTAAATATCAGACTCCAGGATTATAAGCTTTCACATTCAAAAGTGCAGAGAATCCAACATTAACAAAACAGTTCTACAAAAATCAGAATTACATCTTAGATGTCCCTTATTTAAATAACAGTGACGTCACTTTAGAGTTAACAATTATAGGGAATTATTGAATTGTAACACATGCAGAGATTTAGAAAATTTCAAGTGTTCCTAAATATCATTATAAAAATAAACATTTTACAATATTATGATCTCCAGAGAAAGACATATAAAGGTTATGATCAATGAAACTTCAGTCATGACAAAGTAAACGTTTTACTTTCATCTCAAGTTGCTTTTCTAAAATTGTTATGAAGTCTCAACTCACTGAATTAATGAAAATAAAAGTTACCCCACCACAGATTTTTGGCGGCAGAAACTAAAACTTTAAAAAATACATAAAACGAAAATAGCATGAGAAGTTTCCTGACACACATTATATTTAGATTCCCTTAACTCAACACTTGGAAACTCAATTTCATATTTTGTAAACTAGTCATACAAAATGATTCTAAGAGCATAAATGAGGTTTTTATCAACCCGTTGACTCTGACAAGCTGCCGTACCACCACCTGTCGCTGGCAGCATCCACTACAAACTTGTAGTACTTAACACACTTCAGCGCCTGGCAAGGAAGCCAACTGCAGAGAGGAGGCTGGAGCTTAACCCACAGGTTATTCACTGCCACACAGTGGCAATGGTGCGGGCCTATGGGATGGGGCACACTTTCTGTCCCAAGCTCCAGGCCGGGCACTCCACCTGCATTAATGCACCCAGTCTCTCGGATGGCGCAGGACTTCCAGAATTTCCGCTTCTTTGGAGTTCTCTGCGGGTGAATGCATGTACTCCCATCTGTACAGGTCCCAAACAAAAGCAAAACATGTGATAATAATAACAATAATAAACAACACACATACCTTTTTAAATAAGTGAACACTAAAATTCTAAGAGTAAAACATTTCTTGCACCTCCTTGTCTCCAATGTACCAAACAGGCCTTTTACACACTAGGCTTTTTAAAAATATTTGCTGCTAGGGGTGCCTGGGTGGCTGAGTTGGTTAAGTGTCCGACTTCATCTCAGGTCATGATCTTGCTGTTTGTGAGTTCAAGCCCTGCGTCAGGCTCTGTGCTGACAGCTCGGAGCCTGAAGCCTGCTTCGGATTCTGTGCCTGCCTCTCTTTCTGCCCTTCCCTTGCTTGTGCTCTGATCTCTCTCTCAAAAATAAATAAATATTTTTTAAACTGTCTTAAAGAATATTTGTTGCTAAAAAATGAAATATTAATAATTCCTGAGCATTCTTTGGCTAATATTAACACCTCAAAATACACTTTTACTAGAAACCAAGTTTCATAAAATATAGAACCACAGATGATCCATGGGCAAACTTTTTTTAGCTTACTATTTATCCATTTATTTTAATGTGTTACTTTCTATTTATGGCAATAACATCGATTTGTTTTTTAAATAAATTCTCAGAAAAAATAAGAGTATAAAATGTAAGTGAATAATACCTCAGATAATATACAAGTATAGTCAAAATGGCTAAGTTGTCGTATCAAGTCTGGCAAACACTGGTTTAGACCAGGGGTTAGCAAATCTTTCCTATGAAGGGTCACATATTAAATACTCTATTTTTATTTTTTAAATTAAAAATAATTTTTAATTATTTTAAAATAATTTTTTTAATGTTTATTTATTTTTGAGAGACAGAAGACGAGCAGGGGAGGGGCAGAGGGAGGAGACAGGATCCAAAGCAGGCTCCAGGCTCTGAGCTGTCAGCACAGAGCCTGAAGAGGGGCTTGAACTCACGAATTACAAGATCATGACCTGAGCTGAAGGTGGATGCTTAGATGCCGCACATAAATACTTTAATTTAGGCTTTGTGGGACCAGATACAATTAAAAAAAAAAAAAAAGAATACAATATTCTTCTTTGTTTTTAATAATCCTTTAAAAATGTGAAATTCATTCTCAGCTCAAGAGCTGTACCAAAACACATCACAAGTGGCCTTGGATTCACCTTGCCCTCAAGTTTGCACACCCTTGGTATAGACTAGAAGCTAAAAGTGACCTGTCAACTATTCAAATAGTGATTTATAATCTACCCAGATTGCACCTTAAGATGTACCTTATAATTAGGGGCCAGCAGTAATCAAGAGGACTACCTGAGGCCTTAAGAACTTATCTCTAGTTTTGGGGCACCTGGGTGGTTCAGTCAGTTCAGCTCCTGACTCTTGATTTTGGCTCAGGTCATGATCTCACCATTCGTGAGATCGAGCCCCGTACCAGGCTCCACACTGACAGCGCAGAGCCTGTTTGAGGTTCTCTCTCTCTCTGGCCCTCCCCTACTCATGCACATGCATGCATAGGCTCTCTCAAAAATAAACATTTAAAAAAAATAAAAAGAACTTATCTCTACTTTTTATTCACATCTCATGTCTAGGGTGGCAGGAACACCTAAGAGTGATATGCATGAGATTTCAGCTAAGGACATGAGATCCCAAGAGCAGTTACACAAGGACAGAGCCAATGTCACTGAAGACAGTGACAACTATACCGGGTACTAATCTCACCAGGCTGGATCTGGATGGCAGAATGCGGCAAGGCAGACCTTTAGTGCCATCCAGGAACCCATTCTTTTTGGACATTTATACCCATGGAGAAAAGATTCTAGTTCCTATAAAACAAGCAATGGTAATTTTCTTTTTATCTTTTCTATTTAGTCTAGACACACATCATTCTTACTTTCTCATACACAAAATGTCAACTGTAGATCTTTATTAACCTAATAGCACCAACATAAATATATGTCTTTACTTATTTATTTTTTGATATATCTGTCTTTAACCCCCCCACCCCCACTCACATTCTCAAGTAACCTTTCTGGAAGCTCACCACAGCAGCATGTAAAGCACAGAGAGAACACAGAGCACTTGCAACAATCCCTCATACTTTCACACAAGCTTGTTACTTCATAGTGGAGAGTAAGACTCCTCACGGATGTAATAACTTCTGACAAAATTAAGTTGAAAAACATGACATACTCAAATAAATTTGCTTTGCCCATAGCTCTTCCTAGAAAATTACCAAGTGGGTAAGGTTATTCTGGGCCCCTAGATACCATCATCGACCTTATCTTCTCACTCCTTCTATACTTTCCCAGCCCTCACCCACAGAACCGTATCATTCATCTTGCCATTCATTCTTTAAAAAAAAAATTTTTTTTCTTGGTGCCTGTTTGGCTTAGTTGGTTAAGTGTCCAACTCTTTATCTCAGCTCAGGTCATGAACTTACGGTTTGTGAGACAGAGCCCCCTGTCAGGCTCTGTGATGGCAGCACAGAGCCTGCTTGGGATTCTTTCTTTCCCTTTCTCTCTCTGCCACTCCCCAGCTCTCTCTCTCTCTCTCAAAATACATAAACAAACATGAAAAAAAATTTTAATATAATTAATCTTCCTTAATTATTTGACTGTGATGTAATTATAAAATCAGCAATATCAAAACGAATGAAGTCTTTAGGTAAGACGCTTGCAGTATTTATGTTTGTGTTTTGTAGGGGTTAGCAGATTGGGAGTGGAGGAATACTTATTATGATGAGGTATTCTTACCGAGCTGTTAGAGGTAAAGACATCAAGATGCTTTCAATCCTGGATCCTGGAGTGAAGAGGCCAAACTTCGTACCTCGATCATACACAAGGTTAAATTCTACATATCTGACATAAAGACAACAAATAACATTAAGGGCCAGTTGAGTAAAATCTTTCTTAAGATTACCCTATAACAAATACCTCAAGGGGACTGGGGGCGGGGGTAGGTGTGACTTCTTCCTGCCC
This sequence comes from Proteles cristata cristata, assembly GCA_017311185.1. NCBI lineage: Eukaryota > Metazoa > Chordata > Mammalia > Carnivora > Hyaenidae > Proteles > Proteles cristata. Next base: position 400,294 of record JAESUZ010004710.1, read on the forward strand.
CTCCCCTTCCTAATTGGCTGAACTGGCACAGGGACCACCAGTCTACAGCCAGTTGAGTCTTCTCCATCTGGCCAGGCATAAATAAAAGCGCATTCTATCCAACAAACAATAGGATATAGATTTGGCCCTAACATGACACAGTTACAAAACAAGAAGGTTATGTTTTCCAATAAATAAACAACAGACACAAAGCTGACAGCTTTTAAGGCACAAAAACAATTAAGAAAAAGAAACAGCATCCTTTATTAGAATAGAACAGCTCTTTCTGGCCTTCCCCATGATCTGAGATGTTTCAGAAGACCTCATTTCACCACCTATAGCTTCTATATACTAAGATAGTGCAAAACTTTCATAACTTAAAGGCCAAGCACAGTCAACAATCTATTAGTAATTACTAATATATTCTAGATATTCCCTTTTCTTAAAGTAATTGATAGAACAAATAAGTAGTCATATAATGCAGTCTTCCTGCAGATTAATGGCAATCAAAATAAAAAGCAATGGTTGGGTTGCAGGGCTCAATTTTATTTTTCTTTATTTTTAGAAAAAAATTTTTTTAATGTTTTATTCATTTCTGAGAGAGGGAGAGATAGAGAAAGCGTGAGCAGGGGAGGGTCAGAGAGAGGGAGACACAGAATCTGAAACAGGCTCCAGGCTCTGAGCTAGCTGTCAGCACAGAGCCCGACCCGGGGCTCGAAGCCACGAACTGAGAGATCATGACCTGAGCCGAACTCGGACGCTTAACCGACTGAGCCACCCAGGCGCCCCTCAATTTTATTTTCTCTATTTATTTTATTTTTTATTTTTCTAAGATGTTCCTTAACATCAACTAAAACTTGGTTTGGTAAATTTGTTTTCCATTAACTGCCAAGGTGTCAGATCTAAACTCTGTCTAGCTGAAAAAAATCTGTGATTGGCTTTAACATCATGGGATCTCTTGTAAAAGGTCATTTAAACTTCAAAGAGTATTTTTACTACTCATAAGAATTTAGAATGATCCATACAACTGAAAATTCAATGAATAGACCCCTTTTCAGATCATTTTTCGATTCATTCAGAAACCATTTTCTTGGTCTAAACTTCCCTCAGGGGGCGCCTAGGGGGCTCAGTCAGTTAAGCGTCTGACTTGGCTCTTGACAGCTCAGGTCATAACCTCGAGGTCTGTGAGTTCAAGGTCCCCATTGGGCTCTTTGCTGACAGCTCAGAGCCTGGAGCCTGCTCATTTGTTTACCCACTGGTTAGCCTTTAATCACACCAGTAGGAAGATATTCTCTAGAATTCCACAGCACTTAAATTTTTAGAAAACACTCTTCTGTGTGCAAACTTGCCAAAGGCCTTGAGAAAATTTAAATACATTTTATCAATGGACCCCTTTTTATTCCTCAGCATTTATTTATCACGGATTGAACTGTGTGCATTAATAACTGTTTAATACCTTCTTATATATCTTTTTCAAAAGATAATTTAAGTGAAACTTCTTAATTTCCTCCTTGCTAAGAACATGGAAAAGAACTGGTCTCTCAGACACCTTTTTCATCCCAATGCTGACTTTCTGAAACATGATCTTTAATGGGTGCCTGGGATTCTCTAGTTTGTACTGATGTCTCTTTCAAAGATTCCTGTATGGAACTCCCGAAATGAATTCTCTGTAAGGATCCTTGAACTGCTTTCCTTTTTTGAGTGAAGGATGCCCCTTTCTGACATTAGCTTCTCTGACTCCTACCAGGTTTCACGTAGTTCAGATCTTGTTGATCCTTCCCATACATTTATCCTCTCTGAGGTACCTGTAAACCATTCCCTTTAACTTAACAAATGCCTAAACTTTATCTTGTTTCCCTTTCCTAAAATACAACAAAACAACAGTAAGTTAAAGATTTTTTTGTTTCCTGGGTACCTAGCTGGCTCAGTCGGAAGAGCATGTGACTACTGAACTTGGGGTTGTGAGTCTGTTGGGTATAGAGATTATATACATACACTTTTTAAAAATAATTAAAATTTAAAAAAAGATCTTAAGTTTCTGTTCTCTCATGAAAAAGAAGGCTGTAAGAGTCAAGTTCAATGTCTGGGGAGAGAACAGTATAAGTGGGGAAGAGACTAAAGGAAACTGCCAGTAAGTGGTTAAAGTCAAAAAGGAAGCAGCCTGACCAGAGCAAGGGGAACTCCTCCTCGGGGTGGAAGGAAGAGGAGCAGGTATAACGTGTGAAGGATGCAGATAGGGCTCTGAGTGCAGTGTGTAAGAAGAAGAACACAATGCTGACAACTGCAGTGAGGGGCTGGACTTACCTGAAGACCCAGAGTTTATTGCCATCTTAAGGCCCAGAGATACAGGGGTGGAAGGAGGTTCTCAGTGAGAAACACTCACATGCCGCATCACACAGAAAATTCATCTAACACCCCACACTCACAGCTAACTCAAAAAATACCCGATGTGCAAGGATTCGCACAAATGAACCTCTCAAAATGTCCTGTCATTACATAATGAAGAAACAAAAGAACACAAAACATTATTCCTATGTCTAAGAAGCTGTAAGTCTTCACCTCATTAGTATTCACAAAACCTGCCAGCTTTGCACATCAAATCCTAAGCAAAAGTAGAATATTGTACTTTCTGGGGGGATGGGGGTTGCAAATTTTCATTAGCTATTTATTTATTTAATATATAATTAACAGTGCTATACTGGTTTCCGGTGTGCAACATGATTTAACAATTCTATACTTTACTCAGTACTCACTACCATGAGTGTACTCTTAATCCCCTTCCCCTATTTCAGCCATCCCCCTCATCACCCCCCTGATGGTAACTACAGAGACTCGTCACTCATTGTACGGGAGTCTGTTTTTCTTGTTTGTTCCTTTTTGACTTTGTTCATGTGTTTTGTTCCTTAAATTGCACATATTATTCAGTCATAAAAAAAGAATGATTAGCTTAGAGCCACATGCCACAACATGGACAGAGTTGGCGTGTATCATACTATGTGAATTAAGTCAGTCGGAGGAGTGCAAATACCATAGGATTTCACTCATATGTGGAAGTTAAGAAATCAAATGGCATAGAGTTTTAAATTATCCACTTAGGTATACCCTTCCCACTAAACCGTGAACTTTTCTTTTCACAGCTGTTCTTTTCACTATATTCACATTTGTAGCTAGAATAGTGCCTAGCCATAAGAGTTGCATAATAAATATCAAGGAAATGAAAACAGGAAGGAATAGTAAAAGTATATTTGAGAAATCATGGGATCAAGAGTCCCAAAACAGACACATTAAGAAACTTATAAAAGAAAACTTAATTAACTTCCATTTCCCCAAATTTCTAAATAAGGACCAGATAATACAGGTCTATAAGAAAAAATAAACACAAATATTTCTCTTTAAACTTGAAACATTATTTAGTTGATCTTTTCAGGGACTAGCTTTACTTCCTGAAGCACTGAAAGTTTTATTTGCCTGAGACAGAATTAACATAAACGAGAAAATCCATGATACAGCCACAGACCAGTACTATACATGCAGTTAAGATGGCAGTGAGAAATTGATGTGAGTGGGCAGGGTGGATCATTTGGAGCTGATCCGAAGTATACCTCAGGTGAAGATGACCTCAGTGTGGTCACCCAATTAAGCTCACCACATTCAATGCACAGAACAGAGTGGTTGAGGTTGAGTATCTAGTAAGAAATACAAACCTGCTTCAACTACTTAACTTCCTTCACGTATGAGAAAGGTTACCAGTCTTGAGGTCATGATGACCTGCTTCCACGTCTAGGATCTTTTATTTACTAGTTGTGTAATCTTGGGCAAGAGACTTACATTTCAGGGAGTAAGTTTTATCATCTATAAAATGAGGATTATTACACCAGTCTCACAGGTTTGTAAAGAAAATCAGATGCAATCTGTCTAACCTATTGGCTGGCACACAGTAAGAACTCCATAATTAATAAATATTACCATTAAGTATAAAAACTTTCTGAAATGGTTATTTCCATTATAACGACTTCCATGAAACCTTAAAATGGATGGAAAAGTGTGGGGTTCCAAATCTACAAAGCAGCAAAAACATTAAATGATGCCCATATCTTGGCATAAGGCTGGAAGGCACGGCCAGAAGACTAAAAGAAACCAGCTGGGGGCGCCTGGGTGGCTCAGTCGGTTAAGTGTTCGACTTCGGCTCAGGTCATGATCTCACGGTTCGCAGGTTTGAGCCCTGCATCAGGCTCTGCTGACAGCTAGCTCAGAGCCTGGAACCTGTTTTGCATTCTGTGTCTTCCTCTCTCTCTGACCCTCCCCTCTTCATGCTGTCTCTTGCTCAGAAATAAATAAAACATTAAAAAAAAAATCAGCTGGATTAAATTCAGCAGGTACCAATACATGGCTCCTATGAATCTAATGTACAGACGAATGAAATAAACCTTGCTGTTTTTATAATACTATTTCACACAAGTCTTAATATTCATTTAATATTCACCTAATTATAAAAAGAAGTTCGAGTTAGTGTTAATACAACTCTAACAAAGGAACTGCCCAAGACAACACACCACCTCCCATTCATTCACCCACCACGGCTGCTCTACCCTCCTCCACCCCACGTCATGCAACAAGACAGTCTACTCTCCTGTAGACTGTCACTCACCGTCCTCTCCGCAGCTGCTGCCACAGCTTCTCCTGGGGGGTGAATGAGTCATCACAGTGTTTCTTCACAAGAGGAATATATGAAGGAACCACAGCCTGGGCGCAGCTCTGCACGAAGCGAAACACTTCTTCTTTGGATGGTGAGTCAAGGTCATCAAAAAAGATGCCCCCGATGCCTCTCCGCTCCCCACGATGGACAATAAAAAAGTAATCATCACACCTGGAAAACACAGCAAGGCTATGTCAGGGATCAAAGGGAGGAAAAAAAGGCACAAAAATCAATGTGAGGATTTCAGCTTATCCTTGTCTAATGCCAAAGCAGCATCCTTACTTTTATGCCCAACTGTGAAAATGAAACTAGGGCTTCAGACAGAAGAAACATTTGTAGAAAATGCTTACGCTTTCATCTGCAAAGCGAGGACTATAACACATATCTAAAGGATGTGGAACTCTAAGAACTTCAGTGAAAAAGAAACAAGAGTCCAGTATTAATAGTGTATTTTTTATTTACTTACTTTGAGAGAGAGGGCATGCATGCTCTCTTGAGCACAAGCAGGGGAGGGGCAGAGAGAGAGGGAGAAAGAGAATCTTAAGCAGGCTCCAAGCTCACCATGGAGCTGGATGCAAGGCTCGACCCCATGACCCTGGGATCATGACCTGAGCTAGAATCAAGAGTTGGACACTTAACTGACTGAGCCACCCAGGCGCCCCAATAGTGTATTTCTTAAAACAAATGATGCTGCTGCCTTCAGCAGCACTGGAGCCTTTGCAAGAGGCAGGACAGGAATCCTCTACCAACACCAGCAACCAGGTCTGACTGGGCACCAACCCTTCAGCTCTCAAGTTGGGTTGTTATTCGCCAAAGGAAGCACAGCAAATAATCTCTAAGGTTCCTTTCAGCAACACAGTGTGGAGGCTTCATAGTCTGCATGACTGAGGGAGGAGCCAGTGAAAGGAGACGTTCAGAGAACGATCACGGACATGTGAAAGGTGCCCCTGGGAGCCTGCACATGCAACTATCGATCTGCCCGAGTCTTTCGCTCTTCTGTGCCCACTAAAGCAGGTGTCCCAAATGTCATTTCCTAAATGCTCAATTTGTAGAACAGTTTACTTTGTGGAAACAGCTTTCTAGATGAGCTCTATAAACAGAAAAACCTGTACAAAAACTAAATGCTATTTAAAAGGTTCCATTAAAAATAGACTTAATAGCTTAAACCAACAAAACTAAACAAAACAGACAAAAAACAAAATCAGCAGCAGATGCAAATCCCTAGAACAGATGCAAGATATAACCTTGACTGTTATTTGTTGACTGTCCTTCACAAGCACATTTTATTAACATAGTTGAAGCTCATCCTGGCAAGGCTGTGAAGTCAGCTTTAACCACTCACACTATTTCAAAATCATCAAGAAATTAAGAAATTTGCTAAATACTTACATTAAAACTTCTTTCTTTTTAATTAGCTGCATCCTAGATGTCTTAGTAACTAATTTCACTCAGATAAAGTTATCTCAATAATGGCAATAAAAGAACACCAAAAAAAGAGAATGTCATCCAAACCAGTCCTCTTCCCGGAAGGATGCTGATTTGTGAGAGAAAAAAAAAAATCCCTCCATCTTAATTTCATGCTTCCATGGTGTGCAATTTTCATTGGTAATATCAATCAAAAGGAGAATATATCTTTTCTGAGGATTTTGAAGCTGAACTCCCTACTCTTCATAAATAATATCAAGATTTCACAATTATTAGCTCTAAAAGGAATGCAAACAACAACAGAAAACAAAAAACACCAAAATATCTTCTGTTCTTCCTTTTTCAAGAATGTCAATTAGCTGTAGACAGAGCTTTTATTCCAAACAGTTAATGCCTAGACTCCATTTCAAATCTGCTAAATATCCTGGATCTCCTCACAACTTACTTGTTTCCCTTTTCTTTATAGTTAGAGTTTCCTTAACAAAGTTTCCAATACCAGTCTTCTCCTTGTCCAAATCTCTGGTATATCTGCATCTTTCCCTAGTCATTCTCCGACCCTTCCCATGTCCTAGTATTTCCATAGCAACAGCAGTTCTCATCTAGGATGAGACATTAAAAGTCTACCCCAGGATTAAAAAGACTCTAATTTATATCCTAAATCATTTGGGATCAAACAATATGCTGCTACCCAATTATTCAAACATTCCTAAGTAAATAACATAATAAAACTACTTCAAATTGGTATCCTACTTCTAGTGGACAAAGAAAACAGATCAACCTTCATAAGCTGAAAAACGTATTCAGTGACATAATATTGCCTTCAGGATCTACAGAAGGAAGGAACAGAATATATTTTAGGTGTTATGATACCCTTACCTACCATTTTTTAAATTTAGGGTAGAGATCAGGACCATGCTGGTCACAAGCCTCCTTTAGAGTTCTGTGAAAATGGACAGCATCCTCATGGTTCAAGTACGTTGGAGTAAGGTCACATCCACCACCAAACCACCACAGCTTGTTACCTACAAAATCAAGACATGTGATTATCATGCAGACTTTGGACTTTGAGATGTAGCATACTACTCAATGTATTAGAAAACTTAATTTATCAACTTAGTTTATTAAATATAAAGTGGGTGACAATCAAAACATATTTAGGGGCACCTGGGTGGCTCAGTAGGTTAAGCATCCAACTTTGGCTCTGGTCATGATCTTATGGTTCATGGGTTCGAGCCCTGCATCAGGCTCCATGCAGACAGTTCAGAGCCTGGAGCCTGCTTCAGATTCTGTGTTTCCCTCTCTCTCTCTGTCCCTCTCCTACTCATACTCTGTCTCTCTCAAAAATAAACAAACAATAAAATATATATATAAATATATATATAACTAAATTTATCTCTGGCCAATAAAGCCTAAGAGGAAGAAAAGGTAAAAGAGGTAGGAAATCAAAAAGTGAGAGAGTAGATCCAGGCAGGAAAATGTTAGGCACAGCAGTGATGATGAAACACCACATGGGTGGACCAGGAATGGCTGCATATTAAATCACATAAGGAGCATAAAATGCCTCTGCTGGGTCACAATTTAAACAACAATAACAACAATGAAAAACAAAAACAAACCACAAGCAAATCTCTGGCCCAGGTATCTGCGTTTACAAAAATTCCCCAGGAGATTCTGATGTCCCCTGTATTAAAAACCACTGCCCATGCTGCCTTAACCCCAGCAAAGGGCAAAAACACTTACAGAGGGACACAACTTACCATTTGAGAATAACTATTACGTGTGTTTAGTTGGGTCTATAGGTTGTCAGTACCAGTTACCAACTTCTAACATTGAAAGGTTGAACCAAACTAAATGTCTTCAAAATCAAAGTTAAATACATCAACTTTAAATATCACCAGCTGCAGAGAAACCACCACCTGTAGAGAGGCCCTGCACAGACACTCCGCCAGGTGGTAACAGTACATCTGGCTAATTTGGAGACATGGGCTGGAACTACATGTCCTTAATGAGGCATGATCAACTCCACTGTATCTTAAACCCACTGATAACACATGCTGGTGACTAGCAGAGCAATACACGTGGAAGATGTTTTCACATTTTCACAGAAGCAAGTTCTCCATTTCCATTTAACCTTGTATATGAGGTTTTCCTTTGCATTTCCTTTCCTGTGCAAAGAACCCGGTATGCACTTTGAAGCTGAGGTTCATTAAATCATTTCTTCTGCATTGGAAGGAATATGGGTAACTTAGTTCAGAGCCTAGCCAATGCTATTTTCACTTTACCCTCTCGTGCATAATAAATTGCAGCTGCCAAGGAATAAGGCTTCATATGCCTCCTGAAAACCTCGTTAAGATTTACATATCCTTTCTCACATTTAGATTATGCCCCCTGGCTTTTTTAAAAATACACAATATTTGCACAATAATATTTTGCACAGCTCCAGGGATGCTTACCATCAGCTTCTTCTACTTCAAAGTATCTGTAGTTGAAATGGATAGTAGGAGCATGAGGATTCTTGGGGTGAATGACAGAGCTCACACCCATAGCAGAAAATGGCAATTTACCTGGAAAGCAAAACATGTAGTGAGCTCCACTCAGTCACCGGGCTTGAATAACTCCAACATGGTTTCAGGACCAATTTTGAAAAGCTGTTTTTTGTCTCTTAAAATAGAATTTTTACAAAGTAAATGTGAACATGCTTCTCTGACATGTGCACCAAATGATATATATGTGTTTGTTTGTTTTTACAGAAGCAATATTTATTGTACAAATAGAACTCATGGAGGAAAACAGTTTGCGGGACTTTTAAAGGCTGTTGAGACTGCCCGATTTACCATCTTTCGTCTTCAGAATTTTCCCTCTGCTTCTCATTTGTTTCGCTGCTTCCTCAGAAAGATTTCCATGAACAACAGAAACGCTCACCCCAGCCTTTTCAAAAACACGCCCATCCTGAAGTACGCAGCTGATGCCACCACCTCCTGTTTATAGAGATACAAAACGAAGAGAGAAGGTAAGGGTACATGCAAAATAAAAAACAACCCTTGTGTGAAGGTGGTGGGATTGGGAGTGATTTTCCTCCTCTCAACTGAGTATTTCTTCTACATCTAAAATAAATCACTGGAGAGGTGCCTGGGTGGCTCAGTCAGTTAAGTGCCTGACTCTTGATTTCTGCTCAGGTCATGATCTCAAAGTTTGTGAGATCAAGCTCCCACCCACAGGGCTCCAAGCTAGCTCCAAAACTTGCTTGGGACGCTCTCTCTCTCTCTCCCTCTTTCTCTGCTCCTCTACCAGGCAAACTCACCCTGTCTCTCTCTCAAAATAAATAAACTTTAAAAATAAAATAAAAATCACTGGAATATTTCCCCTTTAAATACTACTGTTCACAATGGCATCCATTGGTTATGATATAGGAAAGAAGTCCGAAGTTAAAAACAGGTATGGGTATGTTTGAGGAATATTCTATTATTACCAAGTTTAAGAGCTCCATATTATTTCAGTTGCTTTTTTCTCAGTGTGTTGTGTACCATTTAATTTTGTTTAAAGGCAATTAAAAAACAGTAGACATTCGAACTCTTCAGGGATTTGGGACCTTAAGCTGAATAAGATACACATTAATATTTAGGTATATGAGATTTACTATTAATAGTTTGTTTTTAAGACACTACAGTTACCACAAAGGCAGCTGTTGATGGAGGTACTTGTTTGTCTTTGTTTTATTTCTAAGAATTTTTAGAGCTGGATGGGACATAAGATTATCCAGTGCAACCCATGTACATTTGAAATGAGAAAATGAAGCCCAGGAAGACAAAACACGGTTGTCCAACATCACACAGCTGGCAAGCGGTCCATTTTGCCTCAGTGCTTTCTATGTATCAGACAATACTTTAAGCACTTCTTATATAACCATTCCTACATCCCCTCATATATTATCTAATCTCATTTCATAAATGAGGACACAGAGGCACATAAAAAACTAAGTAACTTCTGAAGACCACACAGCTACTCTAGTACTTGTGGTGGAGTCCTGGTTCAACGGTCTTCACGTGAAAACATTATAAGACGGAAAACTACAAAAGACCTACTACAAAAGACCAGTTTTAACGTCACTTAATAGAGATGTGACAGCATCACAGCTCAAAATCTGCTGAGAAGGATCCTGAAGTATTCCTAGCTAAGAAGCCAGGAGGGGCGCCTGGGTGGCTTAGTCGGTTAAGCGTCCGACTTTCGCTTAGGTCATGATCTCGCGGGTTCGTGGGTTCCAGCCCCGCGTCGGGCTCTGTGCTGACTGCCAGCTCAGAGCCTGGAGCCTGTTTCAGTCTGTGACTCCCTCTCTCTCTGACCTTCTCCTGCTCATGCTGTCTCTCTCCTAGAAGTAAATAAAACATTAAAAAAAAAATTTAAAAAAAAAAAGCCAGGAATTTTTCAAGTTTATGACCAAAATGTGGGGTTTCCCTACACAGGCAATAACATGGTCATAAATATATGATTCTATAAACACTGGATTTTTCTTTATTGAAGTATAATTGACATATAACACGATATTAGTTTCGGGTACACAACACAATGATTCAATATTTGTATACATTGCAAAATAAGTCTAGTTACCATCCATCACCACAGAGTTACAAATTTTTTTTCGTATGATGAGAATTGTCAAGATCAACTCTCTCAGCAGTATATGCAATACAATACTTTTGACTGTAATCACCACGCTGTACATTACATCATTATGACTTATTTATTTTATAACTGGAAGTTTGTACCTTCACCCATTTTGTCCATTTCCTTAGTCCCCTCCTAACTGCCAACTACCAATCTGAAGAAGTGGGTTTTGCCATTGGAAGGAAAGATTGTCCTAGCAGGAAATCTGAGGGGTGCATTTGGTAGAACTACTGACAAGCAGCAGTTGTGCAAACATTTCTTGTGCAACTTGGGGAAAAGATCTACTGACACAATGACACCCTCAACTGGAGGAGTCTGGCCAACACTTAGCAAATAGGAGGCAAGTTAATCTTTCCATCTCTAAAGGAGAATGGGAAACGCACCTGGAGAAGCGGATGAAATGTGAGGAAAGTCAATGCTCAATTACAACTTTGGACATCCACGCCTGTTGCCTAAAAATAACCCTAAAACTATTATGAAAAATGCCATTAAAAAATCGCCTGGACTCTGTAACCTACAGTAATAGAGTGACAGCAGATCTGGATCCAGAGGTCTGCAAGCAGAGGTCTAATGACCCGTACAGTGTCAATCTCCCTAAAGGTGTCACTTCTAACCTAGCAGCTGCTCTGTGGGTACCCATTTCCTAGTCCCAGCCCCTATTCTCCGTCATCTGCTGCCAGCAACCTAAATCCCGACCTCTAACCTCCGTCTCCACCTCCTGCTAAGCGCCGGTCTCCTCACCTTCCTTCCTCTCCCACCGGTCCACGGAGAAGCTGGCGCCCCCGTCTACCTGTGCCAGAGCCTGGCACACCTGGGCCTGGGTCTCCAGGATCAGCAGCTCCATCTTGGTCTTCATGTCGCTCGGTCTCCCCCGCAGCTCGCGCAGGTCGGTCACAGGCAAGGCCATGAAGCAGCTGCAGCGGCGGGCCAGCTCGTCCTCTTCCTCAGGCTTCCCCGACGCAGAGGTCCGCGCCCCCGAGCTCTTGGGCACCATCTCAGCCCGCTGTACGTGCCCGAAGGCGGCGGCGGCCAGCCCCGCCAGCCCGGCCAGCCCCGCCAGCGCCGTGGTCAGCCCGGTCCCGAGTCGGGGGGCTGCTCCCGGCGTTCGGCTGTGTCCCAGCCCGCGGCACTGCTCTGTGCCCGCGGAGCCCGGGCGCCGGCAGGTGCGTCCGGCGGCGCAGCGCCCCGGCCAGGCGCACAGCTCTCCGCGGCCGCCGCGCGCAGCTCGCCAGCAGGAGCCCGCGCTCAGCCTGCCCAAGTGCAAGGCCATATTCCCGCGCTGTCACCCCTAGCAATGCCCACGTCCCGGAGATCGGTCCCTGAGTTCCTTGGAGGCCCCAAGCTGGGAAGCCGCTCTGGGAGTGGAAACCTTGGCAGAGAAGAGCTACTACCGGGTCGGCCCCCGGGCGGCCGGCGGGATGCGGGGGATTCTGGGAGCTGTAGTCCAGCTCCTATCATCGCCTGCAGGGGCGCGCCGGGGAGATAAAGAATCCACAGTCTCCAGAAGGGCGGGTCCAAAGACAAGGGAGCTCGATGCCGGAGGTGCGAGAGGGCTGTGTAAGTGAAGGCAGAGATAAGAGGCTTTCTAGTCACGTACAACCTCTGGTCGGCTGTCCAATCAGCTACAGGGTGTAGACAAAGTAGGGCTGGACCCTGAGACCCAGTAGGGCAGAAATATGGCCGGGGTCTCTCCTCAATTTACATTCACATTTTACATTTACAATTTACAAATTACATTTTCAAACTGTTGCAAATCCTGTCTCTGAGTCTATACAGAACGCCCCTTGGTGTCCCGTTCCAGTCCAGTAGACCTTCTAGAACCTGCAGGATTGCCTGGGGGCAGAACCTGAGAGACTCCTTTTGTAACAGCTATTTTTAAAGGAAGTTGGTAAGGTAGTGAAGGGCTGCTAGGAAAATCCTAGTAAAAGACTTTAAGGGAGTTCATCATTACAATCTTTCTAGGTATTGATCCTGCACTAACCACTTGATTATTTTAGAAATAGGAAAAGCAAAGTGATCCTTTTACTAAACAAGCATAAAACTGGTGTGTTTGGGTGATCAAGAAATTAGATTAGACTTAAAAATACATATCACCCTACAGTTGTGGGGTGCTGCCAAGCATTTCTCAGCTTTAGTACTTTCGACACTTGTGTAAGCTAGGCCGGGCAAACAAACATCTGCCCTGCTTCTTCCCTGCTACCACCATCAACACACACACACACACACACACACACACACACACACACACACACACACTTTTCAAAAAAGATGAAAGAAGCTAACATAGATTTGACAGATTTTTCTTGTTGTTCCTGTAATATACCACAGTTCTATGTTGTCTGGACATAAAAGTGTTAGAAAGACTGTCATGGAATGATTTTAATTTCTAGTAGTAGATAATAATTTAAGCCACTTATAGTGGTCTCTCAAAGATTTTTAGTGGCCAGATGCAGTGATGGAACTTCATCACTATGGGTCAGACCAGTTGTTCAAACCAGTGTATCTTATTCATCCATAATTGCGTCTGGCAACTCTCCCACTGGGAAACAATGTTAGCTGGGTAGGCATGCTTGACTCCCTAGCAGGTTCAATAAAAGGTAAAGGTTTGGATTGAGAAGTGAATAGACTACGTCAGAGGAAGAAAACCATTGGATTTTAGCTATAGAGTAACTTGGTGGGAGACTGAGTTGCAGGAGGAAAGGGAAGATAAGAACTATCACTGCAGGAAGAGTTGTTTGCCTCTCCTAGGCGCCTGTGATAGGGTTTGGCTGGGCCTGGGGATAGCAATTGAACCTCATTAATGGAATGTCTTTCTTAGTGCATTTTTCTATAAGAACCCCCCATTCATTATCGCTCTGATTCTGAGAATACTCATAAAGCTAGGAAAAGATAAACAGGCACAGGCTAGTTTTAACATATGCCCAGTCAGATAGTCTGGTCTTGAGCCAACTGTATACTAGTTTGCAGGTTTCCATCCCTCCCCATTCTTACCTCTCTATGCAAAGAGCTTGCTCTCCTTTCCTCTGGTTTCCAGAGCCCTCCCTACCCTTACCTTATTATACTATGCTAAAGAAAGGCCTTTATAACTCTCAACCTTAAAAATAAAACAGCTAGCTATTTAATCAGAAAAAATGAGTTTATCTGGGCATAGCAGAGGAATTGTACTCCAGACATGCAAACTCCAGCACACCATAGGCAAGAACAATACAGAAGAACAAAAGAGAGGAGTTTCCGTATATAAAGGAAAGGAAAGGGGTTGTTTGGAAGGAAATTTCATAGGAGGAGAAAGAGAGTTCAGAGTTGTGGTGGCTTCTCATTGTTGCTGGGTGGGGAGAAAATCTTCCTAAAGTGGTATGCAAAGTAAGCTGTAATTGATACTGAGTGAGAACATCCCTTAATTATTTCCTGACCTTATTTTGAATAGGGGTTCCTTTATTCATTTTCACACAGCCTGGTTAATGTGAATTTAAACTACCTTCCTGTGGGTACAAATTGTCTCCAAGGGATTTAAGCCCTATTTTTCAGCATTGAATAAAAAAAATGTCCCCTATTCAAGCAATTCCAAGAATCTGAAAGCTAGTGAGGACAAATAATAAGTTTATAATAAGTTATAAAACATAAGATGTAAGGTAGGGCTTCTCATCCTTTTTTGAGCCTAGTTTCCTGCACTGCTTTATGATCCTACAAAGCAAAAAGATTTTGAATAGCCTTGTACAAACTCATGAGCCATATATATATGTATGTATACATATATATATAGAATAAGACAGCAAAGAAGTGGACTTTTTGATATTTTTACTCTATTTTTTGGAATTTATCTTTTAACTGTTTAGGTCTTTATATATATTGTTTTATTTTAGAGAGAGAGAGAGTCTGTGAGTCAGGGAGAGGGGCAGAGGTAGAGAAAGAAAGAGAATCTTAAGCAGGCTCCATGCTCAGTGTGGAGCCCAATGCAGGGCTCAATCTCACAAACCATGAGATCATGACCTGAGCTGAAATCAAGAGTTGAATGCTTAACCAACCGAGCCACCCAGATGCCCAAAAATGTCTAGGTCTTTAGATACAAGTATTTACATATTTCATTAAAATAATAGGTTCTTAAAGTTGAATTGCTAACTTGCTTTTTCTTTAACTGAAGTAATTTTAAAATTAGTTTCTCATAGAGGTGTAGATCCCACCCAAAAATTCAAGAAAAGTTTTATGAAAGGGAGGAATTGTGGTGCCTGATCCTTAGTCCTTCACCTTTTGCCTTTTGCCCCTATATATTTTTTCTCTATAGTAATATGCACGTGGTATCTGGAGTTGCAGCAACCATTTTTTAAAATGTTTTTTTAAATTTATTTCTGAGCGAGAGAGTGAGAGGCAGCATGAGCAGGGGAGGGTCAGAGAGAGAGAGAGACCAAGAATCTGAAGCAGGCTCCAGGCTCTGAGCTAGCTGTCAGCACAGAGCTCGACATGGGGCCCAAACCCATGACCATGAGATCATGACCTGAGCTGAAGTCGGACGCTTGACCGACTGAGCCACCCAAGGGCCCCTTGCAGCAACCATTTGTAACAAATATTATAAAAATCACGTGAAAAATTTTGCAGAGCAGTAAGATAGAAGGAGACTGGATCCTGATAACTTCCTTGAGTAGATGTAGTAGCCTTGGACTGGAGTTATTGTTATATGAGGAAAAATAAATAAATTAAGGTACTGTTTGTCAGATTTTCAGCACCTTCAGCTTAAGTCTTTCTAACATCCTAATTATTGCATCTTGATTCGATGTCTACACTGGAGCCAACCAAGAATGGCCAGAGGTATAGAGGATGGAATCATGTCAGAACATGATGACCTCCAGGGCTGTATGGTGGCTCAGTTGGTTGCTTAAGTGTCCAACTCTTCATTTCTACTCCAGTCATGATTTCATTGTTCATGGGTTCGAGCCCAGCATGGAGCTTCATACGGCAATGTGGAACCTACTTGGGATTCTCTGTCTCCCTCTCTCTCTCTCTCTCAAAATAAATAAACGAACATTTTTTTTAAAAAGTACATGATGACCTCCCACTATAATTGAGGGTAATGGTAAGTCTGGGATATCATCTTCAGAACTAAAGGGAAATATGGTAAGCAGACAATACCATTGATGCCCAATATAGAGACAGATTTTTGAAGATAATTCTGGGGTATTGAGCTTATGAATCTAAGATGAACAAAAATATGGAATTCAGAAAGAACTAGCTCATTTAGGTGTGACAGAAGGTAATAGGTTTAATCTAGACAGTTATTAACAGTTATTTCTACCAGTCCAGCCAAAGCTATCCAGCTGTTCCATTTGCCTTAGGTACAGAAGCTTCCTGACCACCCCACCCTTTCACCATACAATGCTCTTAACAACCATTCTAGGAGGCTTAAGAACACTATGGGTCAACTGAAAATGAGAGTTGTTTGGGAATATGTTGGGGACAACATGTTTGGGTATATGAAAGTATCTCTTCTGTTTAGGCAAGCTAGGGACAATGGGCATGGGGCAATAGGACATCAGACAGCAATAAGAAAGACATTTAACCGATGTCATATGGCACTTTCAACTAATGTTATTTGCTCAAGAGATTCAGAGCTGCTTTCACTCACGTCATGGCAAATTCATCTCATCTGGTGAACGAGAAGGTTTTCTTGGAAAACACACATCTAAGATTTTTAACTTAAGCCCATGTCAACATCTTTTTAAACTTAGGTATCAAGAATCAGTTCCCTTTGTTCTCTGCCTCTATCTAAACACTTTCTTCCATGTCTAACAGTTTAGCGAAGGCTGGGACCTGCTTCTAGAGATTGAATGAATACAGAGGGAGAAAAAGGCACATTTGAAATATTTTCTTTTGCTGCAAGACATGCTGAGATGCTGGTGGGTTACAAATGGAAATATGAATTCTGAGGAGTGAGGGCTGGAAGAGTAAAGATTTATGAGATACCCATGGTGCTGGAATGATGGAAAGTTCATGGAGGGACTTTTAGAAGAAAAGGATAAAGGGTTCAAAGTCAGAACACAGGGAATAAGAGACATTTAGGGACAAGGGAAACAAGAAATCATAGGGTCTTGGTGCCATGTCACAAAAGTATGAAGGGGAGAAGGCATCAAGGAGGAGAGTGGGGTCTGTGGGCAGAATCTGCACCCTCTGCTCAGAGAACACCTACACCTTACCAGGAACCAGGGTCCATAAAGAAGTTACTGCCCTTCTCCTGTCCTCCTAGAAACGGATATTCCATTTGAGCCACCAGACAGATAATCTCTCCCAGTGAAATACTATATAGAGGCAGTCCCCACTTTGCCTTGTACTTCAGGACCATAAAAATCACCGTACTCACAGAAGCCAAACAGATCAATCTTAATGATCAATGTGAAAAAATTACGATTGTTCTGTGACCTTTAAAACTTTCTGCCAAAACACTAAGAACTCAGTTACTGTAGGTTAAAAATGAAAAAATATCAAAATTAATATTTATTTGGTACACTACAATTTAAAGGCTTAGAAACATTCAGAATTAAAGTGCCTTATTTCTCTGTGCTTATCAAGAATAGGTTGAAAAGTGCTGGTCTTCTTTTCTTATTCTATAACTTCTGACATGGAGTGACCATCTTTTCTATACCTTATTAGTGAACTGTCCGCTTTTCCTAAGTTTAAATCAGCTTCCAACATTTTGTCCTTTGTGCCTTGAAAGTTGTGGAATATCCCAAGACTTCCTTTCAGTTTTTATTTATTTAAGTAATGTCTACAGCCAACGTGGGGCTTGAGCTAATGACCTTGAGATCAAGAGTCACATGCTCTTCTGACTGAGCCAGCCAGGTGCCCTTCCTGCACCCCCAAGAGTTCCTTTAATGTGAAATTGTAGTTGTTTTATCAGCATCACTTCTGGCTTGACATAACCACTTTATTCCTTTATTTTAACATGTTTTCCTTCACCAAGTTCCTCTGATACTTAATTTTATGTCTGAACTTGGTTGTGGGCACGGTGCCCAGATGTTTGGTCAACATCAGCTTTTCCCTGGGTTTCCAGGCTCCTGGCTCACTGTGCAGATTTTTGACTTGCGAGCCTCCATAATCATGTGAGCCAGTTCCTTAAAATAAATCTCTTTACACACACACACACACACACACACCTTATTGGCTATTTCTCTGGAGAACCCTCACTAATACAGTTCCTATGGCTGAATATCCAATTGTCTCAAAAGGTGGCAGTAACGAAATTTCCATGGCCAGCTATTTCTTCTATAATTTCATGTACATTCAATTAGGATTTCACTTCCAGTGTTACCACTTTTTATTTCTTTACTACACTTTCATCTTTGATGGCCAATTACTGTTTTCCTTAATCCATTTTTTTAAAATTTTTTTAAAATGTTTTTATTTTATTTATTTCTAGGAGAGAGAGAGAGACAGTATGAGCAGGGGAGGGTCAGAAAGAGAGGGAATCACAGACTGAAACAGGCTCCAGGCTCTGAGCTGGCAGTCAGCACAGAGCCCGACGCGGGGCTCGAACCCACGAACTGCGAGATCGTGACCTAAGCGAAAGTCGGACGCTTAACCGACTAAGCCACCCAGGCGCCCCATCCTTAATCCGTTTTTATTAAATGTCATGTGGGCTTATCACTGAGAGACAAGGAAGCAACATAGCTACACACTTTGCTCTCTGTGCATAAACTGAATAATATATTCAGTGACCAATCACTAACAGACTTTCAGAAAAATAATGTGATTGGTCAGCGAACATTGTGTGCCCCTATTATTTATTATTTATTATTATTGTTATTTGTGGACTGAAGAGCTAGCACAAATTTTGTACTTCATGCAATTACCCATAGTTACATAATATGGTAACTGAAATTTGAACTTGTTTTGTTGGAAAACTGGTGGTATTTTACTAAGCCACAGTAACTAACTGTAATTTCTGCATATTGAAACCATGCAATGCAAGGACTGTCTGTATTTACCTTTAAGCCAGTTGTCTAGATCTATAATTTAGAAACCTCTACCATGAAGGACGATAAAGCAAGGAAAGAAAGGTTCCCAACTGAATCAGCAGCATCTCTATAAAAACGCTATCATTTTATTAACTGGCATTCTTGAAATACTTGATACTTATTTTCTTGACTATTTTTCTGTGAGTAAGTGGGCTACTTAGAGAATCACATAAGAAATGTCCAAATATAGGAAGTGGTTTGCCGTAGAGACAACTACTAGGAATCCATTTTCCCTTTCTTCCTTTAATGATGGTACTTCAGGTTTAGTGGGGCATGTAGCTGCCTCACTAAGGACTGCATTCCTATCTTTTCTTATAGCTTTTAACCAGATTCTGGCCAGTGGGTTATGAGCAAAGCTGTTGTATGCCACTTCTGGGTTTGTCCTTTAAGGGAATGTATGTTCTCTTCCCTGGCCTTTTCTCCACTGGCTGGTATACAGAGGCAAGAGCAGGAAGTGGAACAGACCCTTTGAACCCAGAAATGGAATCTGTGTGTGGAGTGGGGGGTGTCAGAACTCCACTATGTAAATTATTATCTCTGGACAGTTATATCAGAGAGAATAAATGTTAGTCTTGTTTTGGCCATTACAGTTTAGGGTCTTTTGTTACAAATATTTAACTCTAACCTAAAAAACTACATGGATGGCTTCCTGTTTGGGAATAACCAATAGCCTATCACGGTAATACAGGGGATTTACACACATCATACTAAACAGTTAATGGATTATCCTCCCATCTAACTTTAAGGAGGACAAGAGAAAAACAGATGGGCCTTAGTCTAATCCCCTTCTGACATAACAAATTGAGTGGGACTTACTGAGGACAATTAATGATGTGATGAAGCCACCACAGATAAGATGAATAAAATCAGCCTCTTGCACAGAAAGGTTTTGGCTTTCCATTTAGCACTTATTGTGTGCACTAAGGATATGGGCCTAACAACCAGACTTGTTGGATTGGAGCCTTCCAATATTTAAATTGAATTCCCAGGAGCTATTGAGGTATGATGAGAGAGAGTTATCTGACAATATTTATATAATACTTTTGTGACAAAAATCAGTTTAAGATAGCATTAATAAGTTAAGACACTGACATGTAAGTAATTTATCCTAATACAGCCCTTAAAATTTGTACATGATGAAATTTGGCTATTTTTTACAAAATGATAAAAGATCAGATTCAACACCAATAAATGTGTAATGCTCAGATGAACACACTAGAGGGCACTCATCTACTATTTTCTATTTGAACAAAATTTACAGTAATGGTTTTCAAATCAGTGCGTTAAGAAGAATCTTAGATTCTTGCTTAAAATGTATACCTTTGGGCTGTGGAGAGGCCTGTGAATCTGCGTTTTTAATGAGAAGCTATAGGAGAGCATGGTAAAGAGGATGACTTGTGGAGCCTGCCAGGGTTTGAAACCTGGTTATGCTACTTGTGAATGTGAATAATTAGTAAACAAACCTCTGCGTTCAGTTTCTCATCCATCAGATGAAGTTAGAAATAGCACTTATCTCTTAGGGTTGTTGTAATGATTAAATGAGCCAACTTAAAACATACAACCTAGTGCCTGGCCATCAATATTCATTCTATTTTACAAGCATTATTTTTAATAAAGACGTTCACTGATTTTGTTGTGGGAAGATTTGAAAAATATGTGTCTACATCTAAAAGGAAAAAAGATATACTCTTGATACTCTATGCCACTAGGCTAAGACTTCAGGTTCTACCCCTCAGCTGAGTGATAATGGAATGGCAGGAACCAAAGGTGCAGGATGAATGAGGCAAAAAAAAGTTCACCTTTGCATGTTCTGCCAAAGAACTGGTACTGTATTCAGAAGTCAGTGGAAATACTTTGCAGGCACTGAGGCAGAAGGTGGCATGATCAGATTTATGTTTGAGATCAATCATTCTGTAAGCAGAGTAGGGGTATAACATGAGGGGTGAGGCTGGATAGAAGAAGCTCAGGAAGATGTAATGCTGTTCCTTTTTCTTCCCAAGGAAGAGTCTCTATAAAGCATTGGGATTATTCACATTAGTGACTCTAATAATAACAATTTGAACCTTATAAATCCTTTCTTTTTA
Source organism: Proteles cristata cristata (assembly GCA_017311185.1). NCBI lineage: Eukaryota > Metazoa > Chordata > Mammalia > Carnivora > Hyaenidae > Proteles > Proteles cristata. Next base: position 421,140 of record JAESUZ010004710.1, read on the forward strand.
GGACTCTCCCCACTCCCCTGATGACTTACATGCACAATATAGTATACAGTACCCGGTAGGCACGCTGTCTAGGTTTTGAGGCAGCAGATCCTGCAAATAGGACTATAGAAGCTATGCTGTCACCAGGGAAAAACCAGACTACTCACCACAGCACCAGAAGCTCAGAAGAGAGATACTTCTGCATCTCACTTGGCGATCCTATAGATGGGGGCGGAGAAGGGGGTAGATTTCCAGGAACCATGGCAACTTTGAAGTGTTTGACTTAACAGGAATAAACTTTAGTTCTGAACTCTCATATTCCCTGCCAATGTGGGAGGAGCCGCTGCAGGAGTGGGAGAGGCAGGGGAGGATTAGAGACCTAAGGTCACAGTCTCCTCCTTGGCTCTGCCTGGAATTCACCAGCAAAGTTCTGCTACCTTGTCAAATTACAAGGGTCAACTGTGCCAGGGAAAATAGCTACCTGAGGAGTGACTGTATGACTTCATGAGAAAGGAATTTATCCCTGGGGGCTGCTCTGCTGTATCAGTTCCTGCTTGTGCACTCACCCAAGCATTGTATCTAGTCTCTGAGTCTCTTAGAAACATACCTGTTTTTAAGTCTCTGAAAACATGCAAAATGTAAATAGATAAAAGAGCTCTTCCCTCTGTTACAGTTTTTAAGACTGCAGAATCATAAGCTATTATCTTAGACTGAGATAGAACCTAATCCAATGGCTTTCAAATTTGTTTTGGTATCAGATCCCTTGAAATGAAATCCTATGAAAAAGTCTAGTTAATATGTGAACAAAAAGAGTTGCTTCTATTGAAGGTCGTTTCTGGCTGGCAGTGCCTCTCCTGGTTGTCATACTTCCAACAGCCTATCATGTGACTTCATTCTTTAAACCCTTAGGACCTAGGGAAGCAAAGGTTATGATTAAACAATTCTTCCATTTTACAAAGGACAAAAATGAGTCCCAGCGAGGTACTGATTATTTGGGTAGAGTGTAAAGGTAATGAGGGCATACATAGAAATAAAACTGAAGTTACTATTCAAATTCATGGTGGAGAATAGAATTTGGAAAGGATTTTCTTCATGGTTTCTTTGGAGTTGGATCAGTGCATCAAGAAGAACAAGACAAATTGGAATGTGTGAGGAGTGAGGACAAGATTTGACTTAGACCCAGAGAAGGATTTCCAATAGGAAGAGATACAAACTTTGGAAGTTTGGTGTCTCCTGCCTGGAATTTGTTTAATGTAGCAAATCTGTTTATCTGTCTAGAGAGAATCAAAGCAAGCAAGCTTTGAATTATAGTCCTGCATTGAATTGGAGACCTTCAGCCCTGCCATTAGCCACCATCATCCTTGGCATTATCAAACATGCATTAAAGGTCCTTACCAGTTAAATACAGAGGCACTTTTCCCATTGGACACTCTTTGTGAAGGTCAGTAGTTTAGACAGAAGACAACAGGGCAATTTCCTAATAATTCATGGGAGAAACTTCACCTGGTTCCAACCTGCAGAGGCTGCTTTAAGGCAGCAGGCTTGAGCAATGGAAACCTGAGCAAGGCATAAGGGCCCATGACAACCACTTGTTGAGTACAAACAGGCTCCTTAAGAGACACACCTCGAAATAGCCATAGACCCTAACTGACCGATGACAACCAGGCACAGTTCCTAAAATTAACAAAGAAAGGAAAATTCCATACATCCCCATACTCCTTCACTCCATCTTTTAACTATGGCTGCTCTTCACTGCCTCGGGATAGACAGTCTCTCCTTTGCTGTTCTGCCCACCATTCCCTTACAGTGCATTCAATAAACTTCTCTCTCTTTTGTTCTGCCTTGGGTGACTTCTATCACTGGCCCATGCCACTGCCCCCCACCCAGCTGGGACGCTCCACATTTGGTGCCCCCCATGAAAGTGGAGCACTCCACACAATCTTCCTCACTTTCTTTTCTATGTTCAAAATCAGACTCAAAACTTACCTGGTCCAGGAAATGTGTACACCTGATTCAGTTCATTATTGTGTTGAGCAACTCCTATTCTTTTTTTATTTTTTTATTCCAGGGTGCTATTTTATTATTTATTTATTTATTTATTCTCAAGTTAGTTAACATACAGTGTTGTCTTGGCTTCAGGAGTAGAATCCAGCGATTCATCACACACATATAACACCCATTGCTCATCCCAACAAGTGCCCTCCTTAATGCCCATCACCCATTTATCCCTCCTCTACCCCCCTCCATCAACCCTCAGTTTGTTCTCTGTATGTAAGAGTCTCTTATGGTTTGCCTCCCTCTCTGTTTTTATCTTATTTTTCCTTCCCTTCCTCTGTGTTCATCTGTTGTTTCTCAAATTCCACATAGTGAGTAAAATCATATGATATCTGTCTTTCTCTGACTGACTTATTTTGGTTAGCATAATACTCTCCAGTTCTATCCACGTTGTTGAAAAAGGCAAGATTTCATTCTTTTTTATTGCCAAGCAACTTCTATTCTTAACTTACCTCACTGAGGTAATCTTTAAATAAGAAAGATTTCTCGGTGTTTTTATATGAATAAAAGGAAGTAAGACATGCTAGCTGTTTAGCACAGTGCCTGATAGAAGTTATTTAAAAATGATTAATTTCTTCTCTGGGATGAGTCTCTGATAGACCAACTTAATAAAAATTTGAAAGAGGTTACATTTTTCCATAGGTATCTTCCCATCTTTTCTTTTAGAATCCACTCTAATTCTGGGCTTAGTCTTTATTTCTTCCCTTCTCCTCTGCCTTTCTTTTTATTCTGGAATAACTATGATAAATTTTCATTAATTATGGAAATTAACTGATTTGTTAAGGACAAAGTGGAGAATGAATCAGACACCAATATTCAGTACTCTAATTTGCCTTTAGTTACAAAATTTTTAGAATTGCTTTCCCTTAGACATTCACAGCAGAAGTGTTTGTTTCTCATGACTGTTACACCTCTAGATGATTAAATAACATTTTTTATCTGTAAATAATTAATTCTATAGCCCTGACCAAGGCTAAGTGTCTCTGTAGATCAACATTTGGTCAATCCAGACCAGCTTAAATTAACCCAGTTTAGTGAAGTGGAAATGCTAGAACTGGAAATTTTAACACCTGAAATGAAAAATTTAATGAATGGGTTTCACAAATGATTGCAGACTTTATAGAAAAGAAATCGATAACTCAAAGACAAATAGAAATTATCATTCAAATTCAATAGAACTGAACAACAGGAAAAAAACGAAATAAGGATGAACAGAGCCTCAGTGAGACTCAATTTTGTGAGACAATATCAAGAAGTCTATATATCTTTGTAGTCAGAGGAAGAGAAAGTAGGGGTGTGGGGGAAAAGGGAGGAAATGGGCAGAAAAAATATTTGAGGAAATAATAGACCCCAAATTCCCCAAATTTGGTGAAAACATCAGTTCACATATATAAGAAACTCATCAAACATTAAGTAGGATACATACAAAGAAAACCACACCTGGAAAGTTGTAGTCAAACTAATGATCACCAAATAAAGAGAAAATCTCCAAAGAAACTAAAGATAAAAGGCATATTTCATACAAAAATAAAAATAATATGAAAAAAATGGCTAAGTTCTAATGGAGACTATAAAACAATGAAATTACATACTAGAGTTCCAATAGAAAAATATCAGTCAACCCCAAAGTTTATATCTAGTGAAAATCTTCCTCAAAAATGAATATAAAATACATTTGCAGCTAAATAAGAGCTGAAAAAAATTAATCACTATTAGCCAATCAAAGACTACTTTTTTTAATACTTATTTTTGAGGTAGGGGGAGACGGAGAAAAGAGACAGAGGATGCAAAGCATGGGCTCTGTACTGACATCTGGACTGATGTGGGGCTGAAGTAAGGAACCGTGAGATCATGACCTAAGCTGGTCAGATACTTAACAGACTGAGCCACCCAGGTGCCCCTTAAAGACTACTTTTATTTCTTTTTTTTAATGTTTTATTTATTTCTGAGAAAGAGACAGGCAGCGTGAGCAGGGGAGGGTCAGAGAGAGAGGGAGACACAGAATCGGAAGCAGGCTCCAGGCTCTGAGCTAGCTGTCAGCACAGAGCCCGATGTGGGGCTCAAACCCATGAACCGTGAGATCATGACCTGAGCCGAAGTAGGACACTTAACCGACTGAGCCACCCAGGTGCCCCTACTTTTGTTTCTTAATTTAAAAAAGAAACTACCTGCTTAAAGGAAAAATAACATTGTATTATTGGTATATATATATTCATATATATATATATGAAACATATGATAATATTAGCATAAAAGGTGAGTGAGGGAATATATTGGATTATTCTATTGCAATGTTCTTAACTTTACCTGAAGTGTTATAATATTAATTCAGTGTAGATTGTGATAATTGAAGGATGAATAATGTGATTTCTAGAATACCACTTAAAAAAACAAAGAGAGCTGCAAATAATAGTAGAGAAATAGATAAGATAGAATGCCAATTTTTGTTTATTAATTCAAGAGAAGGGAACAAAGGAGGAATAGAGAAACAAAAACAAATGAGAGAAATATAAAATGAACTACAAGATGGATTTACCTGTTCATCTTGGATAGAAAAGAAATGCTCCATTTTGTGAACATCCTAATCATTCTCACAGAATTTATTCATATACCTTGCACCATAGTTATTTGTTTACAATTTGTTCCCTCTTACTAGACCACAAGCTCTTTGAGAATGAGAACCATGGCCAAATGGAAGAAGAGAATAAAAACTATGCAGACCTTCAAGTTCACTAAAGATTCCGTTGAAGTGTCTTCCATGTGACTAACTTGCTTCCATGTGAATTAAACAAAAACCCAAATGAGTAGCAAAGGGTAAGTTTGAGCCATCTTTACATACACACTTGTCATATTTCAAATGAACTTTTTGCCCCACTGGCCAATTGGCTTAATGATTTCTACATGGTGCCAACTGATCAAAAGGTCACAAAAACTACCTCCAAACAAGAGGTAAAGAAGCTTCTTGTTGATTAAGGCCAATTCCAACTAACTGGTTGTGTGGCCACATCACACTAAACAGTGAAGAACATCACAATTGCCTCTTGTCAGCCATGCGTACAGACGGGAGAAGTAACAGCACACCTGGTATGTAGCATGATCCTGACTTAGTGTCATAACGCTAATGTTTGCTGTGACTACAGTCCCTGGATTTTCCAGAACTGTTGCATAAATACACTCTAATTTATCAGATAATGTGTTCAAGTTTAAGGTTTAGAGAATATGATCATCATATTTATCACAACATTATTCACGAGAATTGACATGGAGTTTCCTAAGATGCTCTTTAAAAGCTCATCAATTCTTATTGTTCCCATAGTCACCCTGCAAAAGGTGAGATAAACTGGCTAATTTTGGGCCAAGAGTAAATGAGCTCACTTTGTTATTACTAGTGTTCTTTTGAGGGCTCCCCAGAGTAGTAGTTTGCAAATAAATACCTTTGGAAAAAGTGTTTTTATATGTGAACCTTGATGATCTAGGTATAGGTGTGCTGAATACGCCTTCAACATTTGCTAGTGGACATTCCTTTTTAGACCCTTAATTTTCACATCGTATTTGAAAAGACGAAGTGTATTTGCCATTAACTACATGACCTTTTTTTTGAAATGAATTGATTTTCTGTAAAACTTACTAAAGGAAAAGCTAACCCTAAAGTCATAACCACATGTTTTACAGTATGAGAAAGCAGAATACTAAAAAACAAACCCAGGAAACAAGCATTTATTCAAATACTCTTTAACTTGGTGTCTAGTCCCATTACATATTTTTAAATTCTACCACAGAAGCAGCCAGTAAGTTTATCATCGTTCATCAGCAGACTTCTGGTCAGAAAAGTGTCAAGGAGTCATTTGGCTAACATTTCATAAGCAAAATTTACAGCAAATATCTTTCCTTGAAATTTAATTTTCTCTTGAGGGGGAGTCTATTCATGGACATTTTTTTTTACAAATAGTTTATTGTCAAATTAGTTTCCACATAACACCCAGTGCTCATCCCCACAAGCGCCCTCCTCCATGCCCATCCCTCCTCCCCCCCCACATCCGTCAGTCCTCAGTTTTTGTCAGCATTCAAGAGTCTCTCATGGTTTGCCTCTCCCCTTTTCCCCCACTATTTCCGCCCTTCTTCTCCCCCTTGGTCCTCTGTTAAGCTCCTCCTAATCCTCCTATACGTGCACACATATGATATTTATCTTTCTCTGCCTGACTTATTTCACTCAGCATAACACCCTCAAGGTCCATCCATGTTGCTACACATGGTCAGATTTCATTCTTTCTCATTGCCATATAGTATTCCATGGTATAGATAAACCACATCTTTTTGATTATTCATGGACATTTTCAAATGATATTTAAAATCTTACAAACAAATGAATCAGTGTTAAAATCTGAAATCATCCAAATCACTTTACCCATAAAGTATAAAATAGATGGATACCCACATGAAAAACAACTCATTTTCACCAAAAAAAGAGATATTATTGAATGCAGCCTGGAGTTTAGCTTTGTTTTTTCTTTTAACACCACAGATCTCATACTTTCTGAATTTGGAGTCAATAGCACATTTTATAACTTATTTGTGTTTTTTATATATAACAAATGTATTGAGATATAATTCACATACTATATAATTCACCCATATAAAGGGTAAATTTTTTTGTTTCAATATATTCAGAATTGTACAATCATTATTATAATTAATTTTAGAATATTTTCATGATCCTAAGGAGAAACTCTACCTCAATCCCCTCAGACCTAGGTAACCAATAATCTCATTTCTGTTTCTAAAGATTTTTCTTGGTCTGACCATTTCAGATAAATGAAATCATAAAATATGTGGTCCCTTATGACTGGTTTTTTTCACTCAGTGTAATATTTTCCAAATTCATCCATGTTGTAGTATGTATCAGTACTTTATTGTATTTTATCATTGAATAATATTCTCTTGTGTAGATATACCACATTTTATGTATTCATTCATCAGTTGAGGGATATTTGTGTTGTTTCCACTGTTAGGCCATTACCTAAATAATACAATTTTGAACATCCACGTATAAGGTTTTTTATGGACATAAATTTTCATTTATCTTAGGTATATAGCTAGGATTAGAATTGCTGGGTCCTATGGTAGCCCTGTATTTAACCTTTTAAGGAATTGCCAGGCTCTTTTGGCTGCATTCCCATGGGCAGTGTATAAGGATTTCAATTTCTCCACATCCTTGTTGACACTTACTATTATTTGTCTTTTTTATTATATAGATCCTAATGGGATGATGCAATACCTGTATAGAAATTACTTTTTGTTCCCTGTTTCTTAGACACTTAGCAACATAAAATTAGTTTTATACTTCTCTTATTTCCAATAAGGCATAGCCTAGATGACACATATAGTAAGTGACCAATGAATTCTTGTTTAAAATTGGATTAACAATGATTTAATGTTTGTTAAAACATCTAAGGATCTAATACACTTTCTGGGAACTGATTTAAGAACGAGTAGCCAACAATAGGAACCATGGTTAACTGAAAGACAGCTAGAGAGGGATGTTTCTTACAATCCATAATGAACTTTCAACTTCTGGTAATGGCTGACAGAATAATTTTGACCAATTGCTCCCACAGAGAATGATCAGAACGCCTAGACAAGCTTTTTTCACTTGATCTTAGCCAAAAGGCTAAGAAGCAATTGGACAAGCTGTTTTCAAACAACAACAACAATGACAACAACAACAACAAACAAAAAACAAAAAACAAACTCACTTCCTTGTAGGCATTGAAGAACTAACAAGGCAGTGAAGATCATTAGGACCAAGATTGAGGAAAGGAAGGAAAAGAATAAGGGTGGAATAATAGAGATGAACCTGCCAGTTTCTTTTGTCCTAAAGGTATACGTATCAACTATGGGAGAGATGAGTAAAAACTTGACCAGAGTTTTTGATACCCTTATCTGGATGGGGACAAAAATTGGATAACAAGGCTAATCAAAGAGTGGGGTGGCAGCAAAGGGGGCCCTAGTAAATACCCTGAAGTCTAAACCATACGAATTTAGAGATTAAGATTTAATCTGGTTTTATAATATCTCCATTCATGATACCATATCAAATGAACTTGTATTGCTAGTAGTTCTAGAAACTCCCAGATAAATGTAAATCCACTTAAGAAAATTCAAAAGCCCTAAGAGACCTCCATAGGTTTTAAAAAAAGAATCTAAGCACAACATAATAAATTGATGAAAAGGAAAGAGAAAATCTTAAAAAAGAGCAAGAACATGTGAGATTATCTTTAAAAAAGCAATAATTCAACTGAAAGCTGGCTTCGTAACATAATAGATGGCATCCAAAGCACATTGGAATGATTTACAGAGTTCTGAAAAAAAATATTGCCAATCTAAAAATCTTCACCCAGAAAATATCCTTCAAGGAGAATGCATTCATTTCTATATTGCTATAAATTGTCACAAATTTGATGGCTTAAAATGACACCATTTATTTTATGGTTTCTATAGGTCAAAAATCTGGGTGTAGCTTAACTACTAGAACATTAAATGGAATAATAGTGATGATGTTAAAATCAATCCAAAAGAAGGCAAGAAAGGGAGAAAGAAACAGGTATGACAAATAAAAAATGAATACTAACATAGGATATATAAACTCAAATATATTGGTACTCACATTAAATATAAATGCCACAAAGAAAATATTATTTTCAGACTGGGTTTTAAAAATAAAACAAAACAACTATAGCCTGCTTAAAGTGAGGAGATCTCGGGGTGCCTGGGTGGCTTAGTCGGGTAAGCGTCCAACTTTGGCTCAGGTCATGATCTCCAGTTCATGGGTTCAAGCCCTGAAATGGGCTCTGTGCTGTCAGCCAGCTTAGAGCCTGAAGCTTGCTTCGGATTCTGTGTCTTTCTCTTTCTCTATCCCTCTCCTGCTCATGCTGTCTCTCTCAGAAATAAATAAAGGCATTAAAAAAAATTTTTTTAAGTAAGGAGGTCTTAATTATAAACATATAGAAAAGTTAAAAGATGGACAAAATCATAATGTACAAATACCTATGTAGCTAAATTGATATCAGACAAAATGATTTTAAGCAAAGAGTATTGTTAGAGATAAAAAGGGATACATAATGAAACAATTTACCATGAAGATATAGCAGTATGAACATAATAATATATCATCATATCTGATGAAGCAAAATAGACCCTCAAAAGAAAATAACATATCTATAGAAAGGGAGCAATTGATATACCTCTCCTGGTTACTGATAGAACAAACATAAAAATTAGTAAAGTTAAAGAATATTTAAACAATCCAACTAATACACAAGAATTAATTCACACATAAAAAACATGGCGGTTAATAACAGAAAAGCAAGGGACAGTTACTATTTATAAAAACTGACCTTTTGCTGGGTCATAAAAGCAAGTCTCAACAAGCTTTTAAATGATACAGAGAGCACCGCCCAAAGAAATTGATCTGGAGATCCATAATAAGCAATGACTAGAAAATCCTCACAGATTTGAAAACTATGTAATTCATTTTTAAATAACCCAATGATTAAATATAATGGCAGTCAGGAATAGATTGAATTAAAAGAACATGAAAATATGTTATTTCAAAATCTGTGGGATTCACGAAAAGGATGTTTAGAGTGAACTTTTTTTAATGTTTTACTTATGTTTGAGAGAGAGAGAGAGAGAGAGAGAGAGAGAGAGAGAGAGAGAGAGACAGCGTGAGCAGGTGAGGGTCAGAGAGAGAAGGAGATACAGAATCTGAAGCAGGCTCCAGGCTCTGAGCTAGCTGTCAGCACAGAGCCCAATGCGAGGCTCGAACCCACAAACTGTGAGATCATGACCTGAGCCGAAGTCAGACGCTTAACCAGCTGCGCCACCCAGGCACCCTAAGTGTGAACTTTTTATCCTTGGATGCAAGTATGAGAAAAGGAAAACAGCCTGAAAATTAATGATCTAAGCATTCTTCTCTACAAGTGAAAAAAAAAGCAACTTATTCCTAAAGAAAACAGAAGGAATGAAATCATAATGAGCATAGAAAATTATGAAATAGAAAAAAACAAAATTCAACTGAAAAGATTTACAAAGCCAAAGTTGTTTCTCTGAAAAAATAATTTAAAAATTAATTTCCACTCTCCGGTTGACATTATAGCATTTAAAAGACTTGTTATATTTCAAAATAACTCTTTTTGCTTTTCTTAAAAATATTTTCTATTCTTCTTAAATGTAATTTTTGTTTTGCTTCCAGTTCCTTTTGAATCATAGCTAATGGGTATATTAGTACTGTGACACTAGGTTTTAAAATTAATATTATAGTTATTGCACCCCTGAGAACAATATTTTCAAATTATTTGGAGTGTTCTATGACATAGTTAATTTGCTGGATTTTGTTTGGTTTTACATGTATAGTAGACCAATTTTTATATTTTTCCCATGTGTCTGTTACGGTAAGACTAATAAGAAAAAAATAGGAGAGAAAGCACAAAGAGATAATAAAAGGAATAAAAAATGGATAAACTAAACAGACAATAAAGATAGGGTTCTATGAAATTTTGAACACTTTTATGCCAATGGATTTGAACATTTACATGGAATTGATAAGGTCAAAATCAACGCAACTTTCCAAATACAACAAAAGAATAAAAAGTATGAGTAAATCTGTAATTACTTAATCTAAAATATAAAACTTTTCCATAAAATATTCTGGGCCCAGTAGACTTTAGCAGTGAATATTATCAAATAGTTAAAAAAAAGTAACACCGATCTCACACAAATTCACTCATACAGCATTTTAAAAAGTGGAACTATTTCCTAACTCATTCTGTGGAGCAACATAACCCTAATACTTACTAGAAGGACCTCATGAGAAAGAAAAGTTTCAAGACAATTGCGCTAATCAACACAGGGAAAAAATTCTGGGCAACACATTAACAAAGTCCAAAAATATATAGAAAGGATGATCCATCCTGAACAAGATGGATCATCTTGTTCAACATTTAGCTGAGAATGTAAGGTTCTTTTAAATTCAAAGATCAAGCAACATAATTCAGCACAGTAACAGAATAAAGAAGAAAAATCTTAAGAACATCTAAACAAGAGAAGATAAAAGCACTTGACAAACTTCAGCATTTGTTCCTGATTAAAAAATAATAAAACAAAACCAACAGGGGTGCCTGGTGGCTCAGTCAGTTAAGCTTCCAACTCTTGATTTTGGTTCAGGTCATGATCTCACTGTAGGTGAGTTCCAGCCCCGTGTTAGGCTCTGTACTGACAGCTCAGGGCCTGGAGCCTGCTTCAGATACTGTGTCTTCCTCTTTCTGTGGTCCTCCCCTGCTTGCACTCTATATCTTCTGTCTCTCAAAAATAAATAAACGTTAAAAAAATAAATAAAGGGGCGCCTGGGTGGCTTAGTCGGTTAAGCGTCCGACTTTCGCTTAGGTCATGATCTCGCGTTTGTGGGTTCGAGCCCCACATCGGGCTCTGTGCTGACTGCCAGCTCGGAGCCTGGAGCCTGTTTCAGTCTGTGACTCCCTCTCTCACGGACCCTCCCCTGCTCACTCTGTGTCTCTCTCTCTCTCCTAGAAATAAATAAAAAAAAAAAAAACATAAAAAAAAATAAATAAGTAAAAACAAAAAATACCTCTTTGGTACTGCTACACTGGGAAATATTTTGGTAGTTTCTTATAAAACTAAATATAAAGGCACCATATGACCCAACGATTGCACTCATGGCCATTTATCCCAGAGATATGAAAACTTAGGTTTGCACAAAAATCTATACATAAATGTTCATAGCAGTTTTACTTATGGTAATCAAAAACAGAAAAAATGTTTTTTCAGATGTCCTTCAATGTGTGAATGTCAAACAAAATGTGATGTATCTGGACTATGGAATACTACTCAGCAATAAAAAGAAATGAACTACCATATTTATATATGAAACAACTTGGATGAATCTCCAAGGAATTACTCTGAATGAAAAAAGCCAGTCCCCAAAGGGTACATACTGTATGACTTATTTGATTTATATAAAAAATTTTTAATGCTTATTTATTTTATTTTTGAAAGGGAGAGAGTGTGAGCAGGGGAGAGGCAGAGAGAGAGGGAGACAGAAAATCCCAAGCAGGCTCCAAACAGTGCAAAGCCTGATGCAGGGCTCAAACACACAAATCATGATTTGAAACAAAAATAAAGAGTTGGAAGCTTAACCAATTGAGCCAACCAGGTACCCCTGATTTACATAAAAATTTTAAAACTAACAATTTTAGAAATAGGGAACAGATTAATGCTTACTAGAAGTTAGTGACAGTAAGCAGATGGAGAATGGAAGTGAAAAAATTTTGCACATAAAAGGGGACAAGAAGCAATTTTCATGGTGATGCTGCTGTTCCGTATTTTGCGTATTTTGAGTATAGTGGTAGATACAGGAACTACATATGATATAAAATTATATAGAACTAAATACACATAAGTACAAGTAAAACTGGGGAAATGTGAATAAGATGGGTAATTGAAGTGTCAACTGACTGGAATATTATGCTATAGCTCTGCAAGATGTTACCATTGAAAGGAACTCGGTAAATGGTACATAATCTCTCTGTGTTATTTTCTACAACTGCAGGCTAATCTACAAATTACTGCAAAATTAAAAGTGTCATTAAGAAATAACTCCTAACAAACTAGTAATAGATGAGAATTTCCAAAACTAATCAATAGTAGTTCTAAAAAACATATAACGAACATCATATTCCTTGGGGAAATATTGAACTTTTCTTTAATATCAAGAACAAAACAAATATCTGCTCTCCTCACTTTTATGCATCACTGTATTAGAGATTTTAGCTTTGGAATAAAGCAAACAAAAAATAAAAGTTATAAGGACAGGAAGAGAAAACTGGCAATTCACAGATCATGTGGTTGTATATGTAAATTCCAAAAGGATATACAGATAAATTTCAATTTTAGTAAATGTTTTATTAGCAAAGATACTGGAAAAGTCCATATATGAAAACAATATATAGTATACAAAAATAAATTATATACATTAGCAAAAAATAGAAAAAGTTTAAAATGTTTACAATAAAATAAGATTAAACACTTTATAATAAATCTAACAAAAATTGTGCAAGTCCTCTACATAGAGTACTACAAGCATTATTAAGAAAAATTAAGGTAGGGATGCCTGGGTGGCTTAGTCGGTTAAGCGTCCGACTTTCGCTTAGGTCATGATCTCATGGTTCGTGGGTTCGAGCCCTGCATCAGGCTCTGTGCTGACTGCCAGCTCAGAGCCTGGAGCCTGATTCAGTCTGTGACTCCCTCTCTCTCTGACCCTCCCCTGCTCACGCTGTCTCTCTCTCTCTCCTAGAAATAAATAAAACATTTAAAAAAAAAAACTTAAAAAAAAAAAAGAAAATTTAAGGTAGATCAAATAATGAAATGTGCTATAAATGGATTTTTCAAAACCAGTATTTTGAAGACATCAACTTCTCAAATTGATCTATGGAGCAAATGCAATACTAATCAAAATCCTGGTAAGTTTTTGTTACTGTTGTTGAGATTGACAAGGCAGTTATATCATTTATATTGAAATATAAAGAGGTAAGGAGAGCCAAATCACTGTTTAAAGACCACCATGGGAAACTTTACCCTACTGGGAATTGGTTAGGGGAATTATTAAATGCTTGTTAAAATCTTTTTTATTTTTTAAAAATGTTTTATTTATTTCTAAATAAAGAGAATAAAGAGAGAGGGAGACAGCGTGAGCAGGGGACGGTCAGAGAGAGAGGGAGTGACAGACTCTGAAACAGTCTCCAGGTTCTGAGTTGGCAGTCAGCACAGAGCCCGACGTGGGGCTCGAACCCACGAACCACGAGATCATGACCTGAGCGAAAGTTGGACGCTTAACCGACTAAGCCACCCGGGCACCCCTTAAAACCTTTTTTAATATTTTATTTATTTTTGAGAGAGAGAGAGAGAGCACAAGCAGGGGAGGCACAGAGAGAGAGTGGGAGACAGAGAACCAAAAGCAGGCTCCAAGCTCTGAGATGTCAGAGCAGCTGCGTGTTCAAACTGTGAGATCATGACCTGAGCCAAAGTCGGTCACCCAACCAACTGAGCCACCCTGAAAATAGCCTTTAAATCTCAGAAGAAACACAAACACACACACACATACATACACTCACCCACCACATATATAGGTTACCAATTATGCTTAAGCTAGGAAAAGCCCTGCAGTTTCTGTTCAAGAAAAGGGAATTTAAGAAGAAATTTATTTATTTATTTATACCAGCAGCTTCTCTGGGTGAAGCTCTAATAACTGAATCCTCTGGTGAGTAAGGCCTACAAATATCAAATAAACTTGCAACTACAGCTCCCCCCCAAAAAATTGGGAAGTCTTGGGTAGAAGATCAAGAAGATAACATACCTTAAAGACTTTTGAGAATATTTTTTGTTTGTTTATTTTTGAGAGAGAGACAGAGTATAAGCAGGGAAGGGCAGAGAGAGAGGGAGACACAGAATCCAAAGCAGGTTCCAGCCTCTGAGCTGATAGCAGGGCTCGAACTCACAAACTACGAGATCATGACCTGCGCCAAAGTCAGTCACCTAAATGAGTCAGTCACCTATCTGAGCCACTCAGACAACCCTTAAATTATTCTTAAAATATTAAAAAGCTATCCAAGGTAAAGGAGTACAGTACTGACACAAAAATGAACAAAAAGACAACTGGAACGTAATAAAAAATTCAGAAATAGATAAAGCTTAAATGGATACACAATTATGACAAAAGTAGTGCTGTGGAAAAGTAGGTAAAAGATGATCTTTTCAATAAATAGTGCTGGGTCAATGCATTAATCTCCTGTAGCTATCATAACAGATAATCACAAACTTATCTTAAAACAACACAAATTTATTTTCTCATGGCTCTTTATGTCAGATGTCCAACACAGGTCACAATGAGATAAATCAAAGTATTGACAAGGCTATGTTATTCTCTGGAGATTCTAAAGGAAAATCCATTCCCTTTCCATGCCCTGTTTCTAGAAGCCACCTGTGTTTCCCACTCATTGCTTCAATTGATTCGTGGCCCGTTTCCTCCATCTTCAAAGCCAGCCATGTTGCATTTCTCTGATAATTCTTTGCTAGTTACATCTCTTTCTGACCACAGCCTGGAAAGGTTCTCTTGTTTTAGGGACTCATTTGATTAAATAGGGTCCACTGATAAAACCCAAGATAATCTCCCCATCTCAAACTCACATCTGAAAAATCCCCTTTGACGTGGAAATGTCCATGATTGGGACACAGACATCTTTGCGAGGCCATCACTCTGCCTACACCAGTCAACTAGGGGCATCCCTATGTAAAAAATAAGAAACTTCTTTTACCTCTTACCATGCATAGAATTAATTCCTGATGGGCTGTAACTCTAAAAATAAATAAATTTTTGGAGGAAAATATAGAAAAACATCTTTATGATATTAGGGTAGTAAAGGATTTCATAACTAGGACACAAAAAAACATTTAATATAAGATTGAGAAATTGGTGTCCATTAAAATTAAGGACTTCTTTTCATTAAAAGATCCTATTTTAAAAAAAAGTGAAATGCATGCGACAGAGTAGGAGAAAATAGGGGGAACCACACAGCATCAGTGAAGGGTTGTGTCAATGTTTGGGCTCTCCTGAAAGCAGAGCCTGAGAAGAGGACCAGGATATAAGAGCTTGTATGACACTTTATGAAGTACAAGTTAACAACAATATCCCCCTTAAAAAGGTCTTAAATGTTAATAGATTACGTCTATTAAGTGCTTTCTGCGTGCTAAACTCTGGTCTAAGCATTTTGTGTATATTAACTCAGCTAAAGCTTAAAACATGCCCAAGAAGTAGGTTCCTTTATAGATCCCATTGAGGAGGAAGCTGAGTTACAGAGTAGTTCATGTCCTAAAGCTACTAAATATTGTTTGTGAGAGTGAGGATTTTTGTCTCTTGTTTACTGCCACCTTACCAATGTCTACAAAAGTGACTCTTAATTGACTCAAGTGGAAAGACAGGATTCAAACTCACAATGTCTCTGGTAAAGACTGCATTATTAACCATGGCATGATACAACTCATGATGTTTCTATTAATTTAAAATCTCCTATTCAGGTCCAGCCTATAAGAATTATAATAAAAGTACAGGAAAATGAAAATTAATTTAAAAATTTCATCCATTAATCTTGATGTCTTAGAGAAAAGGCAGATGAGAGAAATGAAAGACATAAAGAATGCTGTTAAAACACTTCTCTTCCCCACTTGGTTTAAGATTGTGTACCTGCCATTGCTAGTCACCATGTTAGTCCTTACCAATGAACTTCACGAATTATAGAAACTTACCTTCATAACCCTTGTCTCAACATCCCAGCCTAATCCTTCATGACACTCTCTCAGCTGAAAGACATGTTGGTGTTGGCTGTTGGTTCAGCAGTTGTGCTATAGCCACTAAGTCATAGTTAGCTGACATCAAAACCAAGTACACGTTCCTCTAAGAAATAGAGAGCTGGAGCTTTGACACTAAATACTGAGCATTTTCCTCCGTAGTCCAGGAGCCCTAGCAGTTCAGGAATGTTGATCGAGAAATGCATTGTTCAGACTACAGATCACTGTTTAGAATTTATTATTGCTGTTTGATGGTAGGGTGTTGGTGTTGGTGATAGTGTGTGTGTGCGTGTGTACATGTGCATGCATGTGAAACCTATGTGGAAAAGTTCATTCAATAGTGTGCTCTCATTTTAAGAAAAGTGATTACAGTACAATTTCATATAATAAAGACATTAAACCAAACTATACACCCAAAACAACCCAGTGAAGAAATGGGCAGAAGATATGAACAGACACTTCTCCAAAGAGGACATCCAGATGGCCAACAGACACATGAAACGATGCTCAGCATCGCTCCTCATCAGGGAAATACAAATCAAAACCACACTGACATACCACCTCACGCCAGTCAGAGTGGCTAAAATGAGCCAATCAGAGAACTCTAGATGTTGGCGAGGATGTGGAGAAACGGGCACCCTCCTACACTGTTGGTGGGAATGTAAACTGGTACAGCCCCTCTGGAAAACAGTGTGGAGGTTCCTAAGGAAACTAACAATAGAACTCCCTATGACCCAGCAATAGCACTGCTAGGAATTTACCCAAGGGATACAGAAATGCTGATGCATAGGAGCACATGAACCCCAATGTTCATAGCAGCACTCTCCACAATAGCTAAAACATGGAAAGAGCCTAAGTGTCCATCAATGGATGAATCGATCAAAAAGATGTGGTTTATCTATACCATGGAATACTACATGGCAATGAGAAACAGTGAAATCTGTCCATGTGTAGCAACATGGATGGACCTTGAGGGTGTTATGCTGAGTGAAATAAGTCAGGCAGAGAAGGACAAATATCACATGTTTGCACATATAGGAGGATTAGGAGGAACTTAACAGTAGACTGTGGGGGAGAAGAAGGGGGGAAACAGTGGGGGAGGGGGAGAGAGACAAACCATGAGAGACTCTTGAATGCTGAGAACAAACTGAGGACTCATGGGTGTGGGGGGGAGATGGGCATGGAGGAGGGCACTTGTGGGGATGAGCACTGGGTGTTGTATGGAAACCAACTTGACAATAAACTATTTTTAAAAAGAAAAAGACATTAAAGTCTTTTCTGAGAGATCACAATTTTGAGGACAAATAAATATGATGAGAAATATGCAACAGAAGTGTCATGTTAGTAAATTATTAAAGAAAATAATTCTCTTAAATACAGATTCTTCTGTCATCACTTCAATTATTCACACAGTAGAGTACTCGACATTTGATTTAATCAAAATGTGTGAAATTATACTCTTATTATAAGTACTTTAGAAACCAATGCTACCAAAAACTTCGTGGATTCTTTAGACAATTCCATCATTATTTAGTAGTCCTATACATTTACATGTTTTTCATCTTTGTTATGATGCTCAGAACTTCATATATGAAATCTTTTCTAACTTCTTGAGGTGTACTTGTAAGAAACTTTTATTCGTAATCAACTACCTTGGGTACCTTGTTGAAAATAAACTGACCATAGCTGTATAGACTTATTTCTAAACTCTCTGTTCTGTTCTCTTGATCTGCATGTCCATCTTCACACCATTTTAATTACGTTAGCTTTAAAGTAGGTCTTGAAATCAGATTATTTTCCTCTGCAAAACCATTTTGACTATGCTAGTGTAAAGGAACTAGCATATAAATGTTTTTATTTGTTGTTTTTTTAAATTACTTTTAACCCCTTCTTCCATTTCTCCCATCCTCCACCCCCTACCTTCGGCAACCACCACTCTGTTCTCTTTATCTATGGGTTTGATTTATTTTTTAAGGTTCCATGTATAAGAGAGATCCTATGCTATTTGTCTTTCTCTGACATTTTTCACTTAGCATTCACTCCCTCAAGGTTCATCCATGTTGTCACAAACAGCAAAATTTTCTTCTTTTTTAATGGCTCAATAGTATTTCAATGTATGTATATACCACAATTTCTTTATTCAATCATCTCTTGGTGGACACTTAGGTTGTTTCCATATCTTGGCTATTGTAAATTGTGCTGAAATGAAGATAAAGGGTGCATGTATCTTTTCAAATTAGTGTTTTCTCTTTCTTTAAATAAATGCCCCAAAATGGAATTGCTGGATCATATGGGAGCTCTATTTTTAAGTTTTTGAGGAACCTCCATTCTCTTCTCCACAGTGGCTGCACCAATTTACATTCCCACCAACAGTGCACACAAGTTCCATTTTCTTCACATCCTTGCCAATATTTCTTATTTCTTATCTCCCTGATAACAGCCATTCTGACAGGTGTGAAATGGTATCTCATTGTTGTTTTGAATTGCATTTTCCTGACAGTTAGTGATGCTGAGTATCTTTTCATGTACCTGTTGACAATCTGTATGTCTTCTTTAGAAAACTATTCAGATCCTCTGCCCATTTTTTCATCAATTTTTATTTTGCTGTTGAGTTTTATGCATTCTTTATATATTTTGGATATCAACCCTTTATCAGATATATGATTTGCAAATATTTTCTTACACTTGGTACTTGCCTTTTTATTTTACTGATGGTTTTCTTTGCTGTGCAAGAGCTCTTTAGTTAATGTAGTTCCGTTTGTCTTTTTTTTTTTTGCTTTTGTTACTATTAATTTTGCTGTCAGATTAAAAACTCATCATTAAGACCATTGTCAAGGAACTTACTGACTGTTTTCATTTAAGAGTTTTATGGTTTCAGATATGATGTTCAAGTCTCTAATCCATTTTTAGTTAATTACTGTGTATGGTGTCAGATAGGGGTCTAGCTTTACTTTTTTTCATGTAGCTGTTCAGTTTTCCCAACAGAGTTTGTTGAAGAGACTATCCTTTTCCCATTGTATATTCATGGCTCCTTTGTTGTAAATTAATTGACCATATATTTATTTCTAGTTCTGGGTTTGTAAGTCTTTTCATATTCTTACATTAATAAACTAGAAAAAGAAAGCATATTTTTGAATACAATGAGATGAATAGCACATTAGAAAAAGGCTGGATTTTTGGCGTCAAACAGAGATGAGGTCAAACCCAGAATCTGCTACTAGTTAGCTAGGTGGGTTACTTGACCTCTCTGTTTTTCACTTTCATAAGAAGGAATAAAACACCCACTTAGCAGGTTTGTTGTCAAGAATTTTTATCCATCAATTTCATCAACATTTAAACATTTATAAATCCTACTATTGTATAAAGCAAATATTGAAATAAACTCTCTTACATCTAGTTATGCTATAGTTCATCAATATCTCAAAACTGTGGCACCAGAATTAAACACAAATATGATAAAATGTTAGGCAAAATTCTCAAGTCCTTGATTATCTTTATTACTATGCAGCACTGACCAACTAGCCACTTCTGGGAGGCGCTAGGTAAGTGTGTGTTGGGTGGGCAGACACTGCAACCATTACATTAATCACTAAGTCATTACATAGTGAGAGCAGGACTGGTCATCTTCTGTGATTTGTTTACTAGAATTGTGTATTGAAAACTGAACAGCAACCATGAGGATTCAGAAAAGGCTCATCTCTAGTATGCTTCACTGTGGCAAAAAGAAGTTCTTGTTAGAGCCCAGTGGGACAAATGAAATTGCCAACGCCAACTCCTATAGTGGATGTGGAAGCTAATCAAGTTGGACTGATCACTCAGAGCCTGTGACTGCCCATTCCCATGCTCGGTGCTATAGAAACACCTGTCTTGCTGTGAAGGCAACTATATTGGGCACAGGTATGCAAAGGGAACTGTCAAATGCCTGAGAATGCAATTGGATAAGTATTCAGAGCTGGCCGCTCAGAAGATTCAGTGAATATCAGAAGACTGACCACTGCACATATCACAGCCTTTCCCTGATGGAGAAGGGAGTGTGTTTAAAAACAAGCTGATTCTTCTCTCTTTTAAAATGTTTATTTATTTATTTATTTATTTGGAAAGAGAGATAGAGAGCGAGCAGGGGAGGGGCAGAGAGAGAAGGAGACAAAATCCCAAGCAGGTTCCATGCTGTCAGTGCAGAGCCTGATGCAGGGCTTGAACCCATGAACTGTGAGATCATGACCCGAGGCAAAATGAAGACTCAGATGCTTAACCTACTAAGCCACCCAGGTGCCCCAAAAACCTGCTTAAGGAACACATCCACAAGCTGAAGGCTGACCAGGCTGAGGCTCACAGGAAGCACCTAAGTGCTACGAGGAACAATTCCAGGCCAAGAGATCAAGACTGAGACAAGAACTGAAGCCCTCCTCTTTTGTCTGTACACAGTGGCCTCAGCAATTCTATAGCTTCATTATTAGCTAATAAAATAAGCCTTTATCTGTCTGAGGGGTCAAAGTGAACTGCATTTGTTTTTCTGCCAACTCTGGTCATGGTGAGGATTCAACTAATTAAAAATCCAAGTCTTACAATAAGCTCTCCTTCTTCCTGACTATGAATTATTAAATTACTGAACTGAAATAAAGGATTTTACATTCATCTTTAGTTATATTTTATCATATTAACTTCAGCCAATTTGATTTTACCTGTTGACTTCTGTTGGCCTTTAATCTGTCATTATGCATGCTAATTGATTAAAGTGTCAAACTCTATTCATCCAAAATGTTGACTTAAGAAAAATAAAAGGAAAAGAAGATGGAGTATAATGCCTTGTAATATGTCACCAGAGCCTTATGCTAAGTGGTTCCCAACCCAATAAACAGCTGTCTTTCATTTTTAGATGCTGATGGGGGTAATCATATCATCATCTAGTGCAAATTCTTACATCTTTCCACCAAGATATAAAAGCCTTTAGTTGTATTTTGGCATTTCTCTCCATTATTCTTTAAATACTACCAATAGTGGTTTTCTTAAGTCAGTTCCAGAAATCATTATTTCACCCAAAGAATAAAGGTCACCTAGAATTGGACATGTGCCCTGATTGAAATTATCTAGGTGCTCTTTTATTCCCTCCTACACTACTTAGACTTTCTTTCTACTTCTTACGTCCCTACAGTGCCACTTGTATTTCTCTATTAATATTTGAGATTTGTTGGTGTTAGCTTTAAAAATATATATATTCCTAAGCCCTAACACACATGAATGTTTATATTTCCTGATACTTCTCTTACATTTTCATTCCCCTCATATATTTGTCTTCCATCTTTTTGTGTTTCCCCTTTAAACATTTGACCCATTTACTTACTGTTTCATAGTGAATGGATATCTATCAACAATCTGCTGTGTCCTAGTCTTTGCTAGATGATGGCAATACCAAGTCATGACACGAGCAACTACTTTGAAGGAGCTCATACGCTAACTAGTAGAGAAGACATACAGGTCAGCAAGCAATTACAAAGGTGTGAAAAGAATTACTATAACCAAGGTGCATGAAGGGGGGATGCTAAACATAGACTGTGAAAGTTAGAAAACACATTTTGTAGGATATGACAGCCGTGTTAAGTCTGGAAGTAGAGGCTGCAGGATGTGTGCAGGTACAAGGATTTCTGTAAATGCCATCCCTTTCTTTCTCACCAGACTCATGCATGAATCTTAGCGTCAAGGCTTACTATTGAGCTATTTTAATAAATTACCTCACTCATTTACTCTTTCACCCATAAACCCTTTTTAAAAACCCACTCAGTGCCTGGGACTGTTTAAATATTGTCTTTTCTTTCAAAGATTTATGACAGAATTCCCTGCTATCTCCCTCCCACATGATTTTTGGGAACTTTTGAAATCTGCTTTCCCAAAGTGCAAAGTATTCATTTTGCTCTGCCCATTGTTCCTTTCTTGATAGGCAACAACTTTAAACTTTTAGGTTCCTTTTTACTTTCAAATTGTTCAGTCACTATAATTCACTGAGTGCTTTCTACTGTATTACAGGCTCTGGGAGATACAAAGGTGATTGAAATGTAGGCTCTCTCCTCACGAGGCTTACAAAAACAAATAGGGACAACATGTGCACAAAGAACATAATAAAGAGAATAATAAATGCTCCACTAAAGATATTTTACTTTTAAAGATAAAAATTTCTTGCTTGGAATCAAGTCCAGAAGAGAGCCCCTTGCTTCCTTAATCATCAGGAAGATGATAAGGTGAACTAACGGGACAAAAAGTGTGGATTAGGTTTAAAAAAACTTTAAGAAGGGATGCCCAGGTGACTCAGTTGGTTAAGCATCTGGCTCTTGACTTCAGCTCAGGTCATGATCTCACAGTTCATGAGTTCAAGCCCCAAGTCCGGCTCTGTGCTGACAACTCAGAGCCTGAAGCTCAGATCTGTGTTTCCCTCTGTCTCTGCCCTTCCCCATCGCCTCATGCTCCATCTCTATCAAAAATAAATATTTTTAAAAACCCAAAAAACTTTAAGAGGAGTTACATAATTTTTTTAAAAAAGTCTTTGTATTTCTAGCACATTCTAGGGGAAAGGGTGCATAGACCAGTCTAATAATTTTCCATAATTCAAAAGTCAATTCATTAGGTTATCAAAATGTAATAGTGGCATTATGGGTGAAATTAGATTTAAATATATATATAGGAACTGCAGTGTTACCATTGGCCTTTCACTTCTACATTGTATATTGTAATTTTGGGATACTTTATAGTGATCATACACTACATTTATAATTAGAAAACAAATACTATGTTCATAAATATGTGTGTGGAGCTTCCATTAGAGAAAAGCATTATGTTAATTCTCTAGAAAGGTTTTCTTAGGTTCTTTTTCAAAATGAAAAATACATATATAGATTATAAAGCTTGAAAAAATATGAAAAATAGAAAAAAGAAAAAATCACCTGTAAGGTTCCCATACTCACACAACTGTTACTGATATATTGATGATGTGTTTCTTTCCTCTCTTTTTTTCTATATATAGTTTTTAAGTGATTACATAGTAATGTTTCTTAATAATATTTAACCCACAAGAACAGGAACATTTTCTTCATACATATTTAGTTCTGTGTTTTGGAATGGTAGAATTATGGAATGTTTACATGAGAAGATCTTATATATAATCTGGAAATTATCTAACACTCATAATATCTCCCTGTAAGTAAGAACTTTATCTTCCAAATTTACTGTTTTGTAGATGGGTTCATATTAAAGTAATAGTCCAGATTTTATTGTCACTTTTCCCCATCTGTTCACACAGGACTCTAATCTCCTGACAAGTTTCCCTAAATTCTTTTGGGAGTTCAGGTAATGTTTTACACATACCGTGAGCACAACCAGTTAATCATCTGGTTAACTATCATTTTCCTCTTGTTGCTGAGTGCCCTGGCTCTGCTGCCTTCCCAGGCTGCTGCCATGGAAGCTCTTGACTCCCTGGCAGGCCTGAGCCCTGTGGGTGTGTGGAGAAGCCGTGTGGAAGGCCCGCTTCTCCTCTCCTAGTAGAGGGCTCCTTGGCAGTGCTATATGTATTCCATGTCTTGGCACCTTTGCTACTCAAAATATGGTTCATAGACCAGTAGCATTTGGCAGACTTTTTAGAAATGCAGAATCTCAGGGTGGCTGGGTGGCTCAAATGTTTGAGCATTCAACTCTTGTTTTCTGCTAGGGTCATGATCCCAGAGTCATGGAATTGAGCTCTGTGTCTGGCTCCTAAGATTTTCTCTCCCTTTGCCCCTCTCCCCTCCTTACATACACTCTCTCTGAAAGAGAGAGTGAGAAAGAGAAAGAGAGAGAGAGAAGGAAAGAAAGAAAGAGAGAGAGAGAGAGAGAAAGAGAGAGAAAGGAAAGAAAGAAAGAAAGAAAGAAAGAAAGAAAGAAAGAAAGAAAGAAAGAAAGAAAGAAAGAAAGAAAAAATGAAAAGAGGAAGAAAGGAAGGAAGGAAGGAAGGAAGGAAGGAAGGAAGGAAGGAAGGAAGGAAGGAAGGGAGGGAGGGAGGGAGAGAGGGAGGAAGGAAGGAAAGAAATGCAGAATCTCAGTTTCCTAAATCTGAATGTGCAGTTTAACAAGAACCCCAGGTGATTCATATTCAAACAACAGTTTGAGAAGCACCTAAAAGTACTTCCCTGGGATTAAGGCATGAATTCAAGTGGGGACAAAGGCAATGTTGGGTCAGGGAACAAAAGTGACAATGTTAGGACCTTTTATAATGATTCCTTCCCTTTGATGACCTTATCTTTGTGACTGGGCCAAACATGGAATGCTTGGGTACTTCTTTTAGGAAAAGCTCTCCCTTGGGAGCTGCTCTCGCTCCTTACTGCCTCATAGACTTTTGATGATTTGTCTCTTCTATTTCAATTCAACTAAACATAGCTCAGGCTCAAACTAAGAATCCACCAGACTATGGGAAATTTTACAGGGCTGTGCATATAAAATATATTTTTATTTAATAAATGTTGACTTAATACCTATTATTTACAAAATACTCCATTATGGGCTATGGGAATACCAAAATAAGTAAAACAGTCTCTGCCCTGAAAGGAGGCAAATAAAGAAGGTATATGATGAGACAGATAGGAACTTTTGGGACAGTTTGAGGAAGAAGCCAAAAGGATGCTAAATGAAGCAGTCTTCTGCAGTTTGGAGAACCCACTATATATTTTGTCCCTACAGCCTCTGTGTTCCTGTTCTCCAGGTGGAATGCCCTGCTTCCATTTCCATTTCTCTACATTTCACCCACCCTCCAAGGCCAATTTCAAATGCCAATTTATGAATAAAATCTGTCCCAATCCTCTCAGCTAAATGTGCTTTTGACACTTTAGAACTCCCATCATATTCTACCTTAAGATCAATTTGTGGGTTGAGAACTTATGAGGTGGGAGATATGTCACCTATTAGGCAAAGAATGCATTTTAGTCAGTCTTCCTTGATTCCCCACAGGACCTAGCATGATATGCCACAAAGAGTTTTTGAAAAAAGAAGAACATGAAATGTAATGCAGCTACTCTGTTAATGTTTCCCTATTCAGGAAATGTATTAACTTTCTCATATTCAGAGTGAAAATGAGGGAGAAAACTGAACACTGCTAGGAGAGTTAGGAGGATTAGGGTCCTCCTCCCATTTTTCTTAGGTCAGATTGGTTTTTTCATGCAGAAACAACATCCTCATTGGTAGATTAGTAGCTGTTAATCTCAGCTGGATGGAATTTCATCTGATTTTCAGCTGGATGAAAGTGGGCTGGCTATATGCCTGTTAGTATTTAAGAAGTCTTCTACGTTAATCGGTAGTGCTTTTTATGCCTGGTGTTCTCTAAAGCTAAGATGGGATCCCAGGCTCCAAGAGTCCTCTCTGAGGCCTGTAGGGTTGCTGTTAATTATATAGCATCTTATGAGTTGAATGTCAGTGACGCTTACTTAAGTATGGTTAGTATGAGTTCTTGAGGTGCTGTAAGGGAGGTTTCAGCTCTGATTTGGGTGATGGCATATCCTCTGTATCTTTAGTAATGGTAGCTATGGCCATGTTTGTAGTTTGATACTAGATGAGACAGTAACTTGGTGGCTAGGGTTTTGCTGCACTGTGGCCCAATGATTTGGAGCTTCAAGTGCAAGCTATGGGAGATGATAGGGAGAATCACAGTTCTTTCTTGTGGTTGCCCAATGCTATATGAACATTATGTATGTGGGAAGACTAAATAATTTTTCACCCATATAATCTTTTAGATGTATTAGGATTGATGAAATAGATTGACATTTAAAATGTCAATTTATATTGGCCTTCTGCCAGTATTTCTACATGTTTACTGGATATAAGTGCCAGCATGTCAGATTCACAAATCTGACCCTTAAAATGTCCATAATAGCCAAAGATTAGACACCCACATATTAGAATCTGGGGGACTTCTCATTGAGGTAGCCTGGATTCAGAAAGACAGCCTAGGCCTTCTGAAAATCAAAGAACAAACTAGGGAAAGAATAAAGAAGGCCCCTTTTGGGCAACCACAGAAATAATGAAGTGAGCTTGTATAAGATTTTCAGTCTTCAAATTCAGTTTCTCACCTCCATTCTGATCCCATTCTCATTCCTGTTCCAGTCCTATTACTACGATGAAGAGACTGAAGCTCCTCTTTATCTCACCTTCTTTGAAGACCAAATTGAAGTGAAGAAAGAACATGCAAAGCAGTTCATAACATTTCTAAGAGAGCATCAGAGTAAAATCTGCCTTCCGGTGATTAAGGTGACTATGTAAATTTGTTACTTTGTTATAATGATCTCCATGGGCCCAGAGAGCCAAATGATTAGTTGCTACCTAACTTGTAAGGTTACTTATGTTCTCACATGGGATTATAGCAACAGACTTTGAGGACAAGCATGTGTTTTAATCTCTTCATATTGTAAGTAAATCTTAGTCACCAAATGCTTGTTTGGTTTTTCTTTATGTATATATTTTTAACTTATGTAATCTTTACACCTAACGTGGGGCTCAAACTCCTGACCCTGGGACTAAAAGTCGGATGTTCTTCCCACTGAGCCAGCCAGGGGCTCCTTGTTGTTTGTTTTAATAGACCAGCAGCATCAGCATCACCTGGGAACTTAATAAAACTGCAAATTTTTTTTTTAATTTTTTTTAACATTTTATTTATTTCTAGGAGAGAGAGAGAGACAGCGTGAGCAGGGGAGGGTCAGAGAGAGAGGGAGACACAGACTGAAACAGGCTCCAGGCTCTGAGCTGGCCGTCAGCACAGAGCCCGACGCGGGGCTCAAACCCACGAACCGCGAGATCATAACCCAAGCGAAAGTCGGACGCTTAACCGACTAAGCCACCCAGGCGCCCCTAAAACTGCAAATTTATGAACCCAACAGGACAAACTGATTCAGATTCTCTAGGGGTATGGCCCAAGGAGTGGTAACTTAACAAGCTTTCCAGGTGATTCTAATGCTCTGCATAATTTGAGAAGCACTCCTCTAACGACTTCTTCCTAAATGTGTTAACATCTTACATTAGATTTTTAGTCTAATTCAGATGCACATTCGGGTATCTAATATGGCTGTCCTCAATGTGGTAAAACATTCTTTTTTCACTGGGATATACACTCCAACAGACCATCTAAATCTTAACTGGGGGTATTAAATGCAGAAATATTCCTACTAATTGACAGGTTCTCTAAACTCCAGCTTCATAAAGAGAACAAAATATCTAGTAGTAACAAAACTGAACCACCGTCATGGAATTCCAAAGTGCATGTAACTGTACTAGTAGTAATCAAGATTTGTAATATATTAAAATTACATGGGGAGCCTTTAAGTATCTTGATACCATGTTACCTTCCATGCCAATTAATCCAGAACTTCTGCATGAATAATTAAGACGTTCTGCTGATTCCATTGTGGCATAAAGTTTGGAAACTATTAGCCTATGTAAACCTAATCATAAAGGGAACCCAAGGTGTAGAGTTTAACAAAGGTTCTGAGGTAGAAAAATGACTTTCTTGTTCTTCAACAGAGGCCTGACATAGAAAACTGGGGAACTGGCATTCAAGCTATAGAGTCTGCTCTGCAGTTGGAAAACACATTAAGCAAACTCCTGCAAGACCTGATGAGCTTGGCTTCTCAGAATAGTGAAATTGATGTAAGTAGTTAACTCTGAAAGCAAGGACGTCTTTAACTTCTAATTATAACTTACCTCTAAGAAATAGGTTCAAAAAAATCATCCAATACATGCTTGTTTTCCCCCAAGGATGTATATGAACTTATTTCTGGGAGTACGTTGGTGTGGGAAGAGTAGGTGTACTGGCAAGAAGGAGTGCAACTCAACACAAGATAGAGAAGACTTGCTAGGAATGGTACACTCTGGATAATGTTGCTGGCTTGTAAATCTTAGACCAAATGTGCTTACATTTTAATAGATAACAGAATCACCTGGAGGACTTACTGAAATAAACTGCTGGGTTTTACCCCCAGAATTTCTATTTCAATTGGTTTTATGTGGTATCCAAGAATTTGCATTTCTAACAAGTTTCCAGGTGATGTTGCTGACCAAGGGCTATACTTTGAGAACTATCCTTGAGTGTCCCTGCAAAACTGAATATTAATAGTGACCTCTTAGACCTCTTACCCTATAGACTTTTCTGCAGTCTTCTTGGTTAATGGTGAACACTCCACCTTGTAGCAGTAACTTTGTTACCAACTCCCTTGCTTATCAAAGTCCATGGAAAAAAACTGTTCTAATATAAAAGTTATCAACCTTAGAAGATATTGGACTCCCAAGTTCTGAAGAGCTACAGATGACTGGGTCTTATGCTATACCACTTAAATCTTCAGGATTGGGGTATGGGATGCCTACTCAGAACCTCCATATGATCCAAATAGACAGGGTAGAATACCACTGCAGTAGGAGCTCTTTACTTAAATTAACTATGCTTTTGAGGAGATGCCCTAACACTTAAACTCATTGAAAGTGGATATTTGTAATCATCTGGAGGTCTTGAATGTTTTAAACCTCCTGGGATTTCAACATGCATATGAATAGCCTAGTCTCTTCTTAAAATCTGATTTCTTAGGTCGGGGTGAGATTCTGCACTTCTGACAAGCTCCCAGAACTGCTGATCCATGCACTAGAAGTTGGGTAGCAAGATTTACATCATCTCCCATTGCAGACAAAGGTCTTCAATGAGTCCTTTGCTGTTTTACTTTTGTAGCTCCTAAACTTCCTGAAAAAGTTCCCGGATAAACAGAAAAGGAACATAAACTATCTGGAATACCAACGTAGCTATCAAAAGGAATTAGATAGGCTGACTGAGAAGGAAGTCACACCTGAAAGCCTTGGTGAACCATCAGGTAAACAGGCTTAACATCTTAAGGCAACAAAGCAAGTCTTCCACTGTAATAGGTTTCAAAAAGCTACTTAAGAATCTTGATCTCTATTTGACAGAAGACTGCTTTCCTTTTTATCTAGTATCTCAATCTTCATTGTTGTACATGGAAATAAATTGGTCTTGCATTATAATTGTGTTAAAGAAATTGCTATTGGAGTACAAGAAGGGTTTTTTCCATCAGTGTGAGTTCGGTGAAAGCTTCTTGGAACAGTGGGTACATTACACTTAAAGCCTTCCCTTATAGTCCTAACAACCCCCAGATGCACAGTCAGGATTCGATAAATTCAACCAGTCCCAGTGGATATGATAGAAATTAAATAGTAATTTCTGTAGGTCTTACTAAAGCTCACCTTCCCTCTAGCTTGTATACATATTTTAAGTCTACGAAATAGTAGGGTTTTCTCCTAAATGCAAAGCTAAACTTGAAAACGACCTTTTGGCCTAGAAATGGTGACTCACTTGAAAGTGCACAATGGACAGGCAGCTGCAACCCAGTGTCCTTTCATAGCTGAAGGTAGGCATAGGGAATAGAAGGGTACACAGGCAAGGAAGGCATTGAAGACAAGTATGTGGCTGTCCTTACCCATTCCACTGTTGGCCAGCTGGCAGCCACCTGCCTAATTGCTTTAGGAGCAAATAATAAGCATGCAAACTTGGGTCAGACAGACCCAAGGGCCTCATGTGACTCCTATACAACCTGGGAAGAAAGATTGCTCTATAGGATTATGTTGTCATCCCAAAACTTACTAGCTCCAATGCTTTGAATAAACTTTTTACCTCATTGACTCACTGTAGTTGTCTATGGAGTGGGGTTAATAGTATTTAGTTTATAGTTAACAAGAGGATTAAGTAATACGTAAAATATGTAGAACAGTACCTACTCAGATTATGTATTCTATTAGTTTGTAAAATAGTGTCAATTATTACACTTGAGGAAAACCAATACATGATAAAAGCAATTACAAGAAAACAGGTAACTGAAAGTAAGATAGAATCTTGGGCAAAAAAGAATATTTTTTTTGAAGCAATAAGTGATCATAAAGAGCCAATTAAATGATCTTAGGGTAAAAAGAAATCAAGTTAACAAATGGACTGAATATTCAAACACAGCTAATTAAACAAATGATTTAAATGTAAGCTAAGAAATTTTCCACCAAAGAAACAAAGAAATGGTATTTAAGATGTTAAATCATGTAGTTCCAACAAAAGATCTAATTAGAGCTCCAGGAGGAAAGAGAAAGTGAGGGAAAAGATTCATCATAGTGAAATTTTACTGCATCAAGAATAAAAAAGGTCGGGGCGCCTGGGTGGCTTAGTCGGTTAAGCGTCGACTTTCG
This sequence comes from Proteles cristata cristata, assembly GCA_017311185.1. Taxonomy (NCBI): domain Eukaryota; kingdom Metazoa; phylum Chordata; class Mammalia; order Carnivora; family Hyaenidae; genus Proteles; species Proteles cristata. Next base: position 451,821 of record JAESUZ010004710.1, read on the forward strand.
CTTAGGTCATGATCTCATGGTTCGTGGGTTCGAGCCCCATGTCGGGCTCTGTGCTGACTGCCAGCTCAGAGCCTGGAGTCTGTTTCAGTCTGTGACTCCCTCTCTCTCTGACTCTCCCCTGCTCATGCTGTCTCTCTCTCTCTCCTAGAAATAAAAACATTTTAAAAAAATTTAAAAATAAAAAATAAAAGAATAAAAAAGGTCCCCGTAAAGTATTATAAGGAATGAAAGCTGACCTATTAATAACAGCTTTCTCATCAATATTAGATGAAAAGAAGAATTTGAGAAATGTCTTCAAAATGCTAATTAGGAAAAATAAGAGTTGAGGCTGAATAGACCTATTCAGACATAAAAATATGGAGTTCAGAGAAGTTTCTAACCTAAAGAAGACCTTCACTGTGAGTGATATCATTGTTTTAATGGCAAAATTGAAAGGTGTGCAGGTCCAATGTAATCTAGCTGATATTAACTAATTTTGCATAGTACTTTATACTGTAGTAATTCCAGTGAGGAAGGGAATGTTCCCTGGCAATCATCAACCACATAATGAATTTCTTTACCTACCTTCTCACACCATTTCTACAACTTCTTTTTGAGAGGCACTTCCATGATTAGCTTGTCACCACTGGAGAATTACTAGTTCACAAAGCATTCTTGAATAAATTCCTTCTTTTATAATTCTAATTAACTTACATCAAATTTTATATCAATGATAGACATTCACATTAAAATCAAGAATAAGACAAGATTGCTTTAACTTCAACACTAATTAGTATATCACTAGAGGTTCTGGAGCAGGGTTTCTCAATCTCAGCAGTATTGACATTTGAACCAAATGACTCTTTCCTACACATTGTAAACTGTCTAGCAGCATCCTTGGCCTTAACTTACCAGAGAGTTGTGACCATCAAAACTGTTTCCAGACATTGCTAAATGTCTGAGGGGCTAAATCTTTCTGCTTAAGAACCACTATTCCAGACAATGCAATAGAAAAACTAAAGGAAAAGAAACTATATCTGCTTAAAAACACTTCATTAATGTGACACAATTATAACTAGAACTGAAAAACTATTATAACTTACAAGAAAGCTTAATAAAGTTGCTGGATATAGGAAAAATATCTACAAGCCAATCTTTCCTTTGTATAATCAATAAACAGAGAAACATTAAAAAATATAATATCCACAAATACATAAAATATCTAGGTCTAAGAATAATCCTTAAAAAAAGTAACTTGAAGACTATATGAAATAAAAATGCTACCTGAAATAGTTAAAAGCTTTGAAGAGTGGAAAGAGGAAAGATTAAATTTGTGACATCTTCCAAATCAATGTATAGGACTAAACAATTTGTGTCATAATCCCAAAGGGATTTTGAGGGTTTAGACAATTGAGTACTAAGAAATAGACTTCATCACAGGGAAAAACATGGGAACATACATAAAAGTTGCTTAACATCATTGAGAAATACAAAGACCACAGAGAAATACTAATTTACTACCTACTCATCACACTAGCTAAAATTAAAATAACTGTCAACACCCATAGGCTGGCAAGATGATAAAACAATTTAAGCTCTCACCATTGTTGGTGATGATGAGAAGTAGTGCAACCACTTTGGAAAAAGGTAGGACATTTCCTTGCAAAAGTAAACATACATCTATCCCATGAAGTTTTGGAGAACACAATTTCTTCCAAAACAAATGATATTGACTAAAACTGGGTACAGCAAATTACAGAGAAAAGACAGGAGGAAGAAGTTATAAGTTAACTCATTTGATGTTCATAATAGGAATCAATAGCTATTGTCTGAATAAAGAACATTCTAAGGGTATTATATAAAAGCCTAATTATAAAGGCAGGCACTAGGGGTACCTGGGTGGCTCAGTCGGTTGAGCATCTGACTTCAGCTCAGGTCATGATCTTGTGGTTCATGGGTTCAAGCCCCATGTCAGGCTCTGTGCTGACAGCTAGCTCAGAGCCTGGAGCCTGTCTTCAGATTTTGTATCTCCCTCTCTCTCTGACCATCTCCTGCTCACACTCTCTCTAACTCTCAAAAAATAAATAAAAAACATTTTAAAAAACGTAAAAACAAAGGCAGGCTCTAGAATAAAAATATATTGAGAATGATAATTTTTAAAATAATAGCCTCCACATTGAAGATTTATATTAATGTTTGTATATTTTATTTTGTACCCCTTAAGTTAGCTCTTGTTTTAGTCCTAGTTCTAATGTTCACCCCTAGTCTTTTTGGTGAAGTTTCCCTGATCATCTTTTGGATGAATAAATTTTGTTCTTTGGGAGATGCTTCAGTAAGATCTAATATAGAGTGTATTCCCTGAGTTCTTGAATTTGTATGAATTGTTGCCTGTAGTGTTGACACTTGAAGGACAGCTTGAATGGATTTAAAATTGTTGGTTCAAACTTCCTTTCCTTAGATATCTGATAAATATTGTTTCATTTCTGTTAGAATTGACAGTAGCTGTGCCAATTTGGCTTTCTTTCAATTAGAAATGAGAGGTGCCTGGGGCACCTGGGTGGCTCAGTCAGTTGAGCATCCGACTTTGGCTCAGGTCATAATCTCAGGTTCATGAGTTCAAGCCCCACAGTGGGCTCTATGCTGACAGACCAGAACCTGGAGCCTCCTCTGGATTCTGCGTCTCCCCCTCTCTCTGCCCTTTCCCCACTCGTGTGCTCTTGCTCTCTCTCACTCTCTTTCTCTCAAAAATAAATAAACATTAAAAATTTTTAAAAAGAAATGAGAGGTGACTAGGTGGCTCAGTTGGTTAAGCATCTGACTCTTGGTTTGGGCTCAGGTCATGATCTCCTGACTTCATGGACTCCACTCTGACAACATGGAGCCTGCTTGAGATTCTCTCTTATGGAAGAAATTGAAGAGTACACAAAGAAATGGAAAAGCATTCCATGCTCATAAATTGGAGGAACAGACACTGTTAAAATGTCTATACAGCCCAAATAAATCTACACATTTAATGCAATCCCTATCAAAAGACTACCAGTATTTTTTCACAGAGCTAGAACAAACAAGACTAAAATTTGTATGGAACCACAAAAGATCCCAAATAGTCAAAGCAATCCTGAAAAAAGAAAAACAAAATTGGAGACATCACAATTCCAGACATCAAGCTATATTACAAAGCTGTAGTCATTAAGACAGGTACTGGCACAAAAACACAGATCAATGGAACAGAACAGAGAACCCAGAAATGGACCCACAACCATACGGTCAACTAATCTTTGACAAAGCAGGGAAGAATATCCAATGGAAAAAAGATAGTCCCATCAACAAATGGTGTTGGGAAAACTGGACAGCATTAAGCAGAAAAATTAAACTAATCGCTTTCTTACAGCATACACAAAAATAAATTCAAAATGGATGAAAGACCTAAATGTGAGACAGGAAACCATCAAAATCCTAGAGGGGAACATAGGAAGGAAAGTCTTTGGCCTTGGCCTCAGCAACTTCTTACTAGATACATCTCAGGAGGCAAAGGAAACAAAAGTAAACATGAACTATTACGACTTCATCAACATAAAAGTCTTCTGCACAGCAGAGGAAACAATTAACCAAACTAAAAGTGGTGTATGGAATGGGAGAAGATATTTGCAAATGACATATCTGATAAAGGATTAGTATCCAAAATCTATAAAGAACTTATCAAACCCAATACCCAAGAAAGAAATAAGCCAGTGAAGAAATGGGCAGAAGACATGAATAGACACTTTTCCAAAGAAATACCCTATGATCTAGCAATGGCACTAGCAGGTACTTACTAAAAGGATACAAAAACACAGATTTGAAGGGTTATATGCACCCCAATGTTTATAGCAGCATTATCAACAATAACCAAACTATGGAGAGAGCTCGAATGCCCACCAACTGATGACTGGAAAAAGAAGATGTGGAATATCTACATATGGTGGAATATTACTAAGCCACCAAAAAGAATGAAATCTTGCCATTTGCAATGATGTGGATGGAGCTAGAATGTATTATGTTAAGTAAAATAAGTCAATAAGAGAACAAATACCATATGATTTCATTCGTTTGTGGAATTTAAGAAACAAAACAGATGAACATATGGAAAGGGGGAGAAAAAGAGAAGAGAGGGAAACAAACCACAAAAGACTCTTAATGATAGAGAACAAACTGAAGGTTGATGGAGGGAGTGGGTGGGAGATGGGGAGATGGGTGATGGGTATTATGGAAGCCATTTTTTGTGATGAGCAGTGGGTATTATATGTAAGTGATGAATCACTGAAATCTACTCCTGAAACCAATATTGCACTGTGTGTTAAGTAACTAAAATGTAAGTAAAAAAATATTTTTACTTATTTCTTTCACTTTCTTCACTTCTCCCATGTGTATATGTTTTCTGTATCGTGTTACACTTTATATAGTATCCATTTCCCCTTATACTCCTTATAATTGAGTCTTTATTTATAAAATGATTTTGGGGGCACCTGGGTGGCTCAGTCAGTTAAGCACCCGACTTTGGCTCGGTTCATGATCTCACCGTTTGTGGGTTCTGTTGCCCCTGTCAGGCTCTGTGCTGATAGTTCAGAGGCTCTGTGCTGATAGCTCAGAGCCTGGAATCTGCTTTGGATTCTTTGTCTCCCTCTCTTTCTGCCCCTTCCCTGCTTATGGTCTGTCTCTCAAACATAAATAACATTAAAAAATTTTTTTTTCAAAATTATTTTTTCTGTGTCTTCTATTTCTTTCCTAATTTTACTAGTTAATCATTTCACATACTTCTTTGACTGACCATCACCTTCTCTTTGTTGGCTCTGTCTTCCCTGACTTCTTGTATGTATGTATGTATGTATTTTTTTTTTTTTTTGAGACAGAGAAAAAGAGAGAGCAAGCAGGAGAGGGGAAAAGAGAGGGACTCACAGAATCCAAAGCAGGCTCTAAGCTCCAAGCTATCAGCACAGAGCCTGACACAGGGCTTGAACTTACCAACTGTGGGATCATGACCTAAGCAGAAGTCAGACATTTAACCGACTGAGCCACCCACATGCCCCTTGTATTTTTTTTTTTATTTTTACCTTCTTTCCTGGTTGCGATTACATCATAACTTTTTCTCCCTTTATTCATGTTGGGATGTTGTGTTGCAGTATTTCTCGGCTTTGGAGCAATATTTTTCTAATGAGTGTTTATAGTCTACACAAAAGTTTTGTATTTATTTTCAGTTCTTTTTTGTTCTTTTGTTTTCCTAGAGTAGTTTTCTCTGGATCTAGTTCTAGCTGCACAAGCACTTTGCTGATCATATTTGAATGAGCTGGATTTTCTCAATTAGAAAGGAGGATCTTTTGAAGCAAGGGAAAGGGTAGCTTTCCCAGTTTCTCAGCTAAAGAGCTCCTTCCTCTCTTACTATGATAAATGCCACTTTTGGGACCTAACTTCATTAAATTTCACATCTTAACGTGGTTCAAAAAGGCTCCTATCACCAGCCTCAAGCTTCTATGGTATCTTCACTACCTCTTGTGAAGAGGCCACCTTCACCAGGAGATCCTGCCTCTCACTGCCACTTTCTACCTCCCCTTTCTTTTAGAAGTGCTATTTTCTTGAATTTTCCACCTCTGTGTGAGTCCTCACCCAAATAGATTCTAAACCCACTGTCTTCAATTCTCCTGTTACACCTGCCCTCTTTGATCACAGCAGTTGTCACTGATGAGAGGCCTCATCCTTTAGGGAGTGGATATTTACTGTTGATTTCTAACATCTGGTGCTTCTAAAACTCTTCTGCACACCCTGTTCTCAGAAACGCTTGGAGCACTGTTGTGGTTTCCTGAACTAAACCTGCTCACTTCAGATGATAAAACTAGTGATCATCCAGGATACATGAAGGGAGACAGTGGAAGACAGAGAATCCAGTATTAATATACATCATAAGCACACATACTAAAATGTCTACTACCCAAATGTGAGCAGTACTCCTGAATGCAAAAACCACATCCTTTTTCTGCTAGAGATGGTTCAGGAATAGGACTGGGCTGGTAGAAAGGCCGTTCTGAACTATTAGGTACAGAGATACAAAAAGGCAAGCCTTCATAAAGACAAATTAGGCTGGAGGAAGGCAATGATTTTGTGACTAACAAAAAGAGAGTCACTTAGCCTAGATCACTAATCTGGCAACTTCTCACCTACAAGAAACTCTGGAAAATAGATGACCCAGAAATTTCCAACTCAAACAACAATGAGAAATAAGAAAGAGGGTAGGGAGAGAGCAGAAGTGGCCTGGCATCTATATAGATGCTATTAGAGAAAAAGAAGGGGAAATAAAAGACAATTTATTAACATATGAAGAATGTTTTTACATGGGAAAGTTGAAAACTGAATTAACTTTTAAATGTTAGCTACTCTAGTGGGTGTACAGTGCATACTATTGTAGCTTATTATTGAAGTATAATTAACATGCACTGTTATATTAGTTTCAGGTGTACAACATTTTGATTCAACAATTCTATACATACTAATGCTCACCACAATAAGAGTAATCACCATCTGCACCATATCACATTATCACAATATTATTGATTATGTTCCCCATGCTGCACCCCATCTCTGTGACTTATTTATTCCACAGCTGGGAGTTTATACCTCATAATCCCCTCCATCCTATTGTAGTTTTAACTTCATTTCCCTGATGACTGTGAAAAGCAAATGCTTAAAGCTGTTAGAAAAGAATATCAGAGAATAAATTTACTGTCTGCCTTGGTTCCCTGTGGGGGCAGAACTGAGCCTGATCAAGAGTGATAACACAGGGGCGCCTGGGTGGCTTACTCGGTTAAGCGTCCGACTTTCTCTTGGGTCATGATCTCGCGGTTTGTGGGTTCGAGCCCCGCGTCGGGCTCAGTGCTGACTGCCAGCTCAGAGCCTGGAGCCTGTTTCACTCTGTGACTCCCTCTCTCTCTGACCCTCCCCTGCTCACGCTGTCTCTCTCTCTCTCTTCTATAAATAAATAAAAACATTAAAAAAAAAAGAGTGATAACACAAATACAATCTATTTAATGGGCAAAATGCAGACACTGAAAACTGTCTAGTATCCTGCCTGTTAGCATTAGGGATATGACTACTGGGTCATTGACTAGAGGTTTGCTGATGCTCACAGATATTAATGTTACTATTATCATTGCATTTACCATAAACCTGAACGATACAAGAATAATTATGATGTTGTGAATAATGTCCTTGTGCTTCTTTTTAATTGCTAGCAATGTGTTATTGCTAGCAGAAAATTTCTTAAAAACACGATGGACAGTTCCTTAAACATCAGAAAACAAAACTGCTAGATGTTGTAACTCTTCAGTCATACTAAATCAGATCAATTAAACAAGTATTTATTGAGCATCTTCTATTTATCATGGACTTACCTTAGATCCTGGGAATACAAAATTAAATGGGCTCTTGCCATTGAAACATGCACAATCTAATAGAGAATACACTTATAATGTAACTAATGAGAATTCAGTTTGGTAAAAGCATGAATAAAATTCTGTAGGAGGCATGGAATAACAGAGAAAGAGCGACCATTTGTGCTAGAGGAATACAAAAGCTTCCGATCTGTACTTAGATGGATGACTCAGAGTTCAACAGGAGGGAGGAGGAACAGAGAACTTCAGGCCAAACCAGTGGTACAGGGTCAGATCATGAAGTATCTGTTATGGAGTGTTAACATGCTCGGGTTTTGTTCTTCAGGGAATGGGAAAGAAATGAGGAGTTAAGAGATAGATGTGATGTGATGTGATCAGATTTACAATTTAAAGCAATGACCTTTCAGTACAGTAGCTGATAGTGGTGTTCTTGACACTGCTGTCTGTGCCTATCACATGACAAAACAAATAAGTAATTATATTGGTGTTTTTGAGAACTTGGATTTCTTGTATGGAATAAAGGAGAAATAAATGTAGGATCAATGAGGTTATGCAAAAATCCTATAGATACTGAATTATGAACATCAGAATGAGCTCATGATGTATTTACCTTTTTAAAAAAGTCCTAACTATTGTCCAATGAAAAGACCTGGAAATAAGTGCTATGAGCTTCCTGATACCTTCAGCTTGGTCTCTAAATATGATTTGTCACGAAGTAGAACTAAGGCTCCTTTGAGAAATGGCTGCTTGTAGTTCTGAGTCAGGAAATAAACTAACAATCCTGAAACTGTTATCATATTAGAAAGCAAGGTTGTCAGAAAGAACTCAGAACCAACTTGAAGAGGCCTCCTTTCAGTAAAGATAGCCAATTTCATAAGAAAAATAACCACAGTGGACTGAAACATACCAAATATGCTTAAATTTATTAGTAAAATATTAAAAAATAAGTACTTAATAACAATAGGTAATTATTAAATAATTATAATATACTAATTATAATAAATAATACTATAAGTGGTCACCTTTCGAGGATAATACCTAATTCATACTCAAACTCTGAAAACTGGTAACAAGGATTTAACTTATCTTTCCTATAGGAACTACCTTAGACTAACCAAATAGTTAATAAGAGAAATTTATCTTTGTACCAAATAATACAGTGTGCATAACACTTCTTTTTGCCAAATCTTAAAAATAACTAGGCAAAGGGCACCTGAGGGGCTCAGTAAGTGAAGCATCTGACTTTGGCTCAGGTCATGATCTCACAGTTCATGGATTCAAGCCCTGTATCAGGCTCTGTGCTAACAGCTTAGAGTCTGTAGGTTGCTTCAGATTCTGTGTCTCCCCCTCTCTCTGGCCCTCCCCTGCTTACACTCTGTCTCTCAGAAATGAACATTTAAAAAAATATTTAAAAGCAAACAAACAAAAAAACCTAGGCAATGGCGTGCCTGGGTAGCTCAGCTGGTTAAGCATCCGACTTGGTTACAGCTCAGTTCATGATCTTATGGTCCATGAGATCAAGCTCCGCAATGGACTCTGTGCTGACAATGCAGAGCCTGCTTGGGATTCTCTCTCTCCCTCCTTCTCTCTCAAAATAAATAAATAAATATTTTAAAAAATAACTAGGCAGTGATCACCAATGGCTGATATTAACAGAAAAATAAAGCCAGTCACACATTTTATATCTCCTGATGAAATTACCCACTACAACTAATGAAATAGTTTTGAAAAGAAAAAAAAAGGATGGAGTTAAACTATATCATAACAAGTCTCAAGATTTAACTACCCTCTACAGGATACACAGAAGAGAAAAATCTATTGAACAACACAACAGGAATGTACTCAACAAAATCCAGAATATGGGAAACTACAGGACAAATGTTCCAGAGTCTTCAACAAATAAATCATATGGGAAAAAAAAGGGGGGAAGAGAAGTGTGACCTTTGTTTGATCCTAATTGAAACAAATTTTTTAAATGTGAATATTTAATGATATTAAGAAATTATCAATTATTTTTCAATGTGATGATTATATTATCATTATGTATAAAATAATCATTTTTTAGAGATACAAACTGAAATATTTATTAGTGGAATGATAAAATTATGAAGGGGAATAGAGAATGGGATAAAGATGAAATTAGCTTGATTATTAACAAAACTGGGTGTTAGATTCCTTGGGAGTTTATTACACTGTTCTGTCCATGCTCCAATTATAACTTTTTAAAACATCATTGTTTTTAAAGCGTAATTTTATTTCCCTAATATCTGGACTGGGGGGAGGCCAATTTACTACAACCTCCAAATGCTGATGTTAGCACCCTTGGTTTATTAATAAGGTCTCATTGTAATAGTCATCACACCAATGTTCACCCCATTGTGCTTACAGATGTGTCAGAGTTTGGAAACTAGTCATAAGCCCTTTTCAAGTTGCTACTGTTATCACTGCAAGGATGTCTGGTTTCTTATTGCCTCCCCCTTTTTTTTTAATATTCAATTTAGTTAACCTACAGTGTAGTCTTGGTTTCAGTAGAAACCATTGATTCATCTCTTACATATGGTACGCAGGGCTCATCCCAACAATTGTCCTCCTTAATGCCCATTACCCATTTAACCCAGCCCCGCTTCACACCTTCCCTCCAGCAACCCTCAGTTTGTTCTCTGTATTTGAGAGTCTCTTATGGTTTGCCTCCCTCTCAGTTTTTTTTTCCTTCCCTTCCCCAATGTTCGTCTGTCGAGTATCTCAAATTCCACATGAGTGAAATCATGATATCTGTCTTTCTCTGACTGACTTATTTTGCTTAGCAAAACACCCTCTAGTTCCAACCACATTGTTGCAAATGGCGAAATTTCATTCTTCTTAATCTCTGAGTAGTATTCCTTAAGTAAATCACAAGCAGCCCCTAGTAAATGTGCTACTAGATTATTTAACAACCCAAGTAGTTGTGTTCTGCCTAGTTTCTCTAAAAAGATTAACAAATTTCTAAAGAAGCCCTTAAAAAAACAGCTGACACACAGAGTCCCCTGACGTCTCTGTCACAATGAGAGGCTCCTGTATACCTTTCGTGTCAAGATGACTTCCTGTGTAGCCATGTGGCTTCTATCTCTGTTTGGCTCTAAATAGCTCTGTCTTGTGCCTGAATACTAGTGCATAACAGTTGGTACTGAAGATTTGGGGCTGATGAAATAGAATTACAGCAAAGCACAAAAAAGTAACCAATTTTCAAGAGTAACAGCTATCTCTGCCTCAAAACCTCTCTGCTGTACTGCCACCTCTAGCAGATTCCCTTTGGGGCTAACCAGGGTATTGTGGGGCCAGGCCTCTCTGTTCCAGGATTCCTCCAACATCTGAGAATTTGGATCTCCAAGACTCACTCAGGAAGAAACTAAAAATTGTTGTTTCAGTAATAGGCAAATTACTAAACTCTTTGTTGTCTGAACTGGACCTAGAAGGCCAAAATCTGTTCATGTATTTTCCTAAACAGATGTACAACTGCCTCTCTAATAGGAATTCTGCTACCCTCCTAAGCTAGCAAGCTGAAACTAATTGCTTACCTCCCTGGATAACAAGTGCTTGATCTCATGAGCCATGAGCCGAGATCAAGAGTCAGACATTTAACCCACTGAGCCACCCAGATGCCCCTTCTAATACAATGTTTTTGTTTAAACCAGAGTAGGCACTGTGACTTGCTTTACACACTGATGTAATAAAATAAGATTGTGCCAATTATGCACATTCAAAGAGAATCAGTAGGTGTAAACAAACACACCCACAATAAATATACCCAGAAACTAAGTTGCTTTTTACTATTTTATTTGTGTTATAGGATGTTTATTGACTTAAAATGCTGTCAGAGAGGGAAAAAATAAACTTCCTGTGCTGTGACTAATTTTTATTCTTTGTTACGGTAATTTAATGTACTGCAAAACTAAAAGTATAAACGTATATAGAAAAGCAAGTTAAATGTGCTACTTACCAATAAGCATAAAATGATAGAAGAAGCATGAGATGGTTTAAAAGCTATTTTGGGTGATACGGTAATAATAACAGCCAACATCTCCTGCATACATGTGATGTACACTTCTAAGTGTTTCATATTAATGCACTTAATTTACCTTAACTCATCCTAAGTGTTTCTTACATTTAATCCAAGGAATTATTTCATGGAGGTATTGTTATTAGTCCCAACTACAGTGAGGAAATCAAGAGGGTCAAGTAACTCACCCAAATCCATCTGGCATCAGAGCCCCCCAAGTCTTATACACCATTCCCTAACTGCCTCTCAGTGGTGATCAATCTGTTATAAAGATGCTCTTGGTCCCTTGTTCTCTAGGGCTATTCTAGTTTATGTTCTCTTTGGTTTTGCTTTGTTTTGTTTTTAGGGAGAGAGAGGGGAAAAGAGCAAGTGGGAAGGGGCAGAGGGAGAAGGAGAGAAATCTCAAGCAGGCTCCATACGCAGAACAGAGCCCAACATGGCTCAATCCTATGACCATGAGATCATGATATGAACCAAAATCAAGAGTTGGACACAACCCACTAAACCATCCAGGTGCCCTTAGATAGTCTTTTATCCAGTCTGTATCTGTATGTCTGCTTCTTTCTTTTTCTCTTTGCAGTTTTTCCATGTTGTTGGCTCATGGTCACCTGAGCCCTCTCAACTTGATGTGTCCTTCATTTGAAAGCCAGTAAAAACCAACCAATGGTTTTGAACTCTAATTACAAAGTACTAGGGAAAAGATTTTGTTTAGCCTAAGAAGCCAGGAATCCCTTGCCCCTGGGGACAAACAGCTGCAGTTATAAAAGAAAGGCAAGTTCATACATCGTAACAATGGCTGCCAGAATTCAAGGAAAGTAGTTTTCAGAGAAGTGTATGGGTTGGCAAAGAAAAAAAAGCTTATATTTTTAGACTGGTATATGTTTTCACTGTATTGATATTCTTTGCATATACAGATCTGTTTGGGTTAAGATCATAGGAATATTTGCAGTTTACCTTCTAGAATAAAACTTGTTTGTATTCTTCCACTACCTAACAAATGCAGAATTTGCAGACTTAAGATGGAAATCTGCATTAGTTTTCTGTGATGCCACCACAACAAACTCCTGCAAACTGGGGTTCTTATAACAACAGAAATTGATTCTCTCACAAATCTGTAGGCCAAGGATCTAAATTCAAAGTATCATCAGGGTTGGTCCTTTCTGGAAGCTCTGAGGCAGAAACCATTTTATGCCTTTTCCCCAGCACCTGGTGGCTGCCTGCAATTCTTGGGATTCCTTGGATTGTAGATCTGTCACTGTAATCTCTGCCCCCATCTTCACATTCCTTCTTCCCTGTATTTCTCTTCTATCTCTTATAATTTTCACTGGGTTTAGAGTCCACCCTAATCCATATGATATCATCAGTCTTTATCCTAATTACAACTATAACCGTTTATTCAAAATAAGGTTATATTTTGAGACTCTGGGTAGACATGAATTTGGGTGTACACTATCCAACCCACTCCAGCATCCATAAGGCCTCTTTGTGACTAAGACCCTAGGAGTCACACTTGTCCCCTCTAAACTGATTTGTTTTACTGAACACTCAATATGTGATGAGCACTGTTCTAAGTATATCACAAATAAGAACTCATTTTATAGTTGTTATTACTTGGCATTGTTTTTCTTCTGGGTTATCTCTCTCATGAGTGAAAGGCAGACAGCCCAGTCCTCAGCAGCTGGTGCAGTGCCCTGTGTATGGTCACCTTGATAACGACTGTCATATGACCAAGCTGCTGCCGCCTGACAGTCCATGTGTTCTCTCACTTAAAAATAAAGTATCATCTCCTAGAGAAAGCTAAGTAAGAGAGTCAGAAATCTGACAGATAAGATTTAAGATTCCTTATGTAAATATCTCCGTGGAAAATAAACAGTAGGATAGCTCCCAAAGGAAAGAAGAAAAGGGATCAAAATGAAGCTGGATGAGCAGCCATGGCAGGAAACAGAATGGGCTGTGTCGTGCCACGTGGTCGCTGTTCCCCTCACTTAGGTAACAGAGAGCTATCTGGAACATGGGGCCCACCAGGTTTTTCTAGATTGCCTTTTTTTTTCTCAGCTCTTCTACCCAGACCCAGAGAGCCAACTCCTAACTGAGGTGTTCAGTTGGACTGAACACTTTTTAATATTTGTTCCTTGTTTTGTTTTAAAATACCATGAAGATCTACAACAAAGTAATCTGGGAGCCAAATAAAAATTCAGCAAATTAAATGTTCTTTCCTTTTAGTGGAATAACCAATGTAAGAGTTTATGTAAGACTGGAGCTACCGATTTACCTAGAAGTGATTTTTATCAGCTGTGGGGGTTCCACGCTGTGTCTTCATTGTGTTTGTTTTTTCATTGTGTTTGTATCTTCGCAAAGGCACAGGTGAGCTGAAGTCTCTATTCTGCAGCCACTCCATAAAACATGGTGCTTTGTGGTTTGCCAGAAGGATTAACTGCCAACAGACGACAAAAGTAAATTTCATAGAACAGTGAACGGATAAAAATGACACATGTGGTAGGATCAAGCGCTTACACATGGTAAGAATATTGCCCACAATGGGAAGAACCAAAAGCTGGAATAAATTAGGATGCCCTCTGTTCCAAAAACAAAGAAATAGAAAACTGCAACAATCCAGTGCATGCAGGACTACAAAGGAGGCCTACATCCTTCAGTAACAAAGGTTTGGGTCACCATACAGGTGAAGAATCATGACCAGTTTCAGTGTTTGCTGAAGGCAAAGGGAACACAGAATGCATGGTAGTAGAAGGTATTTACCTTATGCTACAACCAGCATTACCAGTCAAAAACAAAGAATATAATGGTCATGAGTATTTATTCCTTATTATTAAAGAGTATTAATATGGAGCACTTCCTCCTTGTTGTTTATCATGAATACAGCTGTATACATGTGTTGTGTATCTTTGGTTTTTTTCCTCTGTTAATTGCCTATAATGTAACATAAGATATATTAACTTTGTATCACCACTTTTAATTGATGTATATAAATATTCATTTTACATATAATATTTAAATTGCAGGATATCAAGGTAAAAAATAAACATCACTCAAGTACTATAGCTCCTCTTCTGGGGAAAAAGTTAGTGCATTTTTGGTTGTATGAAGGATAGTTCTATCACGTTAAGTAGAATTATGACATTCCCATTGCCTTTATTTTGAGATTAAGTATAATTTAAGGAGATGTGTATAGGTGCCAAGTTCGAAAGGAGTGGATTTGTGATGGTTACTTTTATGCATCAATTTGACTGGGTCATGCAGTACCCATACTATGTATCTATACCCACAATTTATCTGTGAGAGTATTTATAGATTAGATTAACATTTGAGTTGGTGGACTCAGCAAGGTAGATTGCTCTCCCCAATGTGGGTAGGCATCAGTCGATCCATTGAAGGCCTAAATAAAACAAAAAATTTTTTTTTAAAAATGGGGAATCGAAAATTTGCCCCTTCTATCCAACTGAATGAACTAGACATTGGTCTTCTGCCCTCAGAGGGACTTAGGCCACCAGTTCCATGGAATTCAGACCTTTGGATTTGAACTCAACTATACCACCAGTTTTCCTGGGTCTCCAGTTTGCAGACAGCAGATTGTGGGACATCTCAGACTCCATAATCAAATGAGATAATTTCTCATAATAAACCTTATCATATACATTGGTTCTGTTTTCCTGGGGAGCCCTGACTAATACAAAATATCCCTTTCTTCCTTTCTCCTACTTAATGTTACATATAGATACCCCACATAATATCTGATCATAAGAATTGGCATAACCTATAAACTCCTGATTGGAATAAAATCAGCCCATACCTAAATTTTTACTTACCTTTTAGATTGGAACAACACTAATAACAAAAAACATAATGGCTATTTTGTTTTCAAATAATACCAAAGCGAAGTTATAGTTGAATAGACAAATGTATACCATACTGACAGCATTTTAAAATATATTCTATCTTTTTGAAAATAACTTTGGTATCATGTATTTTTGCAATATTTCCAATTATTTTATTTGGCTTTAGAAGGCACCTTTTTGTTGGAATTAACCAGACACTTACTAATGGGGCATGATTTTTGTTCCAAGATGTTATCAGTTAGTTGATAGATAATGTATCTTACCATTTTATAAAAATCAAGCAATTTAGTTTTGCAAACTTTCAGCAGATCTAACCCTAATAGAGTCTTATTAAATTTACTCATGAACTTTTCAACTCCTAATTCTCTTATTTAAAATTTACAAAATGATTGCAAGAAAAAAAAAGGCCAAATCTTACTTAACATATCTCTTTCGCAGTAACTGAATTAGAAACCTAGTAGAAATAAAATATAAGATTTCATGATACTATATACCTGTGTTTTTTTTTTTTTTCAAATTAGCCATGGTGCTAGAAGAAAGCATTTGCTTCCACTTTTTGCCATTAACTACATTATATGCCTACCCTTGATTATATTCAGGCGCTTGAGAGCAAGCTGCAATCTTGCTGGAAATAAGAAAAAGAGAAGTAGGAATTTGTAGTTTAGTACTAGCCATTCTAAAATTTCTGTGTGTTTGCCTCCAAGCAGCATGTTTTCTTAAAAGATGCTCATATACTTGCTTCCTCTGAGAACTTAAATGTGTTAATGATGCTGTAGGTTGGCTTGGGTGAAAGCTTCCATAAAAGGATAGAAAAGGACCACATGGAACAAAAGTCCCAGTGACAAGCCCAGCTTTGTCAATGATTTTAGCAAGTCCTGTTACCTTTCTAGGGTCAGAGTTCTTACCTATAAAATAAGGAGGGGATATGGCTTATCCATTCTGTACCCCTTTCCTAGCATGACACACATAATAGATGATCATCTCATGATCTTATTGAGAAAAAAAATGGCTTAGCTCACAGACATATCCAGCTGATAACTATGTCCACATAAGAAAATGGCTTTATTAAGAATGTTTATATAGTAGGTATTATTATTATTATTAAAAAATCAAGCTTTTATATATTCAAAAAAAAAACAATGAGGAAAATCCAAAATACTCCCAGAGACATACAGCAATGAGCAAGCAGATTTATTTATTTATTATCTGTTTGTTGTTGGTTTTGTTTTAACATAGCATGAGGGGCCATAATATAGTCCACTGAGAGTCAAATAAGAGGTCAGAAAATGAACTTTATTTCCATCTAGCAGAGTAACTAATACAGTAGCCCATCCTTACCCACACTTTCACTTTCCCCAGTTTCTGTTACCTGCGGTCACACAGGATCCTGAATCAAACGATGCTCCTGATGTGAGGTAGGATCAATCGGACCTCTATGCTAGGTCACCGTGCCTACGTTGTCCTTCACCTCACTCATCGCATCACCTAGGCATTTTATCATCTCACATTAATACAAGAGGAAGGGTGAGTAAAATATTTTTAGAAAGAGAGAGACCACATTCATGTTAGTTTTATTACAGTATATTGTTATAGTTGTTCTATTTTTTTATTAGTTATCGTTGTTAGTCTCCTATTGTACCTAACTGATAAGTTAAACTTAATCATAGGTATGTATGTAAAGGAAAATACCAAATATATTTGGGTTAGGTACTACTTCCAGTATCAGACATTCACTGGGAGCCTTGAAACATATCTTTTGTGGATTGGGGGTGGTAACTGTATAATGGTGTATGTAGGCCTGTTTTTGACATGACATTCCTATAAGTATTTACAAGCTTGTTGGGTAAAGTAATTGCCATTTATCTCACAAGGAAAAATAGAAATAATTCTTAAATTTTTCTTTTAAAAAATAAATTTTGATGTTTAAGTCCTTTACTCCAAGGTATACTGAACTGAACTGATTTCTTTATGTCTTGGTATAGAGAGTCTTCTAATGTGACTTTCTAAAAGGGTAATAGTGCAAACAGTATGTTCTCCTTGAAGCAGTGTTTCTTGGGAGAGTGGTTGAAAATAAACTTGTATAATAATGAGAATCTGAGATTTGGAGCTGGAGACACAGAGTTTAGTCCTAATTCTGCAGCTCACTGTGTGACCTTAGCTAAGCAAGACACCTGACTTCTGAAGTTTCAGTTTCATTTTATGATAATCATGAGTAATCAGCTGTATGTCTCAGAAATATAGTAGATACAAAAAAAGCTAGTGACTTTTTAAAATAATTTATTTATTTTTAAAATTTATATACAAGTTAGTTAGCATATAGTACAATATGATTTCAGGAACAGACTCCTTAATTCCCCTTACCCACTTAGCCCATCCCCCCTCCCACAACCCCTCCAGCAACCTCCTGTTTATTCTCTATATTTAAGAGTCTCTTATGTTTTGTCCCCCATCCCTGTTTTTATATTAATCTTGCTTCCCTTCCCTTATTTTCATCTATTTTGTATCTTAAATTCCTCATATAAGTGAGGTCATATGATATTTGCCTTTCTCTGACTAATTTCACTTAGCATAATACCCTCTAGTTCCATCCACGTAGCTGCAAATGGGAAGATTTTGTTCTTTTTGGTTGGTGAGTAATAATCCATTGTGTATGTGTATGTAATACATATATATATATACATACACATACACACACACACACACCACATCTCTTTTATCCATTCATCCATCCATCGATGGACATTTGGACTCTTTCCATACTTTGGCTATTGTCCATAGTGCTGCTATAAACATTGGGGTGCATTTGCCCCTTGGAAACAGCACACCTGTATCCCTCAGATAAATACCTAGTGGTGCAATTGCTGGGTCATAGGGTAGTTCTATTTTTAATTTTTTGAGGAACTTCCATATTGTTTTCCAGAGTGGCTGCACTCCTACCAGCATGTACACATGACCATGTATAGCCATTTAGAATTGCAATGTAGATTACTCAATTTACCAATATATGTCAACAATTAAAACATTTTTTCCTGCTTAAAAAAAACTCATCTGTTTAAAGTGTACAGTCCAATGGTTTTTGGTGCATTTATAGAGTGCTTTTTAAAATATAATCATTGAAACTTTTCCTATTTTTCTTTTAAGATGAGGCAAGAAATCAGTGGATCTAATTGCTTGAGACCAATACCAAAAAAAAGGAGTCACATTCTAATTTGTTAAGAACAATATTTCATATTGTTGCCACTCTACCTATGCAATGAATATAATTTCTACCTAATATCCAAATAGATGTCCAATCCATACAACAATATTTTTTAAAAATTCAAATGCAAGTGCATGTGGGTGACTCAGTCAGTTAAGCATCCAAATCTTGATCTCCATGCAGGTCATGACCTTGTGGTTTGTGAGTTCAAGCCCCACATCAGGCTCTGCACTGACAGCACAGAGCCGGCTTGGGATTCTGTCTCCTTCTCTCTGCCCCTCCCCTGCTCACTCTCTTTCTATCTCTCAAAATAAGTAAATAAATGTAAAAAAAATCAAATCCAGAGAGAAGTGGGTGGGTGGATGGGAAAATGGATTTAGGGAAATAGGAGATATAGGCTTCTAATTATGGAATAAAAGATATATCATTAGGGAATATAGTCAATGATATTGTAATAGCAGCATATGGTGACAGATGGTAGTTACATTTGTGAGGATAGTATACCATAGAAACTTATTAAATGACTATGTTGTACACCTGAAACTAAATATACCATTATGTGTCAAATATATAACTAAAAAGAAAAAAGAACACTACTAATCTAAAAAAAACAAAATTCAGATTCATTGCTGGCAGTCACTTCTTTATTTCCCAGCTCACATAAGGTTTGTATTCTCTCCCACCTGAGCCTAGCAGTTCAAATACACATGTCTACTGTCAGTTTGGGGGCCCAGAGCTTTGGCAAGAAGAAGGGAATAACATCATATACATTGGATTTATTCTCAAGAATAAGTGTGGAATAATGGTAAACACAGAACCTTTGGATCTAGATTTTGGATTTGAATCCCAACGCTGCTATCTATTAATTCATTGGAAGCTCACTTGACCCTGTGAAATGGGGCTAATGGTACTCTCAGGGTGGTAACCAACATAATGGATCTAAAGCACTTAGCACAGTAACTGGAATGTTGGTGAGGCTCATTCGCCACTGTAATTATTATAATTATTAATCCTATTATGGTAGCATAGACCAACATACACTCAAGCCTTGTTTTTCAGACCACACCAACCCTGAGAACACCAATTAAGGGCGTGAGTTATTCCTAAGGAATTATTTCAATGCCCCCTCCCCAATTTTCCAAGGACCTTCTTTGTACCACCACTCAGGCTGTATGACATTCTAGAAAGGAGGGTTGCCCCACCACCTCCTCCTTCTGCACATGCATGCATACGTGCACACCATTGGAGCTGTTCTCCATCTACAGAGTCTACACCACTAGTCTTCCTCTACCGCTGATGACTTGCCTAACAAAGTGCCATCCTCATTCTAAGTATGTGGTTTTGCTTTTCCCAAACCATACCTTTTGGGAAATTCTAAAGGCCGGTCTTGTTCCTTGGGGGAATACCCAGGCATACCAGTCTGTGACTACAGAATGATGTTAAACTTCTACTGCTTTGGCAGAAGCCTATCAATATTTTTTTCTGGAAATTTCCACACACACACATGCTTACACTGTGTCCCAGACATTTTCTGAGATGTTTCCAAAGTGATGCTCAAGGCATTTTTGCTATAGATCCATAGTTTTCCTAGAATGGAGTCTGGGCTGAATTACCTGAAAAGGTCAGAGTTCTCAGAACAGAAAGAGAATAAAGTGCCTGGACTTGAGAGAAGGGTGACAGAAAATAATTTACAAGTGGGAGGGGTTTCCCAGTTGTCCCATAGGGGACCTGCATGATCAAGCAATAGTGAGATAGGAGGCATCTGGGTGGCTCAGTCGGTTAAGCATCTGACTTTGGCTCAGGTCAAGATCTCACAGTTTGTGGGTTTGAGCCCCACGTCAGGCTCTGTGCTGACAGCTCAGAGCCTGGAGCCTGCTTCAGATTCTGTGTCTCCCTCTCTCTCTGACCCTCCTCTGCTCACACGGTCTCTCTCTCTCTCTCTCTCTCTCTCAAAAATAAAAAAAAACATTAAAACTTTTTTTTAAGAAAAGCAATAGTGAGATTCCTAACTCTGAGGTTTGGTGTGGAATGCATTGTTCAACTTGGACAGAGAACATTTGACAGTGAGAGCAAAGTCAGACGGCCATCTCAAATTTCCAATAGGCCTCGGGATTCCATAAGGAATCCTGAAATAGAAAAGGGGTCCCACCCACTCACTCCATGAATAAAATTAGATTTTCTGTCAGACTAAAATTGGATTTTCTTCTAAATTTGATGGATGTGTGGGAGAACAGATTGATTTAATTTTGAAAAAATGTTTAAAAGTTACATTTCTTTCACTTTGAATGAATGGAGTAAATCATGGTTACTTTCCTATTTCAGCTACATTTAACTTGCAAGACTCTAGCAACTATTTTAGGCTAATTACTGAGAGGTTCTGCTAACTTCTCTGTTACCTTGAAAAATTACATTCTCAAGGGAATTCTCAAGGGAAATCAAATCCATCGATTTGATTTATACTACCCAAAGCAATCTACACACTCAATGCAATCCCTATCAAAATACCACCAGTAATTTTCACAGAGCTAAAACAAACAATCCTAAATTCTGTTTTGAACCAGAAAAGGCCCCAAATTGCTAAAGCAACTTTGATAAGCAAAGCTGGAGGGAGGCATCATAATTCCAGACTTCAAGTAATATTACAAAGCTATGGCAATTAAGACAGTATGGGACTGGCACAAAAATAGACAAGTAGGGGCGCCTGGGTGGCTTAGTCGGTTAAGCGTCCGACTTTCGCTTGGGTCATGATCTCGCGGTTCGTGGGTTCGAGCCCCGCGTCGGCTCTGTGCTGACTGCCAGCTCAGAGCCTGGAGCCTGTTTCAGCCTGTGACTCCCTCTCTCTCTGACCCTCCCCTGTTCACGCTGTCTCTCTGTCTCTCTCTCCTAGAAATAAATAAAAATATTTAAAAAAATAGACAAGTAGATCAATAGAACGGAATAGGAAACCCAGAAATGAACCCACAACTATAAGGTCAATTAATTTTTGACAAAGCAAAATACATATTTTTATATATCTAATGGAAAAAAGACAAATGGTGTTGGGAAAACTGGATAGCAACATGCAGAAGAATAAAACTGGACCACTTTTTACATCATACACAAAAATAAATTCAAAATGGGTGAAGGATCTAACATGAGACAGGAAACAAAACCCCTTTAACATCTGATGTAACAACTTCTTACTAGATATATTTCTTAAGGCAAGAAAAAACAAAAGTCTCTATTGAGACTTCATCAAAATAAAAAGCTTCTGCACAGCAAAGAAAACAATCAACAAAACTAAAAGGCAACCTTTGGAATGGGAGAAGATATTTTCAAATGACATATCTGATAAAGAGTTAGTATCCAAACTGTATAAAGAACTTCTAAAATTCAACACCCAAAATACAAATTATCCAGTTTAAAAATAGGCAGAAGACATGAAGACATTTTTCCAAAGAAGACATCCAGATGGCTAACAGATGCATGAAAAGATGCTCAACATCACTCATCATCAGGGAAATGCAAATCAAAGCTACAATGAGGGGCACCTGGATAGCTCAATTGGTGACGTGTACAACTCCTGATATCGGGATTATGAGTTTGAGGCCCATATTGGGTATAGAGATCACTTAAAAATAAAATCTTAAAAAAAAAAAAAAACCCTACAGTGAATGCTACATCATCTCACACCTGTCAGAATAGCTAAAATAAACAACACAGGAAACAACAGGTGTTGGCAAGGATGCAGAGAAAGGGGAACCTTCTTACACTGTTGGTGAGAATACAAACAGGTGCAGCTACTCAAAAACAGTATGGCGCTTCCTCAAAAAGCTAAAAATAGAACTACCCTATGACCCAGCAATTGGATTACTAGGTATTTGCCCAAAGAATACAAAAATACTGATTCAAAGTGATATATGCACTCTGATGTTTATACCAGCATTATCAACAATAGCCAAATTATGGAAAGAGCCCAAATATACATCAACTGATGAGTGGATAAAGAACAGGTGATATATATATATATCTATCAGGTGATATATATATATAGTATATATAGCCTGTTATATATATATATGTCTGTTATATATACATCACATGTAATATACGTATATATAATGGAATGTTACTCAGCCATCAAAAAGAATGAAATCTTGCCATTTGCAACAACATGGATGTAGCTACAGAGTAATATGCTAAGCAAAATAGGTTAGTCAGAGAAAACAAGTACAATATGATTTCACTCATATGTGGAAATTAAGACAAAACAAATGATCATAGGGGAAAAAGAGAGAGGCAAACCAAGAAACAGACTCTTAACTATAGAGAACAAACCAATGGTTACCAGAGGGGAGGTGGGCGGGGGCATGGGTTAAATATGTACTGGGGATTAAACAGTATACATGTGATGAGCGCCAGGTGTTGTATGTTAAGTGTTGAACCACTAAATTGTACACTAAAACTAATAATACACTGTATATTAACTGGAATTTAAGTAAAAACTAAAAACAAAGCAAAACAAAAAAGAAATATTGATATGGGTATATTGGCCAGTATCCAGTAATCTTACTAATGCACTCATGAATTTTAACAGTTCTCCTGTAGATTATTGTGGGTTTTGTACATATACTACCATTTATTTATCTCTTCCATTCCAATGCTTATGACTTTTTTCTTGCTATTCTATACAAGCTAGTGCTTCAAGAATAATGTTTAACAGAAGTAATTGTACCAGGCATTCTTATTTTACTTATGAACTTAGGGAAGATGATTCAATATTTTACCATTAAGGATGATATTTGCTATAAGTTTCTGTAGAGATTATTTTTATCAGATAAAGTACATTTCCTTCTATTACTAGCTTATAAAGAATTTTTATGACGAATAAGCATTGAATTTTATCTCTTGCATTTTTTTTTGTCTGTATTAAAATGATTTTATGATTTCTGTTAATGTAGTGAAATCCACAGGTAGATTTTCTTTATTAAACTAGAGTTCCTGGAATACAGCTGCACCTACACATGATGTACTGTCCTTTTATGCGTCTTTTTGGTAATATTTTAATTAAGATTTTTTCATCTAAGACTGTGAGCAAGATTATCCTGTATTATCTTCTTGTTCTTGTTAAGTTCTGCTCAGGTTTGATATTAAAGTTATACTGATCTTATAAAGTGAATTGGGAAGAGTTATCTCTTTTTTACTCTCCACAAGAGTTTAAATAAGAACGGTCCTATTTCTTCCTTATTTGGAAGAATTTCCTACTGAAGTCCTGTGGACTTAGAATTTTATTTTTTGCAGAAAGGATTTTAATCATAGATTCAAAGACCTAAGTTTTAAAAAAATTTTTTAATGTTTATTATTTTTGAGGGGAAGAAGAGAGAAGGAGAGAGTGAAAGCAGAGAGAAGGGGAGATAGAGAATGTGAAGCAGGCTCCAGGCTCTGAACTGTCAGCACAGAGCCCAATGCAGGGCTCAAACTTGTGAACCGTGAGATGATGACCTGAGCTTAACTGACTGAGCCACTCAGGCACCCCTCAAAGATCTAATTTCTTAAATAGATATAGGATTATTTGTATTCTCTATTTCTTATTGTGTCCATTGCAATCAGTTTTGATTTTCTAGAAATTAATCTATTTTAAGTTTCAAATTTATTGGCATAAAGTTGCATAAAATATCCTCTTACAATGTTTCTAATATTCATAGAATCTGTAGTGATGTCTTCTTTTTCATTGCTGATATTACTTATTCCTTCTTTATTTTTTCTAGATCAGTCTTATCAGGACTTATCAATAGTACTTAAATTACAATTCCATAAAGTGTTTAGAAAAAAAGAGACTTAAAAGACATAAATAAAGTATAAAATTTCCAAATGTTTGGAAACTAAGCAGAACAGTTCTAAATGATGCATATGTCTAAAAATATGACAATTAAAATTAGCAAATATTTAAACTGAATTGATAGTGAATATGCAGAATATAACAAACTTGTTAACCAAACCAAAGTCAGGCCTAAAGAGGAAATTTGTAGCCTTAAATCCAAATATTAAACTGAGTCTAAATTAATTATTTAAATACCCAAATAACTAAATCTCTAATTTGAAGGGGTTATGAAAAGAACTCCAAACCGGGGCGCCTGGGTGGCTCAGTCGGTTAAGCGTCCGACTTTCGCTTGGGTCATGATCTCGCGGTTCGTGGGTTCGAGCCCCGTGTCGGACTCGGAGCCTGGAGCCTCTTTCAGTCTGTGACTCCCTCTCTCTCTGACCCTACCCTGCTTGCACTGTCTCTCTCTCTCTCCTAGAAATAAATAAAACATTAATAAAAAATGTAGAAAAGAACTGCAAACTAGGGGCACCTGGGTGACTTAGTCAATTGAGCATTCAACTCTTGATTTTGGCTCAGGTCAAAATGATCCCAGGGTTGTGGGATCAAACCTTACATGAGGCTCTGTGCTCAGCGTGCTTAAGATTCCCTCTCTCTCTCTCTCCCACTCTGTCCCTCTCTCATGCTTTTTCTCTCTAACATAAAAAAAAAATTAAATTTAAAAATCCTGCAAATTTATAGTAGGAGTGATCACTTAACTCAAAGGCTGGTTCTTTATATAGGTTTGTAGTGGTATCTCATTATATTTCTAATTTATATTTCTTCTGATGACTAATGATGGTAAGCATTTTGCATGTAATTGCTCATCATTTCTAGATCTTTTTTGTGATATATTCAAATTTTGTGCTTATATTTTATTATTTGTTTTGATAGAGAGAGAGAACAAGAACAAGCAGAGGAGGGAATAGAGAAAGAGAGAGAGGGGGAATCTTAAGCAGGTTTCATGCCCAATGTGGAGCCTGGCACAGGGCTCCATCTCACAACTGTAAGATCAGGACCTGAGCCAAAATCAAGAGTCAGACGCTTAACCAACTGAGCCACCAAGGTACCCCTATGCTTATATTTTAAAACTGGGTTGTTTGTTCTCTCTTATTATTCGATTGCAAACATACTTTTTATATTGTCTTACTTTCTTAATGGGGTCTTTTAAAGAGAGGAAATTTTTAATTTTGATGAAGTCCAGTTCATATATATGTATGTATGTATGTGTGTGTATATATATAGCTAGTGTTTTCGCCACTGTTTTTGTTTTTTGTGTCCCATTTTAGGTCATTTTGCTTACAAATGGTCACAAAGGATTTATATGTTTTATGGAAAATTTGTCGATTTTTTTCATTTATATTTAGGTATAAAGTCCATTCTGAGTTAATTTTTGTCTATAGAGTGAGATAAGTGTTCAGGCTCTTTTTTTTTGAACCCTAATTATCTTTTGGTTATTGATCTCTTGATTAATTGAACTGTCATCATAGAATGAGCCAATTCAATCTTTTGGAATTTATTGAAACTTTATTTGGGGCTCACCATATAATCAATTTTGGCAAATGTTCTATGTGTATCTAGAAAGAATGTGCTTGCAACAGTCGCTGATTATAATGATATGTCAATTATGTACATTTTCTCAATTGTGCTTTTCAGATCTTCTGAAGGTCTACTGATCTTTCTCCTCATCCTCCCCCTCTCTTGCCTCTTCTTCCTCTCCCTTCCTTCTTTGGCTTGCTCTGTCAGGTATTCAGAGATTTGTGTTCAATCTTCCCGTGATTGTGGATATGCCTATTTCTTCTTTTGTGGTTTTGCATATATGGTTTTGCTTTATGTAGTTTGAAAGCTTCTTATTAAGTCATTTGATTCTAGAATATTGTATCTTCTGATGGATTAAGCTTTTTATCATTAGAAATGTCCTTTTTATCCCTAAGTAAATGTTTTTAACCTACATTATATGATATTAGTATGTCAGCCCTGTATTGTTTAGTGTCTGTAAAGTTTACACATTTCTGTCCTTTTACTTCAATCTTTGTACATTCTTATATTTAAAATGTATCTCTTAGAAGTGGAACATATTTTTACTATCAAGTCTAATAATTATTGCCCTTTAATTAGAATATTTAGCCTGTTTACATTTGACACAATTACTTATATTTAGAAGTTAAAATTTAATATTTTATATTCTTGCTGTTTCTCGGTCTCTCTCCCTTTTCCTCCCTCTCTTCTGCAGTGATTTGAATTAAGCTTTTAGTTATTCTATATTTCACGTGGATTAGCTTGCTAACTATACATTTTTACTATTCTTTTAGCTTCTACTCTAGAAACTGCTATATGCATCCTTGACTTGTTAAAGTCTGATAAAAAGTAGCATTTAAATTACTTCCCAGGGGCACCTGGGTGGCTCAGTCAGTTAACGCTTCAACTCTTGATTTCGGCTCAGGTCATGATCTCACGGTTCATGAGATCGAGCACATCCTAGGGCTTAGGACACACAGTGCAGAGCCTCCTTGAGATTCTCTCTCTACCCCTCCCTCACTCATGCTTTCTTTCTTTCTCTCTCAAAATTAATAAACATTTTTTAAAAAACTAAATTACTTCTCAAACAACACAAGGCTCAAAAAAATGGCTTTAACACCATTTACCCTTTTTCCACATTTTGTGCTATTGTGGTCATGAATTTTACTTCTGTATATAACTTAAACCCTTCCAGATATTATTATTATTCTACATATTACATATTCATTTAGATTCACCCATATATTTATCTTTTCTATTGTTCTTTATTTCTTCCTGTTTCCTTGTCCTTTCTGTCTGGAACAATTTACCTTCTGACTAAAGAACTCCATTAGTATTTCTTTAGTATAAACTGGTGAATAATTCTCTTGAGTTTTTTAATTTGAAAATATCTTTATTTCGCTTTCGTGCATTTATTTCAGGTCATGCATAATTCCAATACTTGGATTTCCAGTGACTATGTTTCTATAATATGTTTTTCTTTTGTTTTTCTGTTATATGGTCTCATCTCCTGATAAACATGGTTATTATTTATGTGCAGCCACACAAGACAATATATGTGATAAGTTACACAGATATTTTAAGACTCTAGATAATACCATCTTCCAGAGAGAATTTATTTTTGTTTGGTATTGGATAAAAGAAAGATTAATCTTAATTCCATCAAAGATTTAATTTAATGCCAGCTTTCATTATTTTTGAGGGAATGTCTAGTGCTTCTAGAGTTACACGTTAAAACTGGAGTGTTTACCGGGACCTCTCCTCCTTGGTGGGCCTTAAGTCCAATTTTTTCTTACCAACACTGTAAAAACATTGGAAACTCTACTCAGCATCTCAGCCTCTTGCATTCTGCTTACAAATAGACAAATGTCTAAGGAACTAAGTTGGGCTCACTTTTCTGTACTTTCGTTCTGTCTTGGCCTAAGTTCCCTAAAAAAATTGTTTATTTGGAGGTATAACCTTGAGACAGCAAAGTAAAGGGAAAAGAAAGTTGGGCAGAAAAGAAGGAAAGGCAAATACAAACTACTGCAATATTGCAGATGACCCAACTTCACGAAGAGACATAGCTTGCTGCTTGGAAACAGCCTGTCTTGGAACAGTCTGCTAGAGAACAGAAGGGGAATTTATTCAGTGGCTCCCTCCATTGAAAGACTTACCTTTCATTGGTCAAAATTTGCCCCACAAGGCATTAACTTCGATGCATTTCCAAGTTTTTCAACTGGCCTCTTCAGACCCACAAGAAAAACAAAATTCTATTGCCTGCAGCATGTTGCTTCATCCAATTCCTGACCTAGTGACAGATTCTTGGATACTTGCTGGGTACAGTGGGGCCTGCTGCCCTAGCTGTGGCAGCTCAAACCACATCAAGCACAGAGGAGTCCATGCTGGAGACTAGCCTCACCTTGGGGAAGGCTGAGCAACCTGCAGATCTATTGATGAAGTGGTGGTGACCTAGGTCCACAGTAAGTTTGAGGGCCTGGAATACAGGGCCTAGATTTGAGAAGGATCCTAAATTTGGCCAGTGCACTTTCTCCCAGGAATCTTGACCTACCTTGTGGCTTCAGAATTTCCCCACTGTCTTCAAATTGATGGCTCTGCATATTGTTCACCATGTCACATTTTCAAGGGAAGATCTGGTCTATAACCAACTATTCCATGTTACTGGAAAAGAAGAAGATCCACTATCTCTTCAAGATCTTACTATGGTAATATAAAATGTTTACCCCAAACATAGTTAAAAACTAGTTGACACTAGACTTACAGTAAAATCAGTGGGACACCAAGATGTCAGGTCCTCACTTATAGATATAAATCACCCCTCACTTATATATTGACTTCTCTGACAAGTTCAGTCAATATTTTTTTTTAAATGTTTTCTTTATTTCTAGTAGAGAGAGAGAGAGAGTGTGAGCAGGGGAGGGTCAGAGAGAGAGGGAGTCACAGGCTCTGAAACAGGCTCCAGGCTCTACGCTGGCAGTCAGCACACAGCCCAACGCGGGGCTGGAACCCACGAACCGTGAGATCATGACCTAAGCGAAAGTCAGACGCTTAACCGACTAAGCCACCCAGGCGCCCCTCAGTCAATATTTTCAATGTCAAACTGACCTTGATTTTCTCAGATTAATCCACTGACTGTATTACTCATTTTAATGGAAATTCCCATCTTGACTTAAGCACTAATCATGGGTGGGGTCATAAAAGAAGGGCACAAAATTTGCCAATTACATCATCCCCAAGGCAGAGGTTCACAACTGGTTTAATTCTGATTACTTCAAGAATTCAGTGGAGACTGTTAAGTATTTCTCCTTCCTCTTTCCAGCTATAAACCTACCCCTGGTCTAACTTAGTCTGTGATTCAACTCCTTGTGACCTATTCTCAGAATTTCAGAATCTCCCCTGTTGTTCTGCAACATTGCTGACCTATGTGAACTCTGAAGTTTTAGGCCAAAGGTATTAGTTCTTAGTGAAACCTCCTTATGGAAGCTTACTACTGTATTAGTTCTGTATTTTTATGTAATATGAAACACAAAGTATCAATGGAAGGAACTCTATTAGGAATTCTAAACAAGAGTCTTCTCTTCCTTGCTACCTTCTCAAGTATCTGTGATGCCTTATTGTAAAAATCACCCTTTAGAGTATGGTGATAGATGCATACTTATTGATAAAACTCATGAAAATCCAGAGATGTTTCACTAGCTTTCTCCAAAATAACAATAAGTTCCCACAGAGATTGTAGGGTAGTAACCTTTCTTTACTTCCTCCCAGCCTGTCATTTGTCCACAATATGTCATCCTTGCCACTGTAATTTGAATATGTGTGGTCAGTGGGAAATGTTGACCTTTCTAAAGGGAAGAAAACCTTTCTTCAGTAAAGAGAATATGCATGACTGTGGTTCCCTGCTAGAACCTGATCTACAGCCCCTATCTCAACATCAAGAAATATTTTATCACAAAATTGTGTATGTGTGTGCAGTACAATCTGATTTATATGATATGTATGTCTATAAAACATATGTGCATATATGAAGATATATACTAAATTGGTGACTGATTATGTCAGATCATGAAATTATGGGAACAACCTAATTTCTATGTAATTATTAATATTGTCATCATTTTATATAGTGGGGATATAATTTTTTTTCTAAAAAAACTTTTAAAAAACTGTTAGGGGCTCCTAGGTGGCTCAGTCAGTTAAGCATCTCACTCTGGATTTTGGTTCAGGTCATGATCTCATGATTGTGAGATCCAGCCCCACCATGGGCTCCATGCTGGACAAGGAACTTGCTTAGGATTCTCTCTCTCTCTCTCCTTCTGCCCCTCTCCTGCTTGCATGTATTCTGTCTTTCTCTCTCTCAAAAAATATAAATAGATAAAAAATAAAAATGAATAAAAAATTAGGTGTTACTGCAAAGGAAACAATCCATAAAACTAATAGGCAACCAACGGAATGGGAAAAGATAGTTGCAAATGACATATCACATAAAGGCTAGTATCCAAAATCTATAAGGAACTCACCAAACTCCACACCCAAAATCAAACAACCCAGCGAAGAAATGGGTAGAAGATATGTACAGACACTTCTCCAAAGAGGACATCCAGATGGCCAACAGACACATGAAACGATGCTCAGTATCCCTCCTCATCAGGGAAATACAAATCAAAACCACACTGAGTGACCATCTCACGCCACTCAGAGTGGCTAAAATGAGCAAATCAGAGAACTCTGGATGCTGGCGAG
Organism: Proteles cristata cristata; assembly: GCA_017311185.1. Taxonomy (NCBI): domain Eukaryota; kingdom Metazoa; phylum Chordata; class Mammalia; order Carnivora; family Hyaenidae; genus Proteles; species Proteles cristata. The sequence continues at coordinate 482,404 of JAESUZ010004710.1, forward strand.
GATGTGGAGAAACGGGCACCCTCCTACACTGTTGGTGGGAATGTAAACTGGTACAGCCCCTCTGGAAAACAGTGTGGAGTTTCCTCAAAAAGTTAGCAATAGAACTCCCCTATGACCCAGCAATAGCACTGCTAGGAATTTACCCAAGGGGTACAGGAGTGCTGATGCATAGGGGCACATGTACCCCAATGTTCATAGCAGCACTCTCAACAATAGCCAAAACATGGAAAGAGCCTACGTATCCATCAACAGAAAAATGGATCAAGAAGATGTGGTTTATCTCTACCATGGAATACTACATGGCAATGAGAAACAATGAAATCTGGCCATGTGTAGCAGCATGGATGGACCTTGAGGGTGTTATGCTTAGCAAAATAAGGCAGAGAAAGACAAATACCATATGATTGCACGTATAGGAGGATTAGGAGGAACTTAACGGAGGACCAAGGGGGAGAACAAGGGGGGAAATAGTGGGGGAGAGGGAGAGGCAAACCATGAAAGACTCTTGAATGCTGACAAAAACTGAGGACTGATGGATGTGGGGGGAAGGAGGGGTGGGCATGGAGGAAGACACTTGTGGGGATGAGCACTGTTATATGGAAACTAATTTGACAATAAACTATTTGTATAAAAAAAAAAAAAG